>OX375866.1:62146225-62217131 GCA_947359475.1 Heligmosomoides polygyrus bakeri | reverse complement strand
GCTCACTCATTCCTCCCGCACTTGTATGCCGTGTATCGATCGCCGACCGCTCTTTCCTCGTTCTATCGATCGGTGCGTGTTTCTGTCGAGCTTCCACTAGATTCAGGCCGCACTACGTGTGTACTACCTCTTTTCCGGGCCCTCTTTAGGAACTCGACGGCGTGCGTGACCTTAATTTAAGGGCCACGCACGCCGTCGAGTTCTCTAAGACCATCAAGCTTCGTCGTCCCCTCAGAGTCGTGACCAGTCCTGCCCCTCTTCGCCGGAGGTTGCCCTCGTCGCTGGTGTCGGCCTAAGATCCGCGGAGCTCGTACTGAACGCTGAGAGCAGCGCCAGCGGCAGCGGTGCTGTGCTGGCGCCAGGACGAGCCCGCACGGAGGGGATCGGGATGCAACTCGGGAGTGATGGGGATTAGCGTTATGTACACTTGTGACTGTCGGTCGTTATTTATCGGGGCTCATTAGGGGGTAGTGACCATGCAGGGCGAGAGACGCAGTAGGTGGTTACCCGGGAGTCGGATAAGGCTGCGAGGAGCAGCAGCAGCGAGGGCGCCCGTCTCTCCCTCCCTGCCTGCGGCCGCTGCCTGCTTGATGGCCGCCGGCCGGCCGGCTCATCGATCGTCGCCCTCGCCCGGCTCCTGCTACCGCTGCGGTGGCTGCTGCTGCTGTTGCTGCCCCGTCGGAGGCCGGCCGGTTGGCCTTATGCAGCCGGACGCCCGCGCCCTCAGGGCCTGCGTGGCGCCAATGGCCCAGAGCGTGTCAGCTGCACTGTCGCGCATTGGGCGTAATACGGTCTGAAATGACAAAGGCCAGCACCCGGAACATGCCGTTGTACTCGCTGCGAAGAACCGCTTCCCTGCCCAAATTGACGCGAGGGTTCACACGAGGATGAAGCCCAAAGGGTCACTCGCGGATTCTCTCGCGCCATGTTCTGTAGTCTCCTCCATGAACGAGCTAAGAAAACACACCTGTTTTGAACGCGCAGATGTGCAAGGTCGTGTTTCAGGTGAAGAAACGAAAGGAGAAGGAGAACGGTGAAGGAGAAATGAGAACAGCGAACAATTGCTACAGCACCGCCACTATCATCATTAGGATACGGGAACGTGTACACTGTGATTGTCCATCAGTCGCTAGGGGACAGCTGTGGGTGGTCGTGCAAAAAGGAAAGCAGCGACTTCCAGCCGCTAGTTTCGGTAGGACTGAAGCTAGTGGTATGGTCAAGTGCATAGCGTAAAGATTGAGGTGCCTTGGGTTCCACAGCTTCGCCTAACCAGCGTAAATTTTTAGGCTGTAGAGGCAGTCATCTGGGTGTGAAGTGGAAATCTCACGTTGTCGCAAGTGAATTACATGCAGTTTCATCAGTTTCCTTGACACGTGCGTGGAGAAGGATAGGTGAAACGGCAGTCAGTTCTTTTCTGGAGATCGGTGCGTAGAACTTTTGGCATGGCAGGCCAAAGCAAGGCCTAGCTAGCTGGTCCGTAGGTTCGATCGAGGTTATTTGGCCTTTGTTTCCTGCACTCCAACATTCATTAAAGTCTATGTTATACTTCGGCGACGCTGTTGTCGGCGACAGTGTTGCGCGGGCTGCTACGCACTGTGTGAAAATTTCGTCGTGTTTTCGAATTGACGAAGTTTAAGCGTTGAAGGATTCGATCGTGCAAACAGTTCTTGCGATAAGAGAACGATAAATGTATATAAATATAAATAAATAAGCCAATTTCACGTCAATTTGGAGGCGCAAATATGGTCGGGGGGGGGGGGTCACCATGCCGCGCCGTGGTGCGCACCCATTGTGCGTCTCTACATGCAACGAATGTTAATACACTATTATCTTCTCGTTTCGGCTAAAGATCCGTGTTTTATCGACTTCCGAATTTGGCAAGGGAGGGAACTCCAGGATGTAGGCAATTTTAACACGGACGCGTCACTCGAGCCACACCCTGGAGTCCCTTCCCCTGCCTAAATCTGTGCTCTCCTCCGCTGACGCAGAGGAGAGCACAGAACAAAGCTATAGCATAGTTTGTTCATGTCCTTCACTATTAGTGTGACTTGTCTTTTTTTTGTGTTAATGACACTTTTTATGAGGTGACCGCCACCCGACCCTATTTGCGCCAATTTGGACACTCTTCTAAGCTAACCTAAGGCCGTTGGTATACTCCCGCGTTGTGCCGGGAACAGGTCGCAGTGACAGTATTGGGTGGGTAGCTACGCAGTCCGCAATCGTTTTCGATAGTTTACAGGTGTGAAACACCTTGCAAGCAGAGATTTCGCTATCAATCGAATCAAAATCCCACCATTTTGGAGCATGGCACAATCTCTTCTTTTGGCCCAAAAATGGCTGCGTACCTGCTCTTTAAGACAAGATTGAAACCGTTATTTTTCCACAGAAAGTGATAAAATTTCGAACATTGTGTTTGCCTGTTGGGTACATAATCAAAACTTCAAAGAAGTCATAATATTCTTTTTTCTTGCACAAACAATCCTTTTAACTGTTTTGGAGAGTTCCTAGTTGAATGTAGAAGCTCATTTCGATTTCGAAGGGTTCGCTTTGATTTCAATAATCTTAGGCCAACTTAAAAGAGCGTTCAATTCGACGTCAAAATGGTGTGCATACGTACATATATTCTGCGGTGTTCTGCTTTGTTGAAACGCGCAAGTGTTCATGACGAAACCTCTTATTGGACGGAAATGTAGAGCTTGATTGAGGGGAAAGATAAGGGTGCATTACAGGTTGGAGATCGCGGCGCAATTAGGGTCGGGAGGGGGGGGGGTCACCTCATAAAAGTTGTGGTTAGCACAAAAAGACAAGACACACTGATAGTAAAGAACAGGAACAAACAATGATACAGCTCTGTTCTGTGCTCAGATCTGGGCAGGAGAAGGGACTCCAGGGTGTGGCTCGAGTGATGCACCCGTGTTAAAATTGCCTGCATCCTGGAGTTCCCTGCCTTGCCAAATTCGGAAGTCGATAAAACACGGATCTGTAATCGACACGAGGAGATGACAGTGTATTAATATTCATTGTGTGCAGAGACGCACATGGGTCACGCCACGGCGCGGCATGGTGACACCCCCCCCCCCCCCCGGCCCTATTTGCGCCAAGATCGCTCTTAGGACGATGATTTTCGGATTATTAAGTTGAGAAACCCGGAGGGTTTGAAAATGTCGGGTTATCCTATCTTCCAGGAGTACCCTTATTTGTCGTTTTGCAAATTTCGTCCATTTGTTGCCCATTCCTACGACTTTAATTCTATGAATTGGGCGTTTTTAGAACTCAGCGAGTTCGTGCACCACACGTACTGCGGGTTTCCTCTGTTACCGGCACCGTTGATGCTACAGGTTTATGAGGTAATACCTGATCCATCTTCCCAACGACAGCAGTTCTCACGCCTTCCGACTACTTGTTGCCTTGTCCTCCTCAGGTTAAGTCAGATATTCTGGTGTGTCCCTAAACAGGGCAACTATCGCGGTTTTTTTTTTGTTACTCAGGTATTGCTCATGCAGGTTTTGTGCCTCTTGTCGACGTTGTTAGCTTCAAAATGTCGAACATGTCTATGAAGCATCATCGCATAGCGCGTCGTCGCGGTACATGAATAGTGTCTGCGACGACCATTTTTCGTCAGATCGTCATAAAATGTATGCCTTGTGCTGAACGATCGTTTCGCAGCGATATGGTGCCGTCGATGTTTTAGTTTATATCTTTTCTGTGAACTCTGCTTCATGCGAAGACGTCGCCATTTCGATTCAGTCAAGGGAGCTTTTTTATGGAACATCAAAAATGAAGGCGAAGCTAATTCTTGTTCATTCTTCGTTGCTACCCACATATGCGGAGGACCTCAAGCCGAGCTATTTGGAAGGATGACTTTAGCCAGAGTAGCGAAACACTTCCTTAAATTTTGGCAGTTCCCCTTTCCTTCTATTGTGTATCCCACGAATGCCACTTATTTTTCCTTCTCTGGCAGTTAGACTGGTGTACGGCCTCAACTCGTTTCTATTAGCCAGTTTCCTTGGAATGATCCGTGTGGGTCTGCTGGTAATAGGCTCCTCATGGCGCCATTCCAGCACACATGATTGGCCGTGATTGCACACTACCTTCCTTGGTGTGCATTTGAACACCTTTAAGAGGTTAAATGGCAGTTTACGGCCTGTTCATGGTCAGCGAGGGGAACAACGTGAGCGATTGAGGCGCTCGTGGAGAGCATGCAAATCTATTAATTCTGAGCTTCCGTCTGGGAAAAGTCTACATGTGTACCTTATCTAGGCTGTGAACAGGCACTAACAGCGGAGAAGTTAGTTGATGTTGCAGACCATCTCCGCTAATAACGTAGGCTGAGGAATTAGTTCTGATAGACGTGGAATCTTAAGTCAGCATTCACACAGGACTGATGGAAGTGTACCTAGTGACAAGCCTTTATTAGATACACAAAAAAGCGTTTGCCCGTGTATAGTTTTCTTGGGCGAGCCGCTATGCCGAACTGTCGACGCGAATTGCATTAACCAGTTAGGCTGACGAATTAGGCATTCTCATTCAGCTTGTAGAATCTTTGACTGGCTCTGAGATCTGAGTTCGTGCGCTGCGTCGTAAGCTGGTTCCTTCAGGGGTCACTTCACTTTTCGGCTTAGAGGTAATCTGCAGGAGACGGTTGCGAAGAGGTTGTTGTTGGCTAGGATGACGTGAAGAGAGCTATTGTCGAGCGGGACGGCCTTAAAAATGACAAGGTGACGTGATTTGCGATCCAGTCCTACAGTATCATTGGTGTAGTAGATTTCGCCGCTCACGTCGCTGGAATTCGAACCCTTCATGATTTGGGATCCCCTGGACTTCGAAAACTGGTTGTAGCAATGACGGTTTTGGGCTTTCCTCTTGGCTTTCCTACTTTTGATAACTTTTCTAGACGTGTCTCCAAGTTGCAAGATGACTGGTTTGCGAGTCCGACTGCGTTTATTAGGATTAGTTTTAGTTTCAAAAGCCATTCTTGAGTGGCTTCACCGGTTTCTCTACTCCTATCCATTCTTCGGATGCTGTGATTAACATTCCACCGCTTCAGGAGGCCCGGAAAGCTGCCAATGACACGACACTGGCAAGCGTTGCCTCGAACCTCGAGCCCATCGGACGAATCCAGATGAGGACTCGACGGACACTTCGAGGACATCTAGCTAAGGTAGGGACGTTAATATTACAATGTCTGTGCCGAAGAGACTGATAGTTTTTGTTTCAGATTTATGCAATGCATTGGGCTTCAGATAGCAGAAATCTTGTGTCGGCCTCCCAGGATGGTAAACTCATTGTTTGGGATTCTTACACCACGAACAAGGTGAGTGTGCTGCTGGGAATAGTATACGAACTGACAAGAGCTTCGTTTTGGGAGTAAATTTCTTTAAATGAAGTATCCGTAGCTGGCACCTCATGTTTCGAGATCGGGCGGCCTGTCCCATCATTCCCTGTTATAGTTCTAGCGCGGCATTCTGTGTCTGCTGGTGGTTATTTCTTAAGCGGAGCGTTGTGTATTGGTCGAAAACGCGCTCAAACCAGGGGCAACAGCATGGAAACTGCGGCATGAAAGGAAAGGTTTTCGCGTATGGTTAACCAGCCTGCTGTTTCTTGTCTCGGCCCTCTTTTCTCAACGCCATGGCTCTCAGGTACAGTCTAGGTAGTCTACTCGCTTCGAAGCAGTTGCCAGTGTTAAACGGTTATTCTGATGTTCGTCTCTGGTCGTGTGTTGCAGAAAGGTGCTCATTCAGGAATCAAAATTTGGCGTCCACTTGAGCGTCGTGCGTGTTCATTGCGGGATTTGAGCTGTGGTGCACGCGGTCAAGTGTATAGATAGTGAAGACCGGCGCGAACGAAGGATGACTTTCTCAAGGATGGCAGCAGCAGCAGCACCGCGTTCGCTATAGCCTATCGATTTCCGGCCGGCGCCTCTCTTAGCCGATGCCGCTGCCGCCGCCACTCGTGAGCCACAGCCACCCCTCAATTCGGCGAGCTGCTCGTTGCTGGCAACTACAACTCGCAATACATCTCCTCGTGCAATCAATTATGCACTGGCGCACGTTGTTCGCTTCCCCTCTTGGGTCGCAGGCTCGATGGTCGAACAAGGTGTCATGGAAGGTGCTGGAGCGGGAAAAAACGACGAAGAAATGTCGTTTCTCTGAACTGCAGAAGAGTGGTCGTGTCTTGATCCCAGAAAGCGGGCAAAATCGCAACGAGGTGCAAATACGCTCTGGTCTAATTCACAATGGTAGCTATGATTAACCCCTTAAAGCATGCGGGGATCCGGTACTCGTTAGTATTTGGCATAGGTAGGGTAGCTGTTGTGACGAGCATCTTTCTGAAATTGTGGGAGAACAGCTGGTTGTGGTCTTTTTGGTTAAACAATAAAAACGGAGTCGCCGTGTCACCCATTCTCCACTTTACGGCCCACCGAATGGGCGAATTCAATCTAGAGAGAAGAATTTAGTCAGCAGTGCTTTTACAAAATGATATGTACGACTGTCTGTAATTTGAATAGGAACAGACTATGGAAATTGTATAAGTTAGGCTCAATCTGCTGCCCAACGCCAATTTTCTACTATTTTATAGACGATAAGGAGGGTAAAACAGAATGTCGTTAATACGGTAGTTGAGTTGGTTCACTATTGTGTAGTTTTGTTAGTGAATATATGCGACACCTCCGAATAATAATCCTTGTTGGATTTAATGGTAACCTATCTGGAAAAGGTATTGGGGTTAAAAAGCAGAGAGTTGAAACCTGTGCAACTGCTCTGCTGAGCGCAGCGTGCAGCTGGAAAATGAGTTTTCAGACCGAGGATAATTTCCGCTCTGCGTTTTATTGGAGCCGTTTGAGTTCCCAGGCTGGTTATTGTATGCATACTGCTGCTGTAGACTGATTTGCCAGGAATGTCTTTATTTGCAGTGCTAAAATCTATCTACTCTACCACTATATAATTGAGTAAACTCCCTGCCCTGTAGATGATGGGGCGTATCTCACTCAGGTTGGAAACCTGGCTGAGATACGCCTCCCGAAACCACGCGCAATCTCATAGAACCCCTTGCGACACCTCCGCGTACCTCGCGCGGCAACGTTTGCCGTTCAACATGGGATATTGTTGCATCAGAGCAAGCGCGGCCTCCTCCTGCTTGACACAACGGCGTCTGCGCGCGTTTCTGAGTGCCTGAATCCAGAAGACGGGTTCCCTTCGTCGTACCACAACTTTCTGGAGTAGGAAGATCGAAAAGAAAGGAAGCAGAGGTCACATCGTGGTCATACGACGACCAGCCGCATGCAGATCTCAGCATTATCCCATGTTGAACGGAAAACTTTACCCGCGTCTGGTACGCCTCTGCGTATATTTCCCCAGTCCAGTATTTTCTCATGGTCAACTGTACGTGGCGTGCTCGCGAGCTCAAGTCGATACCAAACGTAGTATTCACCGAGATGCTTCGGTAAATGTTGTCATTTTGTTGTTCTGTTAACAAATTTGTTTTGGAGATCGCACGTACTTTTTGTGTGAGAGTATTTTCTGAGAACAAGGCTTGAGCCTATAACCCCGCGAAGCGGGCAAGTGCGAGACACAAATTATGCAAGTACACGTGTCGTAGCACTTGTACTTGCATAATAGGTGGGGTATTTCCAGTCTGTCCGTAGGCCGTAAGTGTCAAGTGTTCGGAAATTGTGGAGTTACTTGTGTCTGGCTTTGTGATTCACCGAGGATCACAAAGGCGCTCCATGAGGAAAGTATAGTGTCGACCTAAGACCATTTAGAGCGTCACTTTGACTCCACAGCACGAAAACTCCTTTCGCTCCTCGCTTTTTTAATCCAATCCTGGTGAAAACTTGGCGCACCGACGATACACAGGCTTTTCTTGTAAGGAACTAAAGGATTGAGTGGCTCGTTCCTCCGATGAATGGTGATGTATCTATTGATCGTGAAAAAGAAATCGTCATCTATTTTTGCGTGCTTTCTTATTTAAAGATGGTGATGAATCCTAGAGTGAAGTAACCCGTCGAAGACAAATCCCTTGGCTAACACGGAAATAGTGATGTGAGCCTGTTTGCAGGAGTCCGTGTGCTTAAGAAATGTAAGATTTCTGTACAGTAAACCATGCACTTTGCCGAACATACTCAAGGCAACAAAGATGCCGCAAATTTTCTCGCGAGTTGGACAACCATGGGCTCCCAATGGAAACGATATAACAGCATTGCCAGCGCAGAGCGTTGCTTCCATTTCTGAAATGCACAGAAAGACTTCTTCAACGTTTACATAAAATCCACGTATGTGTTGTCTTTTGTAAGAAGACAACACATACGTGGGATTTTATGTAAACGTTGACTATAGTATTAGTATTATATCATAGCATTAGTATTGTATTATGTTATATATAAGATAGAGGATGTGCCGGAAATTACCTTAAGCATCGAGACTTTGACGGGTTGGCCGGGTTATACAGCGTTGTGCCGTATACTTCTCGGGTGTTCAACAAAGTTGGCTTTTGAGGCTGTTCCCAATTTCCGTATGCGCGAAGATTGCACTGCAATGATTGCTCCGTAAGACGTGTGAAACCGTAGCGTTGTTCGAAAGTAGCACATTCATGAAATGCTCTGCTAACACTCATTCCAGATAAAGTGTAAATGCTGGAGGCGGGTCGGTGCAGTCCCAATAAGAGGGGTCCTTTTTGCATATTGTGTACATATTTAAGTATTATTAGGTTGATCGAAAAGTCTTGCAACACTTTACGCTACTGCCTGTTGAATTTGTTAAAGCTCTTACAGCATTGATCTTGTGTGGTGACGTCACAGTACAATCTCGAAACTTCGTCAAGCGTCGTTACTATGTAAGGCCTCGTCGAGTACGAATACAGCAACAATGTCATCGATGAGCAGCAGCATGCTACGACCTATCGTCTACTACGAATTTCTGCAAGGCTATTCCGCAAGGACTACAGCCTGCAACATCTGCGCTGCATTCAAGGAGGAAGTGATTCACTATTCCACAGTGGCCCGATTACCAGCGCTTCAAGGTTGGAGATATCTCTCTGTCTATGATCGACCTTGTTCCGGACGCCCCTCTGTTGTGGAAGAAGACAGCTTGCGCGAAGCCATCAAGGTGAAGCCAAATTCAACCACTCGCGAATTGGCGGCGACACT
The DNA here is from genome assembly GCA_947359475.1 of Heligmosomoides polygyrus bakeri. Classification (NCBI taxonomy): domain Eukaryota; kingdom Metazoa; phylum Nematoda; class Chromadorea; order Rhabditida; family Heligmosomidae; genus Heligmosomoides; species Heligmosomoides polygyrus. The sequence continues at coordinate 62,207,986 of OX375866.1, read as the reverse complement.
TGGATGTACGCGAAGCACCGTCGTGAGGCAGCTGGAGATTCTCGGGCACCGCAAATTTTTGTCGTCTTGGGTAGCACATGAGCTGCGGGACAAGGCATGCCGAATCAGTGTTGCTGAGTCGCTGCTTCTTCGCCCGCACAGAAAGGACTTTCTGAAGGACATTGTTACTGGTGATGAAAGCTGGATTCTTAATGTTAACCGCATCCGCAAGAGCCAATGGCTCCCACGCGGAGAACCGGCTTCAAGACAACCGAAACCTGGACACCACGAAAAGGTTCCTCTGTGTTGCTGATGGGTCTCAGAAGGGATGCTTTACTGGGAGTTGCTGTATAGTGAGACCACAGTCACTGCATCTGTCTACGCTACCCAGCTCCAGAGCTTGGCCGACGCCATGCACCAAAAACGTCCAGAACGGGAAAATGTCTACCTGCTGCCCGACAACGCGCGTCCTCCTGTCGCAGAAGTGAGTCGCGAGAAAATCCAGGAGTTAGGCTGAGAAGTTCTGCCCCACCCATCGTACTCTCCAGACCTCGCTCCTTCTGACTACCACCTGTTCAGAGCTCTGAAGCAGGTAGCTCTGAAGTAGATTGACGTCGACCATCGAACTCTCTTCGAGGTAGAGAGTTCGATGATCGACGTCAGCCGGAAATGAAGGTTTCTGAATTCTTTTCCTTACAACCCTCGGAATTCTGGAGGAAAGGAATTGAAAGGCCGCCTGAGAGATGGGGCAGTAGCTTAGACTTAGATGGGGAATATATCGTGGGCTGAGTTTTTGTGTATTGTATTATATTCTATTGTGCTGTAATATTGTTGTTCTAGTGTTGCAAGACTTTTCGATCAACCCAATAGCTGAAACGGAAAAACCTGTATCACCTGTCGTCCCGTTGATCATCGACTTGCTCGAGCGGGCGCCAGCGGCGTCTCCATTCGTCCCTGCCGCGTGCCAAAGTGCTCCAATGGATCCTCCTCGCTCGAGGGACACGAAGAGTGTCATAGCGGTCGTTCAGGGCTTTCACGAAGAAGTCCGACCAACGCGTTGGTGGGCGTCCTGGTGTTCTCTTGACACCCCGCGGAATCCAGTCGGTAACGGCTCTCGTCCAGCGGGTGTCTGCGAAGCGCATTACGTGGCCGGCCCACCTAATTTTCGACAACTTGGCCCACGCGACAGCGTCTCTGATCTTCGAACGTCGGCGAAGCTCGGAACTCCGGAGGCCTTCTCTCACTTGCGTGAGTCGTGTCACTCCGAGCATCGTCCTCTCGATTCCACGCTGCGCGACGCTGATCGCGTGTTCATCCTGCTTTCGTATAGCCCAGGTCTCTGAGGCGTATGTTAGGGCAGGAAGAACAGTGGAGTCGAATAGGTGGGCACGGAGTCGGACGTTCTTCGTCTGCTTCGCGACTTCTTCGACGCTCTTGAAAGTTCCCCAAGCCGCTCGTTTCCTCCTGCTCAGCTCTGGTGCTAGGTCGTTGGCCATATTGACTTCGCGATCCAGATACACATAGTTGGAGCATTCGGAGATGTTCGTTCCGTCGAGCGAGAATGGGGCATCAGAAACTTGTCAGTTCCTCATGAACATCGTCTTCGTAAGATTCAGCTGCAGTCCAACGTTCCCACATACACGATCGAAGTCGGCCAGCATTCGCTCCGCCTGGCTGATGCTCGGTGTTATGAGCACGATGTCGTCAACGAAGCGAAGATGATGTAGTTGCCGGCCGTCGACCTTCACTCCCATGTCTCCCCATTCTAGCTCTCGCATGACGTTTTCGAGGGTGGCGCTGAAGAGCTTCGGGGATATGGTATCCCCCTGCCGAACCGCTTTCTTTACGTCGATGAGGACGTCGTTGTAGAATGGTGAGATCTTGGTCGTGAATCCACTGTACAGCTCTCGAAGGACTCTGATGTACTGAGTAGGAACACGCTGAGTGAGCAGGGCGTCGATGACCGCTTCAGTTTCGACGGAGTCGAATGCCTTCTTCAGGTCGATGAACGTAAGGCACAGCGGCAGCTTGTACTCTCGCGACACTTCGATGAGCTTCGTAATGGTGTGTATGTGGTCGATCATGCTGAATCCTCTCCGAAATCCTGCTTGTTCGCATGGCTGTCCTTCGTCCAGCGTTCTACTAATCCTATTCAGGATGACTCGAGTGAACAGCTTGTAGACTACGGACAGCAGGCAGATCGGGCGATAGTTGCCAATGTCGTGCACGTCTCCCTTTTTGTACAGCAAGACGGTCCTGCTGGTCTTCCACTGAGGTGGAACCTTGCACTCCGACAGGTAGCGCGAGAAGAGCCGCGCCAGGGTGTTGATGAGCGCTGACAGGAGGTTCTTCAGGTGTTCGGGTCTGATCCTGTCGGGACCGGGTGCTGTTCGTTTCTTCACCGACGAGATGGCGTGTCGGATCTCAGAAGGGAGAACAGAGTGGACGACGTATCCATCCTGCGGAAGATGGTGTGGGGCAGGTGGACGTGGCTATCGAAGAGATCGGAGTAGAAATCATGGATGACCTTCTCCATGGTCCTTCTGGAAGAGGTGACGGTTCCGTCAGGACGTCGAAGAGCGGTCATCTTGGTCTTGAAGTTGGCGAAGTTCCGGCGGGCATTGCGGATGCTCAAACCTGCCTCTGCAGCTCCAGCCAACACTTCCGCCCTTCTCTCCTTAAGATCCTCCTTTATCACCGCTCTGCATAGCTTTGCAAGCTCGGACGTCAGTTGGTAGTTGCCTGACGCTCTTGCTGCTCCAGCTGGCGTATCAGCTCGAGAGTTTCCGGAGACAGGCGTCTCTTGGTGGTCTTCAAGCTCTCGGCTCCCTTAGCACTATCGCGGAGATGGTGCACGAAGCGGTCGTATTCCTCGTCGATGTTGTCCATAACGGTATTTTCCCAAAGGCCGGCAATGGAGGTGTAAAGGTCCCAGTTGATGGTCGTTCTGGGACTCCTCTTCTTGAACTTCGCGGCCTTCTCTCCTTGACGCGAAAAGCGGAACCTTGCGCGAAGGAGGCGGTGGTCCGATCCCGTGTAGAACTTGGGGACAACGGAAACGTCGGTCAGGCAATACTTGCGGTTGAAGATGATGTGGTCGATCTCGTTGTGGAACTGGCCACCGGGAGATTCCTAGGTCCATCGTAGGGAGGGAGGCTTCTGGAACTGCGAGTTTCTATGGATGGTCTTGGTCGACATGAAATACTCAGACAACCTTTCACCTTGCTCGTTCCACTCCAAACCGTGGGTTCCGATGTGAAGTTCTTCTGGCGACCTCCGCGGTTCGATCTTAGCGTTGAAGTCGCCGACGATCACCTTGTAGAAGGTGTGATCTTCCTTATAGAACTTCTCCAGCTCCACGTAGAAGGCTTGGACCTCTTCGTCGTCGTAGTCGGATGTTGGGGCATACGCGACGAATACAGTCAACGCTGGCACGGAGCCACATCGCTTCAGTCGCAGACGTCCGATTCGGGTTGTCAGAGATCGTACGAATCGATGTTCATGGCCAAGTGCGTGTTGACGAGGACACCAACGCTGCCTACTCCCCTGCTGTCGCATGTTCCGAGGATCAGTTCTCCTGCGGAGTCGTAGGCGGCGTGTAGGGGGTGGTCTCTTCTCGTCTCGGTCAGTCCGATGACGTCGTAGTTGATCTTCCTGGCTTGCATCATCAGAGGCCGTATTTATGAAGCGGTGGGAGCGGGAGATAAGCGATATCATCTCTCGGTTCTCTCTCCCGCCTCGCTCTCTCGCCTCGGTCGGTTCCCATGGGAAGCCGGCAACGTTCCCGGGAACGTTCATGAATCCGACCCCAGGTCCTCGACGGATGCTTCCGATGCGAGCGTGCGGGCGTTGTAAGTACAGAACGTCATCCTAGTCCTCAATTTGCGCAGCCTGGTTAGGCCCTGAGATTTTAGCAGCCTCTCCATACTCGTCCTTCCCATCGCTGCAGAAATGGGGGCTCTTTCGGGGTCAGGGGAATGAGGCCCTTTAGTGCTGCTGTTTTTGAGTGGAGTACCCACGGGTGGCTAGTCGGGCTCTGTCGTGCGGGCGAAGAACTCCGGGCAGCCAGCCAGACTGCCCGAAGGGACGGGGCGAGACTTAAGGCGGCCTCGAATCGCCTTACGATATACTCCCAGTCTACCGAGTGCAAGCTTTTGGCCGAGCCGACACAGTTACAATCCGCACAGTCACGGACACATCCACGCACACTGTGCATGAACATGCCGCTCCCACGCACAAGGAACGCGTCGACCCGACACAGCAGGAGCAAGGAGTTCATCCCCTGCATCCCACCTGCGTCTCTGGGCAGTACACGGTCGCATTTGGTTCGCGTTTAATTCCCCTATCCACCACCCGGGGACGCGCCACGTGGCCCTGCGACAAGCGGTCCGAGATCATTCTTAACAAGAGAGCCCGAAGGCTCTCTATCGAGGGAGATCCGTGCAAACGGAAACACATGAAACATAATGTACAGCGTAGGGCAGCCACTGGACTCTCGGGAAGCCCAGGGGGTGTGGGGTGGACAGGCCACGAAAATGAGGGGTAGAAGGCACGCCCCGTCATAAGATGCCCCCCCCCCCCCCTTATTAGGATTGCGTCGTCTGGTCCTCATTTTATTTTCACTCTATTTCAGCAGTGGAGCGAAATAGGTCGTCAAATTGTACGGGGACCCGATTTCTAGATGCACCTTAAGGCTCTTTGCAGTTGTATTCAAAACGAATTAAGACCGAAATGTTGGATGTGGAAGGCGCGTGGCTGGATATGAACTCGTCGAATATCGATTTTATGGCTTCGTATTATATTTTCAGGTCCATGCGATTCCACTTCGTTCATCCTGGGTTATGACGTGTGCCTATGCTCCTTCTGGTAGTTTTGTAGCATGTGGAGGTGAGAATTGTTCCTATGGATACAATTGTTTTTATTGTGAAATTCATATAAAATGTTCTCGTTTCATGCCGTGGATGTGGTTTTTTCAGGATTGGACAACATTTGCTCTATTTATTCACTCAAAACTAGGGAGGGAAATGTGCGAGTGTCGCGCGAACTGCCTGGCCATACGGGATATCTGTCATGCTGCCGATTCCTGGACGACAACCAGATAGTTACATCTTCTGGAGATATGACATGGTTCGTTTCACTTCTTTGTTGCGAAGGCCGCCACGATTAAAACTGCCACATTTGAGTGGCAGCTGGCACAGGTTCGCCTCACTCGTTTATTTCTGTGAAGAGGCACCTCCTGTCACGAAGCGGGATTAGCAAGAAGAACTACGCCCTTGGAAACATCAACTCATTTACAGTAGTGCTCACTCTACTGAAGATACTCAGAATCTGAGCTTAAGTGCCGTTCTTTTGGAGGTAGCTCTTCCATATGTGCAAGGCTGCCTCGTTTATTGTTAAGCGTTGCTGCATCTGCCGCCCTCTAAGCTTCCTGCACTTTTTACCCTAAGGTTGGGGTTTGAAGCATCGCGGGATGTTATCGCAGATAGGCCCGCCGCATCATCCACAGCGAGAGCGGTCGAATGATCTAACCTAAGTCAGGTACGCCGCATCACCCACAGCAAGAGTGGTCGAATGATCTAACCTAAGTTAGGTACGCCGCATCATCCACAGCGAGAGCGGTCGAGTGATCTAACCTAAGGCCTATGTCATACCATCGCTCACCCCGAGCGACGCCTAATGATATGTACCCATATCGATTCCATCGCGCCGCGAGCGTGTGATGCTCTGTCATCAAAGGGGTCACGCGGTATAAAATGTCCACCTTTCCGCAGCACTTCATCCACAGCACGCATTCCATATGGGGCAGGCCTGGTTTCCTTACTTATCCTACTATATATAAGCGAGAACAATCGTTTGTCTGTGGGTGAGTGAGTGTGTGTGTTTGTTTGCACAGAAATGCTGAAGGAGTGTGTTGGGAGGAAGTATAGGGAAGGGCGGGGGGGGGGGGGGGGGGTTGTAGTTGTCACCAGGTGTCCACTGTTGTAGTTGTCGACAGGCGTCCATGTTCAGAGGACATACCACCTTTGTCGCGCAAAGGAGGTGTGGGTTGGGAAGAGATGTCCCCACCTCCTTCAACATGCGTCCGGGTTTGGAAGAGGTGTCAGCGCGGTGGGTCAACAAGTGTCTGGGTTCAGAAGACGTGTCACCGATGTCCCACCAAGAACGTTCGGGTTGAGGAGAGGTGTCACCGATGTCGCGCTAAGGAGGTGCGGGTTCAAAAGAGGTGTCACCGAGGTCCTGCAACGGGTGTCAGGGTTCAGAAGGGGTGTCACCCGGGTTAGTAAAGCCAGTTCTCATTATCGTCCAACATGCGTCGGGCTTCAGAATTGTGCCACGTTTGTAGGTGTGCAAAAGACGTGTCATATATAACGACGTGTGGCAGTGAAGGATGACCCGGAGCCCGCGACCGACGCATTCCATATGGGGCAGGCCTGGTTTCCTTACTTATATTCTTATACCAGACGTTCAACGGCCTGCCGGCCGCCAAACGTCTGGTTGGGGCTTCGCCCCAAACCCGGAGTATAGAACACCCCGAACGTCTTCTTCTCCTCTTTAGGCCTTTTCTCATTCATTAAAAAACTGGTTTTGCTATATAGAATGGTATAGCGGAATAGGACAAAGCAGGCCCACCACTTTCACTGGACCCCTTTAACTGGGTCCCTTATCACTGGTCTCCCTTTATTGTCAGCCCATTTCCGGATCACCCTTCACTGGTCCCCCTCCCCTTCGTCGGTCCCTACTACTGCAACCACCTTCACTGGACCTCCCTTTGTCCCCTCTTCGCTGGTTATCCTATCCTTCACCGATCCCCATTACTGGTCCCACCCTCACTGGTCCCCTTTTAACTCATCAACCCTTTTCCGGTCCCCCTTCACTGGCCCCTTCCCCCCCCCCCCCCACTACCTCACCGGTGCCCATTGCTGGTCCCTTCCTCAGCGGTCTCCCCTTCACCTGGTCCCCTCTTCACCGGTCAACATTCTACCGTCCCCCTTTCACTGGACCCCTCCCCCTGCTTCACCGGTCCACCCTTCACTGGACCACTCCCCCCCTCCCCTTCACCGGTCCCCTTCGCTGCTTCCTCCCCCCCCCCCATCCTTACCGGCCCCATTGCTGGTCTCACCTTCACTGGTCCCTCCTTTATTGGTCAACCCTTTACCGCTCCCCCTTACTGGAACCCCATCCTTCACCGGTCCCCAATTACTGGTCCCACCTTCACTGGTATCACGTCGTCTGAATCCGGAATCCTCGCGCGACAGCGGTGACACCTCTTCCAAACCCGGTGGCCTCTTGAACAACGTCAGTGACATGTGTTCTCAACCCGAACGTGCTTTGCGCGACATCGGTGACACGTCGTCTGAATCTGGAAGGCCCTTCACGACATTGGTGACACCTCTTCTGAATGCAGGCAGCTGATGAACGACGTCGGTGACGTCTTCTCAAGCCGGACCTGCATTGCGCGACATCGGTGACACCTCTTCTCAACCTGAACGTCCTTTGCGCGACATCGGTGACATGTCGCCTGAACATGGACGCCCGTCGACAACTACAACAGTTGACAAACTGGTGACAACTGCAACCTCCTCCCCCCCCCCCCCCCCTTCCCCACACTTCCTCCCAACACACTCCCCCAGCACTTCTGTGCAAACAAACACACACACAAACAAACACACACACAAACAAACTCACCCACAGACAAACGACCGTTCTCGCTTATATATAGTAGGATGTGGCCGAATGAGTTTGTCGCGCATTTCCTTTCACACTTTCTTAGATATTTTTCTTCGTAAGCATTGCTACCGATTTGCACTGGCAGCGCTAGGATTATTGCTGGGCCTAAAAGTCCATATTCCGGCGGTTTCCGTGAGACGCGAGCTATACGTTCTGTCAGATAGGGCTTCCGGGCTTCTTCAGCAATGAGAGTGTGACTCATGTGACGTAGGCGCATATGTATGCTTCATTCGTGACGGCTGATGGACTGGGTCGCATGGCAAGCAATGATGAAGCAAGTTCATTGGTCCATTTCTTTCGTGATTTATATTGTTCGACTGGTGGAAACGCTGGAGTTACAAAGACAGAAAAATGGTAATGGAAACGGAGAAAGGTTTACGGCTTAGACCACGCTTTGAGAGGACGAGTGGAAGGCGTAGGCTTGGCTGAGATCTGACGGTTGGACTAGTAGGAGGAGGAAAAAGTCTCCGTAGAGATTCTCATCTAGCCATCACCCTTTGATTTTTTCGCCCACCGATCAATAAGCAAATTCAATAATCTTTTCAAAACAGTATCCGTCCCGTTGAAAGTCTCTTTATCTCTTTAAAACGTTGGTGACAAGGCTCCTGAATGAATATCTCTTTAAAACGTTGGTGACAAGGCTCCTGAATGAATCATCAGTTTAAGAAAGTCATTTCGTGTTTTGAGGAATGGTGTTGAGTTTGTCATTTGCCCGTCACAGTGTTCTACTTTATCGCTAGTCATCTCTGGTCTGCTAGCGTTATTCTTTTTGATGAATCGCATGTGCATTTCGCTCATGTCAACGAATAAATAAATAAATTGAGACCGTCAAGGCAGCGTGCGGATATTTGAAAAGTGCCAAAACATGGTGACGATGGAATAAATACGGATTAGTTCATAGGAGGAGAACAGAAGCGTTAGGCTCGATTGTTCCGCTATCCTTTTGTGTGTAAGGTTTTTCATTACATTTGATCCTCTTTTCCGAGTCCGTCCTCCTCTACTGTACATCTGCAATCTTGTGTACGATCGAGATGTGAGGCGCAGAATTTGTTGAGTACGTAACTCGTCTGGTAACCTAGGAAACTACTCACATCAGTTCTTTCAAATGCTACCGTATTGTTAGCGTTTAATTAGCCGCTTCATAATCATTGTAGGAAGTGTGTGTGTGTGTGTGTGTGTGTGTGTGTGTGTGTGTGTGTGTGTGTGTGTGTGTGTGTGTGTGTGTGTGTGTGTGTGGAGATCGACCGGAAAACTTAGAACGATAAGAGTGTAAAGCTGTTAAGAGGTGTATAATCTCATTTTTCAGTGCTCTATGGGATATCGAAACCGGACAACAGTGTACGGCTTTCACTGGTCACACCGGAGACGTGATGTCCTTGAGTCTTGCGCCCGACATGCGCACGTTCATATCTGGAGCTTGTGATGCTAGTGCAAAGGTTGGTTTTGCCGGTACGACCTCGCTCTCTTATACGAATACTCCTAAGGAACAGCTTGTAATTCATAAGTAGGTGCTGTATGTATAATCAAATGAATATAGATCTTAGTTAGCATAGTGAAAGCATATGGTAGTCAGTTGGTTTTCCGCGCTCTCTTCGTTGGGTGCGACCGGTCCGTATGCAATGTTGTGGTTTGTTCCCATGGTGTCTCCGTCCCTGACTTTATGTGTTTTGGCCCACCTCACAAGAATTTCCCCAAAAACCTTGTGTTGCCCATTATATTCGCTGTAGTCTTATCAATATCGCTAATACATTTTCTTCGGATTTGACCGCGTTTATGGATCCCAGACAAGACTGCTGTTAGTTCAGGCCTTTCAAAGGAATGGAGTTAGTTTGAATGTGAGGAACAGCCCAGTCCCAATAACCATATACTTAGTCGCTATTCTAGTTAAGGGAGTGGAGGGGTGGTAGATAGGCTGGTGAAATTTCACGAGCTACCCATCTATGTAGGGCTGCGGTCACCTGCTAGTCTCCCCATGTCCGGTTTGTTGTGCAATTTGTTGATTTGGGTAGCTTGTAAACACGGTTAGTTTGATGTGCTCATGGGAGATCGCAGAAGGAATTATTAGTAATGTGCCTCATTGACTCAGAAATCTTAGAACTTTAGCTGAGCTCCGTCAATCGCTGCGATCTTCTTCGTTAATGCGATGACCCTAGTAGCAGTAGGAGGACTCAGTGGATCTGCCCCCAATTGTGAACGTTTTGGGGATCTGTAACATCTCGCTAATTTGTTGCGAGCGCCGTCATTCTCGTACACCTGCATATTTTCGTATCGCTTTGGGCTGGAGCTCTTTTGTGGTGTGTGGTGCATAGGTTCATGAAGGCGGAAGCAAGTTCGAGTGAAAAGAAATTGGTGATCGAGTTATTTTTGTGTTGTAAATAGGGCGGTATTTCAGTTATGGGACATCCGGGACGGTATGTGTAAGCAGACGTTCCCTGGCCACGAGTCAGATATCAATGCTGTTGCTGTAAGTTGCCCAGCGATTTGCTCCACATCCACGTCGTCTCATTTGTCTCGTTCAGTTCTTCCCGTCCGGTTATGCCTTCGCCACCGGATCAGACGATGCCACCTGCCGTCTGTTCGATATACGTGCGGATCAGGAGTTGGCCATGTACTCACACGACAACATCATTTGCGGTGAATAGGCGACGCTATTGCGTTTACGAAGACGCGGTCAGATACAAAGACATTGTTAATCGCTTCATAAGCCAACGTTTCAAGCACTGGCCCTCGAGCATACGATTTTTTCGCCGGCTTTCCTGTGGCTATCCAATCACGTAACATTCGTACCAGGGATGTGCGGAAATTTTTTCGAGAAAAGCGGAACGCGGAATACGGAACGCCGAGACGGAAGTGACTCAAACTCTTTCCTTCCTATAAAATTCCATAAACATCTATCCATAATGGCAGCAATAAGTAAGTTGACGACTTGATCATTAACGACTTTAGGAAGCGTGCAAGGCAGCATGCGACTCCTTTTCCAGCAACAATAACAACAAAAAATCCTTGTATTCGTATCATTACTAAGATGTATTTTCAAACATTGCTAGTATAACAAATCGAAGTGGATGCAAAATCTTTCTGTAAACAGGAAGAAAGTGAACCTAGCTGAAGAGTAAGATGCCATAGATTTCGCCACTTATAACAACACTTAACCGATCTTATCGAATGTCCCAGATCTATCCTAATTCGGAAGGGCAGCGCCAAAGTTACAGCTGCGTTTAGCATTTCACCACACGACACACTCTAAATTCGCATGGGTGCCATGGTATCATTTGGTAGTAGCTGAGGCTCTGGGACAACCTCAAAGGAGGGGTGAAGAAGCAAGACAACGCATGCCCTCCTCCGACTAGGATGGATCCAATGTCCCTTATGGAAAGCATTGCTAACAACCTAAGAGTGGCAGCGCGAGAGGAGGTACACCCGCCCCCTGCTGGGGGGCGTGGCGCCAGGAAGTACACCGCTGTTCTGCGGACCGGAAACTTTTGTTTTGCGTGTCGAAGGTTTCGCAAGGCAGCCATTAGACTTGGTGAAGCCTAGGGGGTTGGGTGGGTGAGCAAGGGGGATGAGAGGGAGATGGCACGCCCCCAGCAGGGGGCGGGTGTACCTTCTGACCGCTCCCCCCCCCCCCCCCGTAAGAGTGCCTATAGAACTCGGATCTTAATTGCTGTTCCAGTCCAGACCTAAGATTTAAGGAATTTGATTCTTGATTCAAACACTCATGGAACCTTTCCCCTATACTATTCAGTAGCACATCGTTTCAAGAAAAGAAAAAAGGAATCCAATTTGGTCATCACTTTGTTCCGACATTAGGATGCACCACCGGTTTGAAGGCAGCACAACCACAAAAGAAGGCGACACGTAGTTAATCTCTTTTTTAGCCTTTCGTTTATGTTCAAGAGGTGAATGAAGGAAGGCAGTGCAAAACAATCAGTGGGTGATGAGTCATCATTTCCGTTCCGTCTTCCGGCCTAAAAGAGCGGAACACGGAACGGAACGGAAGGGCTAGAAATGGCCGAAAACCGAAATTCGGAACACCGAAACGGAAATTCCGCACATACCTGATTCGTACGCAATAGGGCAAAAGAACCGTTTAGGTGCCAGGAGGCAATTCGACCAATTGTTTAATCGGTAGCAGTACTGTTTTGAAATGTCTTAAACATCTTTAGAAAATGAGGTGGAACAGCTCTGAGAACTTATGATGTGAATTAGCGTAGCGGCATGCTTTGCTTCTGACTGTACCCGACCTTAAGTTAGGTAGATGTTCACCTGTATTAGGTGTATGACCGCGTCTGCTCTTCTCATGTTTTGACTCCCAGATTTTTACGCACTGCTCCTTTAAGGTATCACAAGCGTAGCGTTCTCGAAATCAGGCAGGCTGTTATTCGCTGGCTATGACGACTTTAATTGCAACGTGTGGGATTCGATGAGGCAAGAACGAGCAGGTGAGGCATTTCGCAATAATTCTAGCGCTCACCATCGTCGTGATCGTCGTTGTGAGTTTGTTCGTCTGTTTAAGTGCTGTATTAATGTCGTGCACTATTATTAGCCTGAAGAGCAATACGTGTTCGCGGGTTTGTTTCCGACTTCAGCCGCTTTTTGAGACCTTCTCGCCTATAGCAGCAATCGTGGCGATTCCTCCGCAATGCGCTGTATCTCTAGTCACATAACCGTCGGCGTCCATCAGCCGCGCGTACTATTTTCACCCAGGCAGACCCTCAGGAAATTGCCAGCGCTTTGCCGGCTCGCTCCCTATCGATTTTTCGTGGAAGAGGATAATTAAACTGTGAGGAATTGAGCGCGATATTGAATGAAGGGCGATGAGTTTCCCGGGGTGCTCGAGCAGACAAATGGAGTCGGGCTAGTCTTAACGTTACCTCAGAGGGGAGTTCCATCCAGATCCTCTCCTAGCCACAGGGCTTTTGAGGTGCGAGCGCGCTCTTCATGCTAGAAAGCGTCACGGGAACGTGCACTGAACGCGGGTGGATTTGAGGTGCAGACAATAATGGTCTAGAGTGGACGGAGCACTTGTAGTTAGGGGCTGTGGTTCGTTTAGTGTGGCGGGTGTCAAAACGGCACCGTGTGGAGGTAATTAGGGCTGAGAAAGGTGGGCTGTTGATTGCCTCTTGGTTCAGGTTTAGGAATTGAGGCATCTCTAACGTTAACTATGCTCACGGTCTTGTGTGGCTTTATATCGAGCGTCAGTTATTTCCCCGTGACACTGATAAAGGACCAACCCTTTCATTCGATCAAAGCTTTCCAGCTGTTAGCAGATTGCAGTGTGGGGGTAATTTGTGGTAGAGCTAGGTGGGGCTGAGCTTTTGTCGGATTTTTGAAATTTGCGACGATACGTGCTATACCTCTTAAGTGTCATTCGGTTTGAGAAATGTCGGTGTAGATCGATGAAGAGAACACATACTCTCAGAATTACATCGAGTATGTAGTTAAGAAGATGCAGTACGTTAGAACTGTATCACTGAAGCCTTGGCGTCAAGTTAACCACGAAGTAGCTGTTCCACTTCATCAAACTGTTTTCGCTTTGTGTGAGGTGGTAAGGTTTTTTAAGTTGCAAAGATAGCTCAATTGTCCTGAGCGCAGTCGGGGAAGCTGCCGGCTACTTCGTGCATCCCGCATCGAGTTTCTCGGTTCGAGTCCCTTACACACCAGGCAGACGTTCCACCTATTCAACATCGATGAGCTGGTACCATGCTTGCCTGGGAAGGAGGACACATTGCATTCCTCATCGGCTCGCAAGTGCGAGTCGTTGTGCAAGTCAAATAGGCATTCAAGTGCCTTCACGACGTCCATGCAATCAAAATGTGTCCCACGAAGGGATTGACCCACCCATTATCCTTAGCTGGAAGAGCATCATATTGTAGTCGGTTAATTGCTGAGAGTGCAGGTTGGAACGACAACAGATATCCGGTTGAGATGACAGTAGTCTTGTTGGTGTTATTTTATGGTGCTGCGGGGTGAGGACTCAGCTGTTAGAAGTTAACGTGTAAGTGCTTGCAATGTTTAATGATCCGTCAAAATGGAATGCAAAAGATGCGGTTGGAAAGATGCGTCGTGAGGAGATGCTCCATACAGAGCGTTGTGGCTCCTGTTATTTGTATGACGCGCCACCCATAGGAAATTGGACTATTCTGCTTCTAAGTAGTGCCTCAGCCAGTAAGGTGACAAAGGCAGAAGCCTAGCATCATCACTTCGCGCGGTGTTCGTCACCATTTGGGTACTGAAGGGCTGCCAGGTAATCGGGTATTCCCTGGACTCAGAACCTTGGATTCCCGGTCTTGCGTAGCACTCTAGTGAGCAGTTCTCTTCGTTGTAGCAATTACTTCACTGTGTATTTTGTTTGGTTGCAGGAGTCCTGGCTGGGCATGATAACCGAGTGTCATGCCTCGGAGTGACGGAGGACGGCATGGCGGTATGCACCGGTTCGTGGGATAGTTTCCTGAAGATCTGGAACTGAGAGGAAGCCTACAAGCAAAACAGGCGTGCACGTGCGTCGAGTTCACTCCCCTACTGGCCTGCCCTCGTCGTTTTTGCCCCTCCCCGCAAGGTCGTCGTCGTGGAGCACTCTCTTCATCTGTTCTATGTTTCGAGTAAAGCTCAATGATCGGACAAGAGGTTCTGCCGCGCAGTCTAGCAGCTCCCCTTCGCTTCGCGACGATTCCCCTCCCCACTATAGGTGATGTTTGGAGTGTTCGAATATATCATGGTCTCTCCCACTTTCGCTGCTTTTGCATTCTTCTTCTCCTTCGTCGTATATGATGCTCCTCTCGTTTCGCGCTCGTCTTCGCAGCATACCATTCGTGGCTGACGGCAGCAGCACACTTTCCTCCCTCTCCTCCGTGTCTATCGGACTGTTATCCCGCGCTAATGTTCTTCTTCACGACCCTCTTCTAGTTGCGTGTGTACTCTCGTCTCTCATGTGTTCTACTCCAGTCTATTTATTGTTATCGATCGAACGACGTTCGTTTCTCGTTCTGAGACATGTTGTAAATTGCTACATGGAGGTGCCACGTTCACCCTCACACCAAGCTCGCTCCTAGTCTCCGATACCTGTCACATCCACACAAACACCACCGCTCGTCGTTTTAAGACACAGCGTTGTCATTCTCGTTTCTTGAACACCGATTAATATTATTGATTAATTTATATATGAATCATTCTTCAATTTTTAATTTGATGTTTGTCATAAAACTGAATGCTTTCGCGTGTGTGCAGTGAATCCGACAAACGCCGAGAGATCTGCGCCTATTGGCTCGAGCTGACCAACTTTTTTATTCTTATTCATTTAATACGAACGCGATAAGCGCGGCCGCTAGATGCACAGACACACCAATAGAACAGTACAACCGAAGCGCAACATCAAAGGCATACCCAGGAAAAACCAAAAAAAAAAACAGCAACAAATCAAATGAAATGTCAGATCTGCAATCAAAAATAGCACAACACAGCTTTCTTAACGAGCAACCCAGAGTAAAAAAAGACGCCTCAGTCCCAAACCTCATAACTCGGCAACGATTTTTGAACTGACCGCTTAAGCTGCCCCAGAGAAACGGAGGATTGCATGCATTTCGTCACCCTAAGATAAGCCCTTGCTGTCCTGTGAAGGAAGAGGCCTACCTTAGACCTGCTCCTAGGGCAAGAGAGGAAAATCCTTTCTTGCCCTTTCTTGCTCTCCCTTAGTGTGAGAAGCTCGCATTTTAAAGAAACTGGATTCCTATGACGCGATTCGTGGAGTAACTTATAGACCATGCAAATGTCAAAGATTTTTCGGTACTTATGAAGCAGAGGGCCCGTGGTGCCCTGGGGCTGCCGGGAAACATGTTAACGCGGCAGAAACGCGTCAACCACGGCACCCGAGGACGGGTGCTTCATAAGTACCTGCTCCGTGGTGCCGTGGGTTTGCCGCGTTAACATGTTTCCCGGCAACCCCACAGCACCACGGGCCCTTTGCTTCACAAGTACCGATTTTTCTACGGGATGCCAGGGAATGGAGACCTAGGTATTTATTCCTTATCGAGGCTTTAGGTACCCTGGAGTAAAAAAAGCCCCGATACGAATAAGCACCTTGCGAGTAAAGTTATTCTGTACCTTTTCCAGCGCATTAATCAGGTTTTTCCTACTGGGGAAAAGACCGTAGTGGAGGACTTCACTAACGGACACACATACGACTTGTAAGCTCCTATCAAAACAGCCTTATTCCTGGTAGTCAAACCTTTGAAAATCTGATAGGTTCTATACTGGGCGCGCCTGCAACAATTGAACACGTGCTCAGAGAAATCCAGTTTAGCGCCATAGTGGAAACCAAGATCTTTGACGCTTACCCACCGCTTGGATAGGAAAATTGTCAATACGATGCTCGCGATCACGAAAGGCAGAGGAAGGGCCCTGGTGAAGCGACATGGACACAGTTTTATTCGGGGACAGTGGAAGCTGCCACCTCTTGCTCCACTGGATGAGCAGATCCGCCACCTCCTAAAGCTTTCCAACATCCTCCGAATCTACAATTACCTTATACAACTTGATGTCGTCGGCGTACATCTTACCTTGATCCCAGTGGGTTCTATGACTGTAGGCAAATCAGCAGTGTAAAGATTGAATAAGATTGGTGAGAAGATACCACCTTGAGGCACGCCGCTGGAGACGGCTTTGACACCAGAGAGGGACTGCCCCAAACGCACTTGGAACGTTCTGTTGCTTAAAAACTCCAATCCACTTCACTATAATGGGATGAAAGATAAGCATAGACAGATTAGACAAAAGTTTCCTGTGCGATACACGATCAAAGGCCTTAGCGAAGTCGAAATAGATGACATCACAACTCAGATTCTTGTCCAAAGCCTCACCCCAGTCATTGATACATTCCTGAAGGTTCGTTTCAATTGATCGACCTCTAATAAATCCATGCTGTCCGGGAGGTAAAATCCCATGCTTGCAAGCAAACTCCAGTATGTATTCCTTAACAACCTTCTTAAAGATCCTACAAAAGTCAAAGGTGATACTAACTGGTCTATAGTTTTCCGGCTCAAAAGGATCACCTTTTTAAAAACTGGAATGACATAAGAGTGCTTCCAGCGCGCTGGGATCTGAGAATGCATAAAAGACATTGAAAATATAAGCGAAAGGAACACAAATGCTTTATTCAGCAATCTGCTGAATAAAGCTAAAAGGAACCTCATCAGGAGTGACTGAGGAGGAGGGTGGCCAATCTTTAAGAAGACAAAAAAGCATCGCACCGTCAAGCCATGGAAAGCTTTCCATCGCTGCATGTCCATAGTGAGATTCCGCTGGCAGGATGCCATCTTCAATCAAAAAGATCTTGGCGAATTCTTCAGCCAACAATTCAGCCTTGGCGTGATCAGTAACAGTATCCATATTCTCTCCCCTTAGACAACCGACGCCCCCTCTGTCATAAAGTCTACAACTCAGAAACCTATAAAACATACGAGGGCTACCAGACTCAACAGCTTTAGCTTCTAAGTAGTTGTTAAACTTTCGAAGTTTCCTGTCAAATTCGGCGTTATACTTGGCAAAAGCTTCCCAACTATCCCTACGCTTAGCTTCACGCAATAGGCATTCACGATGGTCTACCATATTGCACAGATAAGCTGGAAGGTGGGTATTCCCATCCGACGTAACTCTCTTAATGGGAACAAAAATATCGATAGCTTTCTGTAGCACCATGAGGAACAGCTCATATTTTCCATTGACATCGGGTTGACTTTCCGATAAATAGATCCATCTAACATGCGACAGAGAAATACGGATTGCATCATAGTCAGCATGTGAGTATAGTCTGCGAAAAACAGGAGCACTATGCTTAATGACTCCCTTAAACCCAGCGATGACAAAGGATATACAATTGTGATCACTGGATCCAATGGGAGGACCTACACTTAGGCTATTTACCAACTCAGCCCTACTGGCAAGTACAGTGTCAAGAATGTTATCGCCCCTAATACTGTCCCGAACGAGGGAGAAAAGGCCGTGTGAGTTAACAAGGTATTGTAACCCCAAAGAACTTACTGCTCCACCCGTGTTAGCGGCCCTATCAGCGGGAAAATAGAAGTCAGGTATGTTGAAATCACCCCGTACAATCGATTCCAGTTTATTGGAAATTATATCACTAATAATATTAAACAAACGATCAGTCAAGTTCCTATCGCAGGAAGGTGCTCGATACACCAAAACCAGGGGTAGACATCAGATCTCACTAAAAATATCAAGACATAGTAAGTCAAACCCAGTTTTAACTGAATTCAACAGCACAACGGATGTCCTAAGGCAACGATTGCATACAAATGCATCCCCTCCTCCGGTTTTAGCAACACGGTCACATCTAATTATCTCGTTCTTAGACATATCATTACCAAAAAGTGAGGAAGAGGTGATGGAAGACTTTAGCCAGGTCTCTGTGAATGCATAGATATCAAAACGTTTGCCTAGAACTAAGCTGATGTTGTGTCTATTCCTTGATACAGATCTGACGTTTGCATACAGGCACTTGATGAACGAAATAGCCTCAGCAGCATCACCGTAGACATGGAAGGTCAGGAGGGCTGGCCCGGGGATTCATGGCAGCAGCCGCGGCCTGTGGCGGTCCGTCACTGGGACTCACCACCCCGGCACTCCCACCAACTTGACGAAAGGTTACGATATTGCAGGGTAAACAGGCGAGAGTAGGAAAATGGGTAAGGGGCAAGGTTCATATTCAACAACGCTTTCATGTCTAGGTGTAGCTGAACCTGGGTTGCACATTATGTCCGGTACAAGCACCAATCGCGTCCGCTGTTGTCGAGTCGATCAAGTAGCTTTAGATTGGTAGTCATTTCTTTCTGATGTTTTTGATTCAAAAATTCTAATAGTTGGTTTCGAAGAAGGTCTCTGGAGAAGAACGCAGTTGTGTCAGATGGAGAACACCAGGCCTCGCACTGAGGTCTTTTAAGAAGACACACGATTACTGCACGTGAAATAAAGGAATCGAGAGATGTCTTCGCGGTGCAGAAGGAGTGAGCACATAAGTTACCAGCTCAATCTAACTAAAGACAAAAACTGCCACGAAGAATTTGGTTAATAACTGCAGTGATTCTCATCTCGATAGAGCTATAAATTAGCGATAGAGGCGAAATCGCGGCGAGCAAGCGATGCTACCCAATCACTGCAGATTCCTGTCCGGCAGTTCAATTGGCGGGAACATTGACGGTGTTGAAATGTGTTTGTAATCATTTGGAATTGGAAAGCTTCGGATTAATGGCTAATTGTGTTGGGGGAGGTGTAAGACGGAATCGCATTGTGTAGCGGCTGATGTCGTTGCTGGCAATTAAGGGATTTGCTGGAATTACCGCGCATAAAATTCCGTCCGCCGCGAATTCAGAGGGTCGCGGCCCAACGGATTCGATCGATTCCACAATGACTAGGCTTCTGCAGCTGAGAAGAATAGAATAGCGTCTGCAATGGGTGCGGGACTTGAACTGGCCATGCAGTTCTCGGTGCCACCATGGCTTGTGGATTCATAAGTGGCATAGAAACAAGGTCTTCTCCTGTGAACAGAAACTGGTGCTGACGTATCCTGCAATAAATCTAACACATTCCAATTAAAAAGAGTAGCATGATTCACAGTGATGAAAGAGGTTTTCGGGCAGGCATCTACACAGACATGACAATTCGATAAGATTTTTTCAACAGATACTCCTGGCTCAATGAAAGATAACGCAAAGTTTATTCGGTTATTCTCAGTCTGCGCAGTAGAGCCGAGTTAGCCTAGTGGTTAGTAGTGTAGTTTCATGCACAAACAGTCACACGTTCGACTCCCGGCTCCGGCACGTCATGCCCTGCAAAAATTGCAAAAATGGCAACGGTTCCAGCGTCAGGCCCAGGTTGACAGGCCGGCTGATGGAGAAACCTCGTCACAAAACCATGATCACAAATCGCAATAGAATCAGTGCAAAGGCTAGGACGTCACCCGGAAGTGGCGCACAGAACCCCCGCCCGAGTTCTGTGGTCAGTATGCGAGGGCTACCGAGGGCCGAACGACCTCGGCTAAAGAAGCTAGTTCGACTGGGAACACTGAATGTGGGAACGCTGACCGGAAGATCTAGGGAAGTGGCTGACCTGATGAAGCGCAGAAGGATACAAGTCCTGTGTCTGCAGGAAACGCGATGGAAAGGGGCGAAAGCCAGGGAGATCGGAGAAGGGGTCAAGCTGTACTATAACGGAGAGGACACCAAGAGGAACGGGGTAGGGATAGCTGCCACGGAGTCCCTCAAGGATTCAGTAGCGGCTGTCCAAAGAATAAACGACCGCATCATGTCACTGCGGCTGGACACGAAGGAGGGTTACTGGACCATCATGTCTGTCTACGCTCCGCAGAACGGATGCTCCGAGCACGACAAGGATGACTTCTACCTCTCGCTCGAGGAAGCCATAAGGTCCGTACCAGAAGGCGACTACCTCTCCATAGCAGGGGACATGAACGGGCATGTGGGGAGTGGCAGAAGAGGAGTGGAAAGGGTTCATGGAGGTGAAGGGATCGGCCTGATAAACCCGGATGGAGAACGAATTCTGGATCTGGCTATCACCCACGACCTGGCTGTCTGTAGCACCTTCTTTGCGAAGAGGGAGAGCCAGAAGGTGACCTATGCTAGCGGAGGAAGAAGGACGGAAGTCGACCACATCCTGGTTCGAAAGACTGCCCTGAAAACAGTCCGGGATGTGAAGGTCATTCCGGGAGAAGACGTGGCATCACAGCATAGACCCTTGGTAGCCGACCTTAGCATACCTCTACCCACCCAAAGTGAGGACGGAACCCAGGATCCGATGGTGGAGACTGCGGGGTCCAGAGCGGAACGAGCTACGAAGGGCAGTGCTCGAAGCAGGCCTTCCAGATCCAGCTGGTCTGTGAATGAGACCTGGAAGAGGGTAGCCCAAACAATCCTGAGATGTGCCAAGGAAACCCTGGGAGAAACAAAGGGAGGAACCAGAGGGGATAAATCGGCATGGTTCTGGAACGAAGAGGTGCAGGCTGCGGTGAAGAGGAAGAAGGAGGCCTACAAGCTGTGGCAGAAGACGAGGGCACCCGAGCATCTCACAGCCTACTGGAAGCTGAAGAGGCTGGCAAAAACAGCTGTAGCGAAGGCAAACAACGCGAAAATGGATGCCCTGTACGAGAAACTAGACGGGCCAGAGGGAGGGAAGTTCGCCATCTGCCTGGCCAAGGCGCGTCATAAAGCTAGCCTCGACATTCGAGTAGTGAAGACTGTGAAGAGTGCTGACGGTAGGGTGTTACGGAAGCCGGTCGAGGTCAGAGATGGGAGGAGTACTTCAAGGAACTCCTGAACGAGGAATTCCCTCGTCGGGAGGCCGAGGAAGAACAACCAACGGAAGGACCCACCCCACCCTGGACGCAAGAAGAGGTTCGCAAGGCCATAGGGAAGATAAAACTCGGAAAGGCAGCAGGGCCTGACGGTGTGCCAGTAAAGGCTTGGAAGGTACCCGGGGACCTCGGAATCAGCTGGCTGACGCAGTTCCTCAACAGAATCACGAAAGAAGGTAAGATGCCGGACGACTGGAGAAACAGCACCATAGTCCCCATCTTCAAGCAGAAGGGAGACGCTTCCGAATGCTCCAACTACCGAGGGATCAAACTGATCTCACACACGATGAAGATCTACGAATGACTGGTCGACTCAAGGCAGAGGGAGATGGTACCCATCTCCCAGGTGCAGTGGGGCTTCATGCCTGAGAGGTCCACCACAGACGCCATCTTCATCGCTCGTCAGGTGATGGAGAAATATCGGGAGAAACGTAAACCCTGCTACCTGGCATTCCTGGACCTGGAGAAGGCCTACGACAGGCTAGCTCTGGCCGTAATCTGGAATGCCCTTCGAGTGAGGGGTGTCCCGGAACGTCTGATCACAGTCACAAGGGACATGTACGAGGGCTCGAAAGCGGCGATACGAACTCCACACGGGGTGATAAGGAAAGTGGACATCACAGTTGGGGTACACCAAGGGTCGGCTCTGAGCCCGTTCCTCTTCCTGCTGACACTTGACTCTATAGTGAACCACCTTGAGGAAGGCCCTCTCAGAACGATCCTCTACTCGGACGACATCGCCCTAGTAGCCGACAAGAAAGGAGGAGAAGGTGCAGCTGTGGAAGAGAGCCCTTGCAGACAACGGCCTACAGCTGAACGTGAAAAAGACGAAGTTCATCAGCTCTGAGCAGTGCGCTGGATCGATCCTAGACTGCCAAGGGGAAACGATCGAGAAGGTGGAAGAATTCCGCTACCTCGGAAGTGACCTATCCGAGGAAGGAAATGAGGACCAGGCGGTCAGGGGACGGATAAACGCAGCCTGGCTCAAGTGGAGGGAGTCCACAGGGATCCTCTGCGACCGTAGATGCTCCAGGACGCTCAAAGGCAAGCTCTATAGAACAGTTTTGAGACCTGCCCTCCTCTACGGCAGTGAGTGCTGGGTCCTGGGTAAGGCGCAGGAGCGACAACTGCACGCGGCGGAGATGAGGATGCTGAGGTGGGCATGTGGATGGACCCGTCGGGACAGGGTGCGAAACGAGGATGTTAGGGCAGTGATGAAGACAGCCCCGATGCAGCTGAAGATGAGAGAGCAGCGCCTGAGGTGATATGGACACGTCCTCAGGAGGCCAGAGGATCACCCCACAAGGTTGGCCCTAGATTCCGAGGCACCCAGAAAGCGTCCGAGAGGAGCCCCAAGGAAAAGATGGAAGGACGTCATCAAGAAAGATCTCGCCGAAGTCGGCGCCACGTCAGATGACGCCCTTTATAGGATGAGGTGGCGACAGCTCACAAGAACAGCGGACCTTGCGACTGCGCGGGATTAAACGCTCAGGAGAAGAAGATTCTCAGTCTGCGCAGCGATCGTTGAACATTCCTCACACCATTCGTCATTGAACACCGACCACCTTCCTAAATTATTCGCAGCTATAACACTTATATCTACTCTATTAGGCTGATCATATATTGTTTACTCCGTTTGAATGCGGAGCGTCTGGTTTTCATAGCAAGTCTGATATCGACCGTTAAAGCAATAAATTCAAGGCGCTCATCGTAGGTGTTGCAACGAACTAGGCAGTGAATATTTATTTTTCCATTATTTGTTCTCCATGTGGACAGCTACGCGATTACTCAGAAAGAAACAAAATCGAAGCAAATACAATTCGAAAAAAAACAATGGTAGAGTGACCAAGTGAGTCCTCGGTTACAGCAGCAACACAAGACCTCAAAAACAGGAATGAATTATTAAGTTTCCTGAAGGTTCCCGTACGAAATAGTTAGGTAAAAATGAGAACCTTATTTCCCTTCTTCCTTTTTCTTTTTTCTTTTTGCAGATCTTATTTTTCTACGACGCCAAAGATGTTCTGCTGTAGTCATGTCTGTGAACTTTTATACATGGTTTCTTTGAAAGCTATTCTGCTCAGGTCTAACTACTTATCGTTTCCATTCTGGACTGGAAACAGTGCGTCATAGCCCGGTATAAGTTCAGGAATGACTTGTAAGCTGGCATCGAACGCATAAGTAAGGCTTGCTTGACCTGCTCGCATAGATTTGCAATTGTGTGTACTACTCAATAAGCCTGTTTTACTGTTGGTCCACGATGTTCCTTGATGGAAAGACTTGTATCGAATATAAATCAGAAGTCGTGGAAACCAGCAGCATTCTTATGTCAAACATCTCCAATATGATAGTTGTCCGTCTTATTTTGCACGAGCTAAGTACTGTTAACTTCTAACCAGCTAACGGAGGTTCTCACTTTGCTGATCAGTCTGCAATAACATTTATTGCAGTCCGAAGATTAAAACGGTCTTCATCACCATTTGCATTATTGAAAATTTTTAGAAAAACATTTTCATAAATATTAATACGGAGTAAACACTTGAGGATTAGGCAATCGAGGTAGTGCTTTCAGAAGTAATCACAGAAAAAGTATTGCGGTAAAATACTCCCCAACACTAAAAAGATGCAAATCGAAAAACCTTGCGTTGAGAGAGTTTTCCAGTTACGTTTTTAGGCGCTTGTTGACCGTAGAATGAGTTTACAGTGTTATTGTAGCGAGGCTACAATAATCAATACGGTAAGAAAATAGAAAGATTGTTCATCTGTGTTTTTTTTGTTGATTCCCACACTTAGCTTTCGAAGATATGATCGAAAACATTTAGGGAAATGCTTACATTCCACAATAAGAACGTCTTTGACCCTGCAAGTATAAGTCGAGCGGACCGACGATCGTTCTGGTCGGCTCCTCACGACTCTCTTGCACCCATCGGCTCTTCAGGCTCCACAGCTCTACGGCTCGAGACGCCTCGTTCAATACCCAATTCCTAATAGCGAATAGTAGTTAGCCTCGTTTGTATCAAAAATAAACTTGTATGCACCACCGGTGTTAGTGGATTCTTCACCTAAAGGAACCAATAATATATAGCGGCAGATCAACTAGACGAGCTACCTGAGGGACCACTAAAGTTACAACCTTCGTAAGTAGACTGTTTGATGGTACTTTTCCGAAATAGATTGTGTCCACTCCAATTTTTTACTTGAGAGGTTGTGTCCAATAATCTCCAACTTTGATCCTCTAGAAACCTAGGCATTTTGTAACTAGGTTTCTCAATATTTTTTGTCTGCTACGTATGGTGTATGAATTTTCTGCAATGTTTATTGGCGTCTGCCTTAACAGGAACAACAGGGGATACCTCATCTGCGGAAACTAACTCAACGATATCTTTCAGGCCTACTGGCCGCCAAACGTCTGGTTGGGGGCCTCGCCCCCAAAACCCGGATAACAAACACACAACCCCGACCGTGTTCTTGTCCTCTGTAGGCCTTTCCTCATTCATTAGAGTAGAAAAACTGGTTTTACTATATAGAATAGTATAGCGGGATACGGTAGGACATAATCGTCAAAACTGCTCCTATGGGGCTCACCCACCCTCTATCGCACGTACGCGATTCACTCCCTGAAGTACTCGTGGCGTACATGGCGACAAACAGAGAGAGAGAGAGAGCCTTAATCCGAAGTGCTTATTCTGCGGAAACACAAATGAAATCAATTGTTATTGGTAGACCGCACGATGCAGTTCACAGTCCGATAGGAATAACATTACTCCGATTCCTTTACTCATTCTCCCTAGCCTCCCCCCCCCCCCCCCGCCCCCACCCACTCCTCCAATATCCCCTTACCCATGTATCGGCAGAAAAGTGAGAAGTGAGAGTCAAGTACGTGCACACTCGTTGTTGCACGAAACCTTTAAAAAGCAATCTGAAAATCTCACGGATGCTGTGCCAAGTCTTGTCTGTGGCACACCTTCAGGATCCGGAGGCACGTTGGATCTGTGACACATTTGCTGAGTCCGGACTCACATGTCACGACGTGTACGACACGTCTTTTGCATCCCGACACACGTGACACGACGCCTGTAGCACGTCTTCTGACGCCACGTTGGACGACAATGAGAGAAAACATTGGTCCCCTTATTGGTCCCTTTCACTGATCCGCTTCACTAGTCCCCTTTACTGGTCCCAACTTCAAAGGTCCTATAACTGGACCCTTTAGTGAATCCCCTAAATAGTCTTCCCATTCTGTTGTCCTCTTGACTGGTAATTCACTGGTACCCATCTATTGGTCCCTTCACTGGACCCCCTTCCCTCCTCCTTCACCGGTCCCACCCTCGCTGGTCCCCCCATTACTGGTTCCTCTTCACTGGTTCCCCTTCATTGTCAGTCCTTTTCCGGTTCACCCTTCACTGCCCCCCCCCCCCCCCCTTCGTCAGTCCTTACTACTGCTCCCACCTTTTCACTGGACCTCCCTTTACTGGCCCCTCTTCACTGGTCCCCCTATCCTTCACCGATCCGCACTACTGGTCCCACTCTCACTGGTCCCCTATTATTCCTCATCCCTTTTCCGGTCCCCCTTCACTAGACCCCTCCTCCTTCACCGGTCCCCATAACTGGTCCCTTCCTCAACGGTCCCCCTTCACCGGTCCCCTTCACCTGATCCACTCTTCACTGGACCCCTCCCCCTCCTTCACCGGTCCCCTCTTCACTGGACTCCTCTCTCACCGGTCCCCCTTCACCTGGTCCCCTCTTCACTGGTCAACCTTCTACCGGTCCTCCCTTCACTGGACCCTTTCCCTCCCCACCGGTCCCCTCTTCAGTGGACCCCTCCCTCACCGGTCCCCCTTCACCTGGTCCCACCCCTCTCTTCACTGGTCAACCTTCTACCGCCACCCCCCTTTACTGGACCCCTCTTCACTGGTCCCCCTATCCTTCACCGATCCGCATTACTGGTCCCACTCTCACTGGGGACCTTTTATTCCTCAACCCTTTTCCGATCTCCCTTCACTGGACCCCTCCCCCTTCACCGGTCCCCAACTGGTCCCTTCCTCAACGGTCCCCCTTCATCGGTCCCCCTTCACCTGATCCACTTTTCACTGTTCAACCTTCTACCGGTCCTCCCTTCACTGGACCCCTCCCCCTCCTTAACCGGTCCCTTCTTCACTGGACTCCTCTCTCACCGGTCCCCCTTCACCTGGTCCCCTCTTCTCTGGTCAACCTTCTACCGCCACCCCCCTTTACTGGACCCCTCTTCACTGGTCCCCCTATCCTTCCCCGATCCGCATTACTGGTCCCACTCTCACTGGGGACCTTTTATTCCTCAACCCTTTTCCGATCTCCCTTCACTGGACCCCTCCCCCTTCACCGGTCCCCAACTGGTCCCTTCCTCAACGGTCCCCCTTAATCGGTCCCCCTTCACCTGATCCACTCTTCACTGTTCAACCTTCTACCGGTCCTCCCTTCACTGGACCCCTCCCCCTCCTTCACTGGTCTCCCTTCACTGGACCTCTTCCCCCCCTTCACAGGTCCCTTTTCACGGGACCCCTACTCCTTCACCGGTCCCCCTTTACCTGGTCCCACCCCTCTCTTCACTGGTCGACCTTCTACCGCCACCCCCTTCACTGGACCCCTCCCCCGTCCTTCACCGGTCCCCATTGCTGGTCCCACCTTTACTGGAAACACGTCGTGTGAATCCGGAACCCCTGGCGCGACATCGGTGACACCTCTTCTGAATCCAGGCACCTGATGAGCGACGTCGGTGACATGTCTTCTCAAGCCGGACGTGCTTTGCGCGACATCGTTGACACGTCATCTGAATCCGAACACCCTTGCGCGACATCGGTGACACCTCTTCTCAACCTGAACGTCCTTTGCGCGACATTGGCGACATGTCATCTGAACATGGACGCCTGTCGACAACTACAACAGTTGACAACTGGTGACAAATACAACCCTCGCCCCCCCCCCCCCCCCCCCCTTCCCCATACTTCCTCCCAACACACTCCTTCTGCACTTCTGTGCAAACAAACACACACACTCACTCACCCACAGAAAAACGACCGTTCTCGCTTATATGTAGTAGGATTTTATATATAGTAGGATAGTAAGCGGTTGTGTCTGTCCGTCCGTTTGTCCATCTTGCCTTTCGTAAACGTCGAGCAACAGCCATCCGGATTCAGGAAAGTGTCGCCTACTTTGTGTTGAGAGGAGTCAGAAGACTTGTCGATGTCAAGCAAAGCGCGTCCGAGTTTATAACTTGTGGCATCGACGTCGTGGAAGCGAGCGTCCAAGTTTAGAAGACGTGTCACCGACGTCGTTCAACAGGCGTCTCGGTTCAGAAGACATGTCACTAATGTCGCACAAAGGACGTCCGGGTTGAGAAGAGGTGTCGCGTCGATGTCGCGCAAGAGGCTTCCGATTCAGAAGACATATCATCGATGTGGCGTAATGGCTGTCTGGATTAGGAAGAGGTGTAACTGATGTCACGCAAAAGACGTCCGGGTTCAGAAGATGTGTCATCAATGAGGGACCAGTGAAGGGAACCAGTGAGGGTGAAACCAGTAATGGGGCCGATGAAGGAGGTGGGGGGGGGGTAGATAGAGGGTTGACTAGTGAGGGGGGAGGGGGTTAGTGAAAGGGGACCAGTAAAGGGGGACCGGTGAGGAGGGGACCAGTAATGGGATTCGGGAAAGGGGAGGAAGGGGTTCAGTGAAGGGACCAGTGAAGGGTACCAGTGAAGGGGAACCAGTGAGGGTGGGAACAGTAATGGGTACCGGTGAAGGGATGGGGGTCCAGTGAAGAAGGGGGGGGGGACCGATAGAGGTTGACCAGGGAAGTGGGACCAGTGAAGCGGGACCAGTAAAGGGGGACCGGTGAGGATGGAACCAGTATCGGGGACTGATAAAGGGGAAGGGAGGGGTCCATTGAAGGGTTGACCAGTGAAGGGGGAGCGGTGATAGGACCAATAATGAGGACCGGTGAAGGGAGGTCCATTGAAGAGAGGACCGATAGAGGATTGACCAGTGAAGGGGGACAAGTAAAGGGACCCAGTGAAGATGGGACCAGTAATGGGGAACGGAGAAAAACGATGGTCCAGTAAGGGGGACCGGTAAAGGGGGGACCAGTGAAGGTGGGACCAGTAAAGGGGGATAGGTAAGGGTGGGGCCAGTAATGAGGACCGGTTAAGGAAGAGGGAGGGGTCCAGTGAAGGGGGGACCGGTAGAGGGTTGACCAGTGAAGGGGAATAACGATGGGAACCAGTGAAGTGGGACCAGTAATATGAACCAGTGAAGGGATTCAGTGAAAGGGGTCCGACAAATGGGGTGCTAGTGGTGGACCAGTTAAGGGGGACAAGTAGGGGAGTAATGAAGGGGATCAGTGAAAGGGACCAATAAGGGGACCAGTATTATATTTATATTTGTGACGTATATAACGTGAATGAGCTCGAGACGCAGATCACAGTTATGTAGAGCGCATTTGCTAAGTGGAATTCCTAAGCGAATTGCGGCCGGCGAAAGCCGCGTTGTTGCGTAATAAGAGGTGCGGTTGGCAACGCTGAAAGTAGCAGCAGCCGCATAGTAGTAGAGTGTTCGCTCCACAGGATCGGGGTTGTGGGTTTGGTTCCCGTCGGTGACGGCGTTTTTGCATTTTGTGACCTATCCTCGACGAGGAGCTGTAATCTCTTTTTTAACACATTTTTGAGCGGACCGCTGATGGCATCTAGCATTTACGTCTATTAGTATAATCGAAGTTGGAAACGTGTTTCAAATAACTTTATTCATAACATGAAGGATGTCAAAAATTCAAATCAAAACAAATAAATAAAAATAAACATCAAAAGTCAACAAAATTGAATTAACATAATTAAAAGTATCAAAATCAACTACATCTGTTCAAACCTTCCTCAACACTGATGGAACAAGGCAAAAAATGTGTAAAACAAGCATGCTCTTCACGAACTGAACAACTAGCACGACGTCTCCTTGCAATCACTGACGAAGCGGTCGACCGGACTAAAGTTAAACAAATAATCACCAGGGTATCAAACAGACCTAGATGATCATCAACAAAGCCTGCTTTGTGAGGATGAAAGGCAAGAATCACCACCTATATATAAAAGTTTGACCGTCGAGTGATCTAACCTAAGTGAGGTACGCCGCATCATCCACAGCGAGATCGGTCGAGTGATCTAACCGAAGTGAGATACGCCGTATTATCCACAGCGAGGGCGGTCGATGATCTAACCTGAATGAGGTACGCCTCATCATCTACAGCGCGGGCAAAATTTGCTATTGAACGTGGGATGTTGCTGCAGCAGGAGAAACGCAGGGGAGAAGGGGGACTTTGGGGGTGGAGAACCGACAGTGATCAGGAGGCAGCGACTAGGAGGTGCATCGGGATGGTCGATGGGGGAACAAGGAAGCAGGCCAGGAGATGGCATCAAGAAGAGTTTAGGCAATATGTAGGGATCATTAGGGAGTTACCAATCAGGGGAGGGGGGACAGTAAGGAGGATCAGCAAGGGGATTCATTATCATTAAGAGAGACCGGATTTAGAGGATGTGACACCGATGTCACACAATGAGCGTTCGCTCGCCGTCGTCGTGGGAGCGTGGGAGGCCTACTTAATTGGGGTGAGTAGTACGGAGGATCTCGAGGGGGGAGGAGGAATCTACCTGGAAGAAGGCGGGACCAGGACGGGGAACCAAAAAGAAGAGAGCGTGAGGGAATTTATACGGAGAACAAGGAATCTGCCATATGCATAGCCTCTTCATGGCATGTTCAGACGACATGTCACCAATGTCGCGCAAAGAACGTCAAGGTTGAGAAGAGGTGTCACCGATGTCCCGCAAGGAGTGTTCGGATTCAGACGACGTGTGACTGATGTCGCGCAAAGCAGGCCCAACTTGAGAAGACATGTCACCGACGTCGTTCATCAGGTACCTGGATTCAGAAGAGGTGTTACCGATGTCGCGCCAGGGTTCCGGATTCTCACAACGTGTTAACGATGTCACGCAAAGCACGTTCAGGTTGAGAACACATGTCACCGACGTTGTTCAACAGGCGTCCGGGTCCAGAAGAGGTGTCACCGATGTCGCGCGAGGGTTCCGGATTAGGCGACGTGTTACCAATGAAGGTGGGACCAGTAATGGGGGACCGGTGAAGGATGGGGTTCCAGTAAGGGGGACCGGTAAAGGGTTGACCAATAAAGGAGGGACCAGTGAAGGTGGGACCAGCAGTGGGGACCGGTGAGGGGGATCCAGTGAAGGGGACCGGTGAACGAGGGGGAGGGGTCCAGTGAAGATGGGACCGGTGAGGAAGGGACCAGTAATGGGGACCGGTGAAGGGGAGGGGGGGGGGGGGAGTGGTCCAGTGAAGGGTGGACCGGTGAAGGAGGGGAGGGGTCCAGTGAAGGGGGGACCGATAGAAGGTTAACCAGTGAAAGAGGGAACCAGGTGAAGGGGGACCGGTGAGGAAGGTACCAGTAATGGGGACCGGTGAATGGGGGGGGGGGAAGGGGTCCAGTGAAGGAGGACCGGAAAAGGGTTGATGAATAAAAGGGGGACGAGTGAGGGTGGGACCAGTGATGGGGATCGGTAAAGGATAGGATGACCAGCAAAGAGGGGATCAGTAAGGGGAGGTCCAGTGAAGGTGGGAGCAGTAGTAGGGACCGACGAAGAGGGAAGGGGGGTGGGAAACAGTGAAGGGTGAACCGGAAAAGAGCTGACAATAAAGGGAAACCAGTGATAAGTGGCCAGCTAAGGGGGGTCCAGTGAAGGTGATGGACCTGTTTTGCCCTATTCCGCTATACCATTCTATATAGCCAAACCAGTTTTCTTTAATGAATGAGAGAAGGCCTAAAGAGGAGAAGAAGACGTTCGGGGTGTTCTATTCTCGTGTTTGGGGCGAAGCCCAACCAGACGTTTGGCGGCCGGCAGGCCGTTGAACTTCTGGTAAGTGATAAGTCGCGTTATCTGAGCTTTTCGCCAACAATCCTCCGTTAAAGTTACGTAATTCGTTGATGAATCCGGCCCCAGGCAGTATAGCATGGGAGTGATAACCCATGCTGCGATGGCTGAATCGCCATCTGTCAATATCTCAGGGACGTTTCTTGCTAATATCGGTATTCATGCAGATTTATTTACTATTGTTTCATATCCTGCTTGCGGATCCAGCCGCCCGCTACCATTTCAACAGTGGTAACGCGCTACCTACAAGTATGACACTATCGCTACATCCAATACAGCAATATTGGTCAGCAGTAGTTACGCCTAGTGTTCTAGAGCAATGATTGCTCTTTATGCTATCCCGTTTTTTTCTCGCAGCTATTGTTACGATAACTCTACTGTTAGGATGACTATGTCTGCTATTCTCGCGCATTAGCGTCTGGCAGTTTTCAGAGCCCCAGTGTAAAGGATGTATACCTATATTACAAACTGACCATTTTTCTTTAAACTTATTTCGTTAAGCCTCTGATACAGTTCAAAATGAATGTCATGTATATCGACATATTCATGAAGACCCATTAGCCCGGGTTGCCTATAACGTAAGGCGTGCCCTCAGGGCCTGCCGAGCCTCACAGGACCACCAATTAACAATTGTCTTCGCCCAGTTTGGCCGTTATAAAAGCCCTCTGTACAAATTGACGCCGCTGGAAGAGTCTGGCAGTCCCGTTCGATCTTCTGGCCGCAGTCCACTTCCCTTTGGTCTTCATTCTCCTAGCTCCGCTTCCGCGCTTTTCCCTGAACTTCCCTCTAAATCACTATAGCACAATAACTTTAATATCCAATAGCTCCTTAAAGGCAAAAATAAACACACAAAGCAACAGCGTTCATAGTAGATAATTCGAATGGCCATTGAGGAGGAGCAGGCGACTTTTCTTTGCCTACAAAATAGATAACTTCAGAACTCCAAAGATCGAGGAAAAAATTATTATTTTATTTTTATTTTTTATTTCTATTATTTATTATTTATATTTTTATTTTTATCAATTAATTGACTTTGGGCGCGTGTGGCGCAGTCGGAGGAGGCGCGACTGTCGCGTGCACCCGATACCAGGTTCCTGGTTCGGGTTTCCCGCCCATGCCAACCAAGCCTTCCATCCCTCCGGTGAATTGGTACCAGACTTGTCTGGGAAGAATAAAGCGCTGACTTGTTCATCGGCTGGCCACCGCAAGTCATTGTATGGCTAAATACGCATTCATGTCGCCTCCACGACATCCCGTAGAAGTAGAATGCGCTGGCGCATCCCCGAAGGGATTGAGTAACGCCGTCAATGTCGGGATTCATTGAGAGTGGATAACAGCGTATACTACGCGGCGTGCCAGCTCGCTACTTTCGATTTATCAACGGAGCTTTATCGCTAACAAGGGAGGTCAATAAACATCCTATGGCAATTTTAAAAGTGACCTATTGAGGGTTGTAGGGGATTGTATGAAAAGCACCGTAGTGGTTTTCAAATTTCCTGCGGACATCTGGGTAGGTCAAAAATTGCAAAAAACCGTTTTTCTTCAGTGCGGGCCGACGCAATACTAAAGCAATACTGACGCCTGGAACTGCCATGTCGTGGTTAGAATGTAACCTGCAAAAGGTTTGGGGCTGGAACAATAGCGTCATTACAGCAATTTCACAATTTGCTTGTTAGCGGTACAGTGACCGAAGTGGAACGTTGAGGTGCGTCGCTCACCATCGGCACAATCTGTCTTCTTCATCCTCAACCAATCATATTGCAAGTGGTCTCACGGCCGTCACATACAGCATCCTCCTCATTGTTAGAAGGAGACGTAATACCACCCACATCATTGTCATCGTTCGGCTAACAGGCTACAGCCTGCGCTCCGTTCAAGTCAAGCTAACATCACGAACGAGAGAGCGACTTTTCTTCGCAGTTCCTCGGTAGCATTCAAGGGCCTGTCCCAACTACAAAATAGATAATATTCTTTATCTTGACCGTCTCCGTTAGGCATTGACAGTGGGCCTGTTAGCACTACTTCATGACTCCAAAAGTCGAAGAGAGATTGAAAAAATGGATAAAAAAGATTTATCTTTATTTTTCACTTATTTATTTATTATTTTATTTATTACGTATTACTTACGTATCATTGATTTTTGTTATTATTTATATTTTCAATTAATTAATTGGTGTATACATTTATATTTGATCGATTGTTGTGATCGTCCTTCTATACCACCCCCCCCCCCCTGACTTAATATCACTTGTGTAATAGAATGTGTTCTCCGCGCCGAGTTATTGGTTGTCTTGCCAACTGCCTCCCTCCCGACTACTCTGCCCCTTTTCGTAGGGAGACCGCCACAGCAGATGCGTTTCGGAGCATACTTCAAAATGCTATGCATGGGGTGATATTGATTGTGCTGATGAGGTGAAACACTGCAGGCAGTTTTTTTTTGTTTGATGTTTATTGCATTGACTTTCTCTCGTTCGTGATGCTAGTTTGACTTGAACAAAGCACACGATGTAGCCTGGTAGCCGGACGATGACAATGATGTGGGTGGTATTACGTCTCCTTGTAACAGTAAGGAGGATGATGTGACGGCCGTGAGACCACTTGCAATATGGTTGGTTGAGGATGAAGAAGACAGATATATGGTGCTGTTATACTTTTTTTCAGAGGTCGAAGAGGGATCGAAAAAAAAATCAAACATAAATAAAGTCAATTAGTTGATAAAAATAAAAATATAAATAATATATAATAGAAATAAAAAATAAAAATAAAATAATAATTTTTACTCGATCGTTGGAGTTCTGAAGTTATCTATTTTGTAGGCAAAGAAAAGTCGCTTGCTCCTCCTCAATGGCCAATCGAATTGTCTACTATGAACGCTGTTGCTTTAGGTGTTTATTTTTGTTTTTATATCGTATCATCCAGGTTAAAATAAAGTTATAATATCAGTATGGTACACTGCTGTGGTCAAGATATACTTTACATCGACAAAAACGGATGGAGCAAGACCAGCAATTCAGGAGCACTACCTCCAGCTCCGAACCCCCGACATTTTTCCCACAAGCCCGCCCCCATAGCCACTCTGCTGAGGCGTTGGTGGTGAGCGGCGCACCTCAATGTTCCACTTCGGTCACTGTACCGCTTACAAGCAAATTGTGAAATCGCTGTAATGACGCTATTGTTCCAGCCCCAAACCTTTTGCAGGTTACACTCTAACCACGACGTGGCAGTTCCAGGCGTCAGTATTGCTTTATCGGCCCGCACTGAAGTGAAACGGTTTTTTGCAATCTTTGACCTTCCCAGATGTCCGCAGGAAATTTGAAGACCACTGCGGTGCTTCTCATACAATCCCCTACAACCCTCAATAGGTCACTTTTAAAATTGCCACGGGACGTTCATTGACCTCCCTTGTCAGTCATCCTAGATATCCCCTCTCAATTCGAATTCAAGCACTCATAACATGATAACGTTTCTCAAATTGAAATGAGCCTTCAGAAATACATTAAACTACATTAATTAAACTCTGGCTGCAAACAACCTCACAAATTCATACTCGTGTCGAAAACCTACTCCATGACCGACACGTAACTGCTTGAGACGAGAACACAAGCTTACTTTACATTCTTGTCATATTTCCGTAAAAGAGCATATCAAAATAGAAACGAATACTCGATCGCGATAAACCGAGGTAGTATGCCTCGCTGCCTTGCTGCAGCCATGCGGACTACCACTATGTGGTACAAGCGGAGACCGCCGAACAATTAACCGCATGCGAAATACAGAACGAATTTCAACGATCAGAATCTCAAAGACCCCCTCCCGAACTCAAAGAAACTTGTTAGTCATCAGAAAGGGACCATAAGGGATGCTCCAGGGACGGCAACCTGAAATAAATGCCCAGAGCTAACTCCTTGAAAGAAAGAGTTTAAGGACGGCAACGTGGAATAAATGCCTAGAGCCAACTCCTTGAAATCAAGAGTTAGGGATAGCCACCTGAAAAAGGCTCATAACATCAACCGAATTATACGCAAAAGACAAATGTTGACAGATTGATCAAGTTACCCCTGCAGAGTTCAGAAATAATCATAATCTCGAGAACGAAACATTTCATTAATCAAAAATTAAAAGCAGAACGATGCACTTTGCATTCGAGCAAAACATTACAGTCGCCTCGAATCCAAAATTGCCAGCATGAAACTACTTGAAATTTCAGATTCGCCGACGGCGTTTTCAAGAAATCATTTTCGAAGACAAACAAAAGTGGTTCTTCTCAGCCGAAACTTTCATAATTTTCCGTGATCACGGCCAGGCGACCGCATTCTTACAAAGGACTACATTCGCAAGCTGTGCTTTCAAAGGACAAAAAACACGTGTATCAGAAAGTCGACTCAATAATCGTGCTCGTAACAATTACAGTATTCATCCCTTCACTAATGAATCACTATCTCCGTCCATGACTCATTAAAGATCAGTCAAGCAAGAAACGATCTAAGTATGACTTTCAAGATGATGACTAGAAAAGTTGCGCTTCCACTTATTGAACTTTACACAGTCTATCATTCTACCACTAGTGGTTGTAGATCTAAAATTCGTTATTCTACAGCCAAAAGTTGTGTTCCTGCCTCCTTTTTTACTTAAAGGGCCGTTCTGAATTCTTGATGCTTACTAAAAAACTTATTTTGCCATCTTCGTTTAACCAATAAAAGCTCGTTGGTAGTTATCATAAGACTAGCTAATTCGCCGTTTCTTGTATTTTTGTGTTTATTACCAATGTGTTGTCCGTTCACTTCCAATGTGTTGTCTTGGTGGTGTTTGTTTCGTCGCGTGTTGTCATACACGTATAAACAAATAAATAAAGATCTCAGAGACTCATTCAAAACGCCGAAGCATACAAAGAGCAGAGCCAATGCCTTTACAAACTCGAACAACTCCGCTACATCTTACTGAACAAATCATAAGTCAGACACATCAACGATACTACAGCCCATAAAGAACAATCCATTAATCCATTCAGATATTATGTGCAAACGTTTCAGTCTATCGAATCAATCACAAAGGAAAACCCTTAACGAGAGGCAGAACTCGAATCTTCGACAACTACTGGATCGAGCACCAGTGTGACACCATTTTCGACACCAGCCCTAGCATACGCCATAGGCTCGAACAACGCCTAATCGAGCTAAACTGTCAAGAAAACATTACAACCACGGATATTCTAAATACCGATAATACAGAAAAATCGTCCGACATCAGCGTTCAGAATCAGCTGTAAAGTTCCTCGGCACCTTAATTTCAGGTCGTTCCACCTTCAAATTCAGCCAACCCAACCACAAATACGACTACAGCCACAACCGAAGAAATCACACATAATTCAACCGAAAATCAATTTCTCAACCTACGCTGCCTTCAAGGTCAAGAACTGTAACTGCCAGACTTTCATGGAGATTCAAATTATGTTGGGAACGATTCGAAGACTAGTACATAAGCAGCATTATTCCAGAATTGAAAAGCTATCTGTCCTACTAAGCCGTTGTAAGTACGACGCCGCTAGAGCGCTCCGCATGACACCTCAAAACGGCGATTCATACGACCTCGCAGTACATGCCACGATCCAAGACAAACCAAAGCAGTAATTCTTCGACAACTACATTCACTTCCCATCTCTGGACGACTCCCGACTACTCCAGAACACACTTAGCGACATACTCACACTCATAGCAGAAATCCGAAGATAGGGCAAAGCGGTGATTAACATAAGCTTAATGCAGACGGTTCTTGGCAAATCCCTCCAACCTTTAGAAAAGGGTTGCAAAGGCGAATACGAAACCAACTCGTTCTGGACAACGACAGACCTCCTACAAAATTTAGAAACAGTAATTCAATGTAGAACTCACTTGTCATTTCGAAGAAACACGGACCAAAAAGCTAATCAATTCCTACGTTTGCAGTATTCAAACCAACTCGCCAGACAATTTGTGAACCCTTAGACGCAAACGTCTACATTTCAGAACAACTCAGACACTGAGAGAGGTCAGCTGCAGTTGACAAATGGGTGAACTAACGTTGCACTGATAGGTGACCTGATCTCGACCTAGAGGTGAGCGTTGGAAGACCTACAGGATTACGGTATCTAGATGGGAATTTAAAAGGGTTTTTATAAACGGGCGTGAATCTCTCCATGCTTTTCATGCATATTGTTTAGATAAGGTTTAGTGAGCTTGGTGGCGATGTCCGTTCCTCCACGTGGTGCCACTGAAAACTGCTCGCTGTGCGAGCTAAGCTAATCACGGACATTCGAAAGCAGGCGACAGGCCCTTGTGACAGGCCGGCCTACGAAGACCCATGTCACATCACATGGTGTATGGATAGCCCAGTTCGAAGTTTATTATGCTAATTGCAAGGCAAACTGCAGAAAGAAAATCTGGAATTCGTCATGTGCTCTATTAGCCTAATGTGTGGTCAGGCTGTCGTTCAAAGCACTCGCCAAGGAGCGCTTTGTAGGCTGCACGATGGTATACACACGTTGAATCAGTGGGCGAACCTTTCATAAATGGACACTGGCTCACCATTTCAGGACTTTGATAAATAAACGAGACGAGTATCTGCAAATTTGACAACTCACGGCAGCGGAATCAATGAGACGTTTGCAGCTCAACTTTTACTGTATCTTTGGATAAATGAGACTACGGTGGCGATGTCCGTTCCTCTATGTGGTGCCACTGAAAACTGCCTCCTTTGCGAGCTAAGCCGAACACGGACATTCGATTGCAGGCGTGACAGGCCGGCCTACGAAAACCCATGTCACATCACATGGTTCATGACATTGCAAGTTTTTCGTGATAGTGCTACGGCGTCCGCGGGAGCCGACGCTCACTCGCAGAGCCCGGCAAGTGTGAGAAGTATGCTAGGGTCCCTGATGCGAGGACGGCATCGGGGGCAACTGAGTTAGTCCGAAAGTCCCGTAACGTAAGCAGGACCAGCGTGGAAACCCTGAATGTGGGTACGTTGACGGGCCGCTCGTGCGAGTTGGTTGAAGCACTGGAGCGAAAAAGAGCTGATTTCTGTGCGGTGCAGGAGACGAGGTGGGCCTGCCGCAAGTCAAGGGACCTAGGACGTGGCTTCAAGGTTCTATGTGGAAGTCCCCCGTTCTATGTGGAAGTCCCACGACCACCAGTGGTGTCGGAATAATCGTCTCCGAACGATTTTGTGACTCGGTTGTAAGCGTCGAGCGCTTTGACGATCGATTGATGAAGATCGTTGTCGCCGCTATGGAGCGACTCTATCACTTCTTCTCTGCGTATGCGCCGCCGCGTGGCTGCTCCGATCAAGCCAAGGATGAGTTTTTGAACCTTCTTGACGAGAAGACAGCGGAGGTACCGTCGAAAGATGTCATTATAGTCGCTGGTGATCATAATGAGCATGTAGGTGCTGCGAAGGACGGGTACAGCTGTCATGGTGGTTTCGGATACGGGTCTTGTAACCCCGATGGTTAGCGTATTCTTGAGTATGCGGAATCGCATAGCCTCACCATTGTGAACACCGTCTTCCGAAAACGCGACTCCCACCTCGTCTTATATTATAGTGGGAGCTCCAAATCTCAGATAGACTTTGTGCTTGTGAAGGATCGTGACCGGAGTCTTGTCACAGACGCGAAGGTTGTGCCGTATGAGGCGGTCGCCCCACAGCATCGGCCGCTGATCTGCACCCTAAAGATCGCCGCTCCGGGGCTGAAGCGGATCGAGCGATGCGGTGCAGCTAGAATCAGGTGGTGGCGAATGAAAGAGAAGGAAGCAGCTGTGATTTACGGTTGCCGACAGTCACGACTGTCGATGAAACTTGGAAGAGAGCAACCGACGCGATACGCCAAGCTGCAAGATTGGAACTCGGCACTACAAAGCCTGGACGACGCAAATCGACAAGCAGACATGACTGTGGACGGACGCTTTGAAAGCGAAGTTTTGAGAGAAGAATCATGTGTTTCTCGGCGACAGAACAGCCGACAACTGGCAGGAGTATCAGGAGGCGAAGAAGACTGCAAAGAAAGCCGTGGCTGTTGCGAAAGCCACTCATTATGGTGATGTCTATAGAAAGCTCGAGTCGCGCGATGGTGAGCTGTATTTGTACCGACTTGCTAAGACCCGCCATCGGCGAACCGAGGATATTGAATAGTTCGTTGGCATCAATGATGAGAACGGCCATCTTCTGACAGACTGCAAAAAGGCGCTGAAGCGATGATTACTTTGAGGAAATTTCCACTATGGAATTTCCTCATCCGGCCATCCCTTCTGTGGCTTCTGTTCACGGTCCCGTTCACAAGATCACCGTGGAGGAAACAGAAGCGGCTCTGAAGAAGATGAAGCCCGGTAAGGCGACAGGGCCGGATGATCTGGCAGCCGATGTTTGGAAGTCGAAGCTCTGGTATCCTGCTGAGTGGTTGGCTGAGTTCTTCAACCAGATAGTAAAGCAGAAAAAAGTACCGGAGTGTTGGCACAACAGTACGACGATTCCGATTTGGAAGAAGAAGGGCAGTCCTGCGGACTGCTTCTATTACCGTCCGATTCGCTTGCTTTCGCACAGCATGAAGATCTTCGAGCGGATCCTCGACAGACGAATCCGTGAAATCGTCAAGCTCTCAGACAACCAGTGCGGCTTTGTGTCTGGTTGTGGGACCATTGATGCTATACACGCCGCCCGCCTCCTAGTGGAGAAGCATCGCGAGAAACAGAAGCCGGTGCATATCGCCTTTCTCGACTTGGAGAAGGCCTTCGACCGCGTACCGCGTGAGCTTATATGGTACGCCTTGCGACGACACAACGTACCTGAGGTGGGTGCAGATGCTCTACTCTTGCCCAAAGAGTAGAGTGCAAGTTGCAGCTGGAACCTCAATGGAGTTTCCCATCTCTGTTGGGGTGCACCAGGGTTCGGCGCTTTCTCCACTCCTCTTTGTTGTCGTCATGGATGCCATTACGCGAGATCTTCAGCAGCCTGTTCCATGGACGCTGCTTTATGCTGATGACGTGATGCTCGCTTGCGAAGACAAAGACGATCTCGAGGGAAAGGTGCAAGTTTGGTGCGACCGTCTGGCGAGATTCGGACTCAAAATGGACGTCAAGAAGACCGAATATCTAACGACGGTCTTTACTGAGTCCAGCTCCATCAAGGTTAATGGCATCGAGCTCCCACGCACTTCGGTTTTTAAGTACCTGGGATCAGCAGTAGCGTCTGACGGCGGTCTGATGGTTGAAGTGAACTCACGCGTGAGTGCAGCTTGGTCCAAGTGGTGATCGCTGACTGGGGTGCTCTGCGATAGGAAGATACCAGAGCACCTGAAGTCGAAGATTTACAGAGCCGTCGTGCGGCCGGTAGCTATGTACGGCGCTGAGTGTTGGCCTGTGAGCAAGGAAGTTGAAACGCGCCTCAGCGTCATGGAGACGAAGATGCTGCGCAGAATGGCTGGAGTCACGCGCCTGGACCGCATCCGAAACGAATCTATTCGGCAGAAGTTCGGTGTCGCGCCGATAGCTGACAAGATGCGCGAAGCTCGCTTGTGATGGTACGGCCATGTTCTGCGTGCGAAAGAAGGCAGCGTCCGCAAGATACGCCTTGAGTTTTAAGTATCTGGAAAGCGGCCTAGAGGACGCCCGAAGCAGCGTTGGTCCGATACGTTACACACGGACATGAAAATAGCTGGTGTCCACCCTGATTAAGCGGAGGATCGGGAAAGGTGGCGTCGTAACACCAGAAGACCGGTCCCCGTGACGAAGCGGGACAAACGCTAAAGAAGAAGAAGAAGGTTTAGTGAGCTTAGTTTTGGTCTATCCCGATATCCAAAGAGGTGTTTAGTTTGCATATTGCTACTAAGCTGTAAGAACTCTAGATGACTCGTAAATTTTTACTCCTTCAACAATAGCAACAAAAAACAGCGGCGCAAATAGGGTTGGGGAGGGAGTCACCTCATAAAAAATGTCATTAAGGCAAAAACAGGGACAAGACACACTGGTAGTAAATAAAAGAAACAAGCAATGCTATAGCTCTGTTCTATGCTCAGATTTGGGCAGGTGAAGGGACTCTAGTGTGACGCGCCCCTGTTAAAATTGCCTGCATCCTGGGGCCGTATGCTCGTCTACCCCGAGTCTCCCCCGATGGGGGATCGGGGTGTGATGAGATATGCTGATATTGATTGATTCTCCCCCAACGGGGGAGCACGAGCATACGGCCCCTGGAGTTCCCTCCCTTGCCCAATTGGGAAGTAGATAAAACACGGATCTGTAATCGAAACGAGGAGATAATAGTGTATTAACATTCGTTGTATGCAGAGACGCACAATGGGTGCGCAGCACGGCGCAGCATGGTGACCTCCCCTCCCCTCGGCCCTATTTGCGCCAAAACATTTAATTGACATTTAATAGAGAAAATAAATGTGCTTTAATCCAACACTGCGACGCAGTAGCCAGAACCAATAATCCTAATAAAGTTCGTACTTTGAGCTCTCGTTGCACCTAAAAAATAAAATCCAATCTGTTATAATGCATATTTTTGACACTGCTGCAATGTCAAAAATAAAGTCAC
Organism: Heligmosomoides polygyrus bakeri; assembly: GCA_947359475.1. NCBI lineage: Eukaryota > Metazoa > Nematoda > Chromadorea > Rhabditida > Heligmosomidae > Heligmosomoides > Heligmosomoides polygyrus. The sequence continues at coordinate 62,166,377 of OX375866.1, read as the reverse complement.
AGTGCTTTCAGTAAAGCACGCCACATAGACGATTCGTAGAGCAGTTTTTCGAACATTTGCTATGTCTGGTAGCGAAGACCTTGACCATATAATCAGGATTGTTTCCCAACAGTATGCCCGAATTACTTTTTCTGTATTACTACATTGCTGAGAATGTACATAATGCTTCTTTCCGTGTACTAAATGTACTAAATGTACTACTTACAGTAATGTACTACTTACATGTTTACGTACGGTTCTGTATTTCTGAACATATTCACCTAATAAGGCGTATCATTTAGTCTTTGCAAAGCAGTATTCCGACAATCACCTACTTCTCCTTTGATCATAAGTAGCCTAAAGATTGATTGCATTGCTATGAAAAATTGTTCATTGGAACGCAATAACCTGTCAGAACTTCAAAAAGTAAAAAGTTCAGTAACTTGGCACGAAGTACCCACAGTTTGATGAGAGCAGACTTCGGTGGATTCACCTGGTATGATATCATGTTTTAAACAGTTCATCAAAATATGTCACTATTTATTAGGAAGATCATCATTTCTACCCCATGATCATTATTTCTATAATCTTGTTTGGCCCATATGTTTTCCCTAAACAGAGTGAATAAGCAGTTTAAGTCAAAGGGACTATAGAAACCAACCGAATTGTGCGCATTCATTTCGTCTTACCGGTCGAGCGAATCGTCTTTCGACCTGCGATTGCTTGCGCAGCGTATCACTCGAGCTGGGAAATGAGCGGTAGTAGACCGCTCGTCTGAAATTCCACAACAAAATAGCTCCTACGGCTCACCTGTGACGTCAAAATACGTCATTTTCACCTGCGGGTGAACTCTCACAGTGTCTGAGAACTCGTCATCGTATCTTCTATGAATATCAACAAAACCAGCACTCGACCAGGACAAAGGATCATTATACCGCTCAAGAACATCAAAGTACGAGCCACGTGCCTACGATATAGGTAACCCGAAACTCCACAACTACGAACTACATAACTACATAAAACGTATCTACATAGTTAGTTAATAGGTTATTAAATGCACTCAGAGCACTAGTTTTGTAGCCTTAATACAAAGGTGTAGGTAATAACACATGGTCCAAGCCACTGTTGAAATTGAAAAGAATACGAAGCTAAATTATGAAAGTCAAGAAATGTCCTATGAAGGGATCCCTTTACAGCAGCATTTGCACAATCAATCAAGCAAACAAAGCAGCATAGTTCATGAGTGCTTGGCGCGATTTCTACACGGACGCAGTCAAGAACGCCACATGCTTGCAATTTAAAACACTCTAAAGACATTATTTTGGAACGAAACTCATGATTCTATGATACTTTAGGAATTTTTTCTATTGGCTTTCTATGACATGATTTTGTTCGCATTTTCTGTTTTCTGGCCAGTTTTTGGCCATTTTCCCAGAAAACAGAAAACAGAAAAAATTTGCCCAAAATGGCCAGAAAATCAGACGACAAAAAACAGTAAATAGAAATTCCACCCATCTCTGATCACCATACAGCTATGTCCCTCCAGCAGTTGTCGTAGCAAGGCAAGTGACGGCTCGAAAAAGGGATATCCGATTAGTTCGGAATCTATAATACCAAGGGAACAGTTTTGGAAATTGTTGTTATTGTTGCTTGCTAGCAATGTCAAAAAGCAACACAGTGCCGATAAACACGGCGTCCCTATATGGTGCGACAGCATGATATGCTCCATTTACACATAAAATTGGACACACTTCGAAACAAGTTTGATGCATCTGAAACCAAATGAACGTCTTGCAATTCGAGTCGAGTTTCTTATAGGTAAAACTACAGGCTCTCCAAACTGGTAAGAAAATTTCCTATTAAAGGGAAATTTTATATGACTTCCTTTGTTTTTTTAAAGTTCAACTGCCCGAACGAGTGTAATAATTTTATAAAAAAATTATTTTTTAAGAAAAAATAATAAATTAAATTTTGTTTTAAGGAGGAACAGCAATCATTTGCTGCAATAAATGACGAAATCGGGCAATGCACTCGAAAAGCATGTCGCGATTTTAATTTGATTGATAATGTGAATGTTGCTTACATGAAGCATCAAACTGAGGATATGTGTGTTCTTTACAACTGTTTTTGCTGTGTTATTGCCAACAGAAATCTTGTTATGAACTGAATTAAAATCGCGATGTCTTGGACGTGGGCATATCGCAATCTCTTCTTTTAATACTAACAGTGGCCACATTCCTGCTCTTTAAAAGATGCTTCAAACCATCATTTTTCCTCCAAAAGTGAGAACTTTATAAAATTTCAAACTATTTGTTCACTTATTGGAATGGTGAATTAAAACAATGAAGATGATACCACAATTTCCAAATTAAGCGTATAAGAGACTTTCCAACACTACAAGGTGATGACAATGATTATTTTGAGCTATCTTGTCCAAAAATTTCCTCAGACGTACTGCGCTCATACTCCAGCGAGCACTCTCGATCTCTCAGATTCTCTAGTCAATAAAGACGCATTGCCTCACGGCATGCAGCATTTTTCAATCGTCTTGCTTGTTTAGGTGCTTATGTCTTGTTAGGTTATCACCGTTACGGAATGCTTAGAACTCCGTCGCCGCGCGATATCACCACCTATATATAAAAGAGTTTGTCCGTCGAGTGATATAATCTAAGTGAGATACGCCGCATCACCCACAGCGAGAGCGGTCGAATGATCTAACCTAAGTGAGGTACGCCGCATCACCCACAGCGAGAGCGGTCGAATGATCTAACCTAAGTGAGGTACGCCGCATCATCCACAGCGAGAGCGGTCGAGTGATCTAATCTAAGTGAGGTACGCTGTATCATCCACAGCGCAGTAAAAATTTCCCATTGAACGTGGGAATTGTTGCAGCATGGGAAGCGCATCCTTTAGTGCTTGACACAACAGCACCTACGCGCGTTCCTGAGCGTCCAGATTCAGAAGCCGTGCCGCCGACTTCATGCCATTAACATAAGAAGACCACTAAAGGGGTAAGAGTATAAGGAGAGACTTCGAGGGTGGAGAACTGACAGCGACCAGGTGGTAGCGACTTGGAGGAAGCATCGGGATAGGGTGGGGGCGATAGAGGGATCAATGAAGCAGGCTAGGAGGTGACACCAAGAAGGGTTTAGGCAATAAGGAGGGACCAGTAGGGAGTTAACAATCAGGGGGTGGGGAGGAGTTAAGAGGATCAGTGAGGGGATCCATTACCAGTAAGAGAGTACGGATTTAGAAGATGTGACATCGATGACACGCAATGAGCGTTCGTTCGCCGTCGTCGTGTGTGAGCATGGGAGAGCTACTTAATTGGGGAGAGTAGTAGGGAGGATTCCGAGGTGGAGGGGTTCTATCTGGAAGAAGGGACCTGGAGTCGGGACCAGGACTAGGAACCAACAAGAAGGGAGCCGCAAGGGAATTCATACGGGAAACAAAGGAATCTGCCATATGCATAGCCTCATCAGGCTCGACATACGGCGACTGCGCGCGCCTCTGAGCTTCCGGATTCAGAATATGGGCCCTCTACGTCGCGCAACAAGCGTACTGGTTCTGAATATGTGTCACCGACGTCTGCCGTTAGCATGGGAGGCCCACTAAGGATGTGGTGGAGAAGAGCAGTAAGGGAACCTCTAGGGTTTGCCAGGAGAGCGAGCAGGAAGGAAAGGAACAACCTGGACAAGGGGCCAGGAGGGGAAAACCAGCAAGAAGAAACCAGTAGGGGCTAAAAGTGGAAACAAAAAAGTGGGCCAGGAGTTGGGACCAGGAGGGTGGGGGAACTAAAGAGGGAAGGGAAGACCAGTAAAGGCGGACCAGAATGAGATCCAGTAAAAAGAAACGAGTGAGGGGAACCTGGCTTCGGAAGAGATGTCAACGATACCCGGAAACGCTAGATGTTGAGCATGAGAGCGGTTGCGGAAGAGCAACCTGAGGGACGGGACAGAAGTACTGCGCAGAGCAAACCAATGCACGGTCCGGAGAGAAGGCCTATGATGAAGGTACCGAAGTGGCGAACGGCTTGATGCCGATAAAGCACGCAGCAGGTCCTAGATGTTAGCGAATTTTAAGTTTTACAACAACTACTTTCCATAGGTCAATGATACTGCAAAGTCGCGCGAAGCGCGCAAGTGCGAGACACGCCTTTAGGCGTGTCGGAGCACTTGTGAACTTACATATGATCAACTCCCATACTCCCAGGTTGGATGATCCGGTATGATAGCTTATGGTTACGTCGCGTTGCGCTGCTGTGGAGCTCTTACTGCGCTGTCAGCGTGGTATTGATTAGGTTCACAAAACATGCATGTGTTTTATGAAAGGCTTGAAGTCGCACCATCTGGAGCATTGCGCGCCTTCAACACACAGACATTTTACTCCAGTCACTTGCTAAGTTGATACGTGTGTTATCACCAGCCCACATACGGGCAATAGACCGGCGTCCTGATATGAAAAGTGAGCATCACTTCTCCCGAATTACATCGAGAGCTGGTTCAATGAGCTCATGGGAACTAAGCCCAAAAACTGTCCGTGAGGTAGGTACTGCTGTCAGTCTAGCAAAGTACTAGTAAAGAGGGAAGAGAATATATTGGTTTAATCTTTTCGCAGCCTTCGCTCTCACCACCTAGTTATTCGGTGCAAGAAGACCCCAGCAGTGGCGATCTTCTAAGCAGAACACAGCAGGTGTGTCTTGAAGCCGACAGCTCCACCTTACATGGTTTTCTGTTTATCAGAGCACCAGACAATTCCAGCTATGGCCGCACCGACCGGAATTCGGACGGTATTCTCTAGAGTTTCAATACATGGATCAGAGAAGGATCGATTCATTAAGAGAGAAGCGGGCGAAGAAGCGTAGGCAGATTGTGAAGACAGAAATCTTCGAGTGAGAATCATTGAGCTGATTAAAACACTGGCTGAAGATTTGAAGCAACTTTTGTAGAACATGTAGTGAACAAATATAAGGAGAAGGGTACATTGTGTGTCTCTTTCTCTATTGGCAGTTTTACCCTAGCCATAGCAGGTTTAGATGTCATCCTGGGTCTCACTCAGATCTAACCACCTTCTCCAGTCGTGGGTTGATGTTCAGGTGTGCAAGATAATGTAGCGTGCGGCTGCTGTCGTTGCGTTGTGGTTCGCGTCGGCGTCCACGTGTGAATCGATTGTATGACCGCGATGGCAGTTCCGTCAAGCCAATCGTAGGGCAATGGATAGTGGCGTTGGTTCATGTGAGGAAGGGTTGGGGTTCAGTTCTCCTGTGTTGCGTGATTTTGGGGTTTCAATTGAGTGGTTGAGATTTGAGGGCTCTTGACGTCTACATAACTCGCTAGTGTTTTCTGCGCAATTTTCCAGATGTGTGCCTTTCTGCCCAGCAGCGGACTCCCCCTAAGCGACAAAAGCAGTTTCCACCCGATCAGCTTGTATGGCACATACCCTGGAGTCCCCTGCGCCCTCAGTGATAAAAACGAGCTCCAATGACAACGGCTCGGGTGATGTGCGGTTTGGAGATACTGAAGCAGGCGTGGGCACATTCACGGCAGCAGGTGGTAGTTTAATGTCTATCGACATCCTGTAGTTGTACTATACACGCTTGAATGCCTAGCTTCTTCATTTTTAATGTTCTTGGACAAATGCCCTAGATTTTATAGAGAAAAGTGAAAGTGGGTCCCCTTTCTAGGTTGTAGCCATATAGCACAGAAAGGCCAATGGTCCAAATCTAGAGTAGAGTCTAAAGTTTCTCTGCGTAACATCCAGAGAATTTAACCGAACATTTTTTGAAGTAAGAAAAGATTTATTTAGATTTATTTAGATTTAAAGATTTGATGTTTCGATTACTTCTGTGCCGAACGAGGTTGTTAGGTGGACCAGTATTTATTGAGCGGCCTAACGTTTCGACCCGTTCGTCGTCTTCGGAGGCCCGCTGATCCACAGATGGTGACTGTCGACTAACTGCGGCAGCGGCGTCGCTCCGCACAAGCGGTGGATCAGCGGGCCTCCGAAGACGACGAACGGGTCGAAACGTTAGGCCGCTCAATAAATACTGGTCAACCTAACAACCTCGTTCGGCACAGAAGTAATCGAAACTATAATAAGTGTTATTTAGGGGAATAAACACTCTTATGTCGATGACCGTTTTTGCATACCACAATTCACTGTCTTAGCGGAGTACGGGTGTGGGTCACCGCCCAACTTTATAGTCTGCTGCAACCTGTATTTTGGAAGGTAAGATGGCTTCATAAGTGTTGGGGAGGCAGGCATGTAGCCTTCTACAGAATCCTCATTAAAAGCACATAAAGATAACTGCGGACGAAATTTCACGCGGTGTTGCGAACATGCACTCCGATCCAGACCATGCATTTGTCTGGCTTTCACGGAGTTGTAGCGACTTTGATTTCCAAATACGAAGAAAGGTGCTCGAAATTCTTCTCTACTGCCTCTTTCAACCGGAGCTGGTATATACGACATCATGGCTGCTTCCAGGTCCCTAATATGCGCCAGTCCACGGCGTTGGTGTATATCAGCCGACTTGAGCGGCGGAGACTGGCGTTCGCCACGCTTGGCCCAACGGTGCTCGTGGCAGACAACTCATGCGAAATCAGAAGGCAACATTCTCAGAAAATTCTTGACAAGTTACACGCAAATTAAGTGTTACTAATTGATTTCCTCATGCGAGGAGTATGCAAGTAGCAAGTAACTTAAAGCAATGATGCGTAAACAAGTTAAAAGTCTTGAGCCGGGGCGATGTCTAAGATGAACTTACGCTCTACATGCAAGTAACTTACATTAAGTTTGCAAACAACTTACGCTAAGATCGTAAGTAATTCATCCAAATTTTCAATTTCGTAAGTAACTTACTTAACTTTTAACGTTACAATAACTTACACTAAGGCCGCAAGTATCTTACTCCGTTTTGTAGCTCGCAAGCAATGCGTGAAGAACGCGTTTAAACTGAAATCTTAGTCCGACAGTAGCTCTCAAAGCTATTGACTACACCGCTTGAAATGACCTGCCAGCACTGTTTAACAACATGCGGAGACTCTGCGACAATCCAACGTGGGTATATTGCGCCTCCGAGTAGAATGGAAGCACGGGCCAAGTAACATTTAGATATTGCAACAAGTTGTATGCCACGTTAGCTTTTTCAAGCGTTAGTATTTTAATTTTTCGCAATTTATGTCTCCTTCGTTGTATGCTGTCACTTGCGACATTGGAAATATATTATGCTAGCTGTCGTTGTAGTATATTTTGTTTAAGGCCCGCATTGTTCCCATTAAGATTTTGTTATATGAAATCCACTCTATATCCTACTATATATAAAGGAGTTAGCGGTTGTCCGTCCGTCCGTCCGTCTGCTCATCCGTCTGGCCTTTCCTAGAAGTCGAGTAGTAGGCGTCCGTGTTCAGACGAGGTGCCACTCACGCCATGTCGAGACCGTCAGAAGAAGTGTCACCGATGTCGCGCAAAGGGCGTTCGAGTTCAAAACACATGCCAGCACGTTGCTCAACAGGCGTCCGGATTTAGAAGAGGTGTCATCGACGCCGTGCAACCGGCGCTCGGATTCAGAAGGCATGTAACCGATGTCGCGCATTGGGTGTTTGGGTTCAGAAGAGGTGTCAACGATGTCGCGTAATAGGTGTCTGGGGTCAGAAGACATGTCACCGACGCTGTTCAGCCGGCGGCCGGTTCTCAGGAAGACGTGTAACCGACGTCGCGCAATGTGTGTCTGGGTTCAGAAGCGGTGTTACCGATGTCGCGCTAAGCGCGTCCGGGTTGAGAAAACATGTCACCGACGCTGTTCAACAGCCGTACGGGTCCAGAAGACATATCACCGATATCACGCAACGTGTGTCTTGGCTCAGAAGAGGTATTAAGGAATTCATTCAAAGGGTGTCTGGGTGTTCAGAAGAGGTGTAACCGATGTCATCCAAACGGTGTCTGGGTTCAGAAGAGGTGTCACCTATGTCGCGCAAGGGGTGTCTGGACACGTGTAATGGGAGACCACTAAAGGGGAGACCAGTAAGCAGGGGTCCAGTGAAGAGTGGGAGGACCAGTGAAGGGGAGAGCTACCAGTAAGGGTAGGACCTTTAATAGGAGCGAAGGGGGACCAGTAAAGAATACCACTATGGTGAGGACTGGGAGGAGGTGGGGGATAGTAAGGGGGGGGGGGTGAACGGGAACCAGTGAATTGGGAGGGTCCTGTGAAGGTGAACTGGTAAAGGGGGAACCATTAAAGGAGGACTAGTGAAGAGGGGACCAGTGAAGGTAGGACTGGCAATGGCGGCCAGTGAAGGGGGAGGGGACCAGTAAAGAGGATCAGTGAAGGTGAGACCAGTAATGGGGAGCTGTGAAGGGGGGTGGGGGCAGTAAAGGAGGGACTGGTAATGGGGACCATTAATGGGGGCCAGTGAAAGGGACCAATAAAGGCTACCACTTAGGCGAGGGTGGAGGCAGTGGGGGGGGGGGCAAAAAGGGGGACAGTGAACGAGAACCAGTGAAGTCGGAGAGTCCTGTGAAGTGGGACCAGTAATGAGTGCCAGTGAAAGGGGCTGCCAAAAGAGGGAAAAAGACCAGTGAAGGTGGGACCTGTAATAGGAAGGGGGATCAGTGGAAGAAATCTGTAAGGGGGACCGGTACTTTTTTCTCACTATCGTCGAACGTGTATGTAACAAGGAGCGTCGTACAACGTGCGTCTAGATCAAGAAGATGTGCCACAGATCAAACACTGCGAAGCATACGTTGGACTTTCAGATGACCTTTCAAAGGCAGCGAGTGTGTGCGTGTACATGCCTCTCACACCCACTACTGACTGATGCTCACTACATTTTTCTGCCTCTCTGTGGTATTGTTCATTGTCCGGAGGGGGGGGGGGGTAGGGAGAATGACTTCGGGAATCGGAGGATTATTATTGCCGTCGGATATTTAGCGGTATAGAGCTCTAACAAGATCACAATCTGTTCCTCGCCACGTATAGAATGTGTACTTCGGAGAATAAATCGGCGTAAGTGCGATAGAGAGTCGTAATGCTTCATAGGAGCACTTTTCAAGATTGTGCCCTACCGCCCCTACCGCCTCGCTTTTCCGTAAAATTAGATTTTCACTGTAACGCGAGTAAGAAGCCCTAGACGAGGGTGGTCCATTCTCGGGGTTTGGGGGCGAACCCCCCAACCAGGCGTTTGGCTGCGGTTAGGCCGCTGAACGTCTGGTATATTATATAAAGCGAGCGTCTTCAAAAGCGTGCAACGTGAAGATCGGATATGAGATGAAAACCGCAAAAGTGGCAGTATATTAGTGGAACGTGCGGCTTCACTCCTGGCTTTAAACAAAAACATGAACACCGTTGTGGCTCACTCTGTGTCGCGTCCACTGATTGGGATTGTCCCAGTCTACCGTCGGTGCTCCGGGAGGACGGTCGCAACGGAGGAGTTTTGGTTGTGAGAAATGTGGATTCCAGATACTCAATCATTTACATACTGCGCAACAGTGATCATTTGACTGAACGCCTCGACGGGAAACGATGAGCGCACTTCCTTCTTGGCGTTCTCGTACATAGTGGGGAATGAGTCTTGACGGATAAGGAGACAGTAATAGAAACATGGTTTCAGGTAATCTCACTATTTACCTATGAGCACCTCCGGTTCGCAATCACGTATTCTCTCTTCCTTATTCTGCTGCGTGCAGTAATTCTACGCCAAGCGTCAGAGTTGTACATCTAAAATGTTGAATGCTTTTTTCCATACATATAAGGGCGAGAGGGATAACACATAGGGGCTTCTTACCAACCTCCGTCACTACGTGAATTATGAACTTGTTGAAATTTTAACAGGTTTGGAAGTGGTGCGGGGTGCGAGAGATTTGCGCAGAAGGCAGATGTAAAGAACCGATAAGTCTCCTCCTTGAAAAAAACATGTTAAACGTGGGCAAGAAGAAACCAATTAAGATTGGGCATATAAAGCTTCGAACCTTTGGTGGCGATGTCCGTTCCTCCACGTGGTGCCACTGGAAACTGCTTGCTTTTGCAAGCCGAGCCAAACACGGACATTCGAATGCAGGCGACAGGCCCTAGTGACAGGCCGGCCTACGAACATTTTGTGTCACATCATATGGTTGATGGCGTTTCAGACTTCTCGAGATAATGCTACGGCGTCCGCGGGAGCCGGCGCGCACTCGCAAAGCCCGGCGAGTGTGAAAAGTGTGCGAGGGTCCCTGATGCGAGGACGGCATCGGGGGGCAACTGAGCTAGTCCGAAAGTCCCGTAACGTAGGCAAGACCCGCGTAGCAACGTTGAATGTGGGTACGTTGACGGGCCGCTCGTGCGAGTTGGTAGAAGCACTGGAGCGAAGAAAGATAGATTTCTGTGCGGTGCAGGAGACGAGGTGGTCCTGCAGCAAGTCAAGGGACATAGGACGTGGCTTCAAGGCCGTTCTATGTGGAAGTCCCAGGACCAGCAGTGGTGTCGGTGTGATTGTCTCCGAGCGTTTCCGTGACGCGATTGCAAGCGTAGAAGGTTTCGATGACCGCTTGATGAAGATTGTTGTCGCCGTAGAAGAGCGACGATGCCATTTCTTTTCTGCGTATGCTCCGCAGACGGGCTGTTCCGAGCAAACCAAGGACGAATTCTGGGTCCCTGCTTGATGAGAAGACAGCGGAAGTGCCGTCAGAAGATATGATTGTTGTGGCAGGTGACCTTAATGGTCACGTCGGAGCAACGAAAGACGGTTACAGCTGTCATGGTGGTTTTGGATATGGGTCGCGCAACGCCGATGGTGAGCGTATACTTGAGTATGCAGACCCACATGACCTCACCATCGTGAACACCAAATTTCGAAAGCGTGACTCCCACCTCATCTCGTTTTATAGCGGGAATGCTAAAACGCAGATTGACTATGTCCTTGTTAGGCGTCGCGACCAAGGCCTTGTCACAGACGCGAAGACCGTGCCGTATGAGACGGTTGCCACGCAACACCGTCCACTGATCTGCTCGCTGAAGATCACACCTTCGAGGTGTAAACATGTCGAGCGATGTGGGTCGGCTAGAATCAAATGGTGGCGACTGAAAGAGAAGGAAGCGGCAGTTATTTCTCGCATTACAGTGACAACTGTCGACGAAACCTGGAAGGACGCTACCTATGCGATAACTCGGGCTGCACGCCTTGAACTCGGCACAACGAAGCCTGGACGACGCTAGGTCGACAAGCAGGCATGGCTGTGGACTGATGATGTCAGAGAGAAAGTCCGAGAAAAGAAACGGCTCTATCACGTGTTTATCGGTGATAAAACAGTCCATAATTGGCTGAACTATCGAGAAGCAAAGAAAGCGGCAAAGAAGGCAGTGGCCGCTGCTAAAGCCGCATACTACGCTGATGTCAGCAAAAAATTGGAAACGCGCGATGGTGAGCGTTATATTTACCGACTCGCCAAAGCTCGTTGTCGCCAAGCAGAAGACATTGAGAAGTTCTTTGGCATTAACGACGAGAACGGTCATCTTCTGATGGATCGTAGGAGGGCTGTGAAGCGATGGCACGACTACTTCGAGGAAATCTCGAATGTTGAATTTGACCATCCTGCTATTCCATTTACATGTCCTGTATACGGTCCCGTTCAGAAGATCACAATAAGCGAAACCGAAGCAGCCCTGAGAAAGATGAAGTCAGGCAAAGCCACTGGCCCTGATGACCTGCCAGCCGACCTGTGGAAGTCGAAGGGCTGGTGCCCTGCTGACTGGCTGACAGAGTTTTTCAATCAGGTTGTTGCTGAGAAGAAAGTGCCTGAGGGTTGGCAGCAAAGCACGACCATCCCGATTTGGAAGAAGAAGGGCAGTACTGCAGACTGCGCCAGTTACCGTCCAATTCGTCTTCTTTCGCACACCATGAAAATCTTTGAGCGAATTGTCGACGGACGTATCCGGGATGTCGTACAGCTTTCCACGAATCAGTGTGGTTTCGTATCTGGCTGTGGCACCGTTGATGCCCACGCCGTTCGTCTTCTGCTAGAGAAGCACCGCGAGAAACAGAAACCGGTGCATTTTGCCTTCCTGGACTTGGAGAAGGCCTTCGACCGCGTTCCGCGAGATGTTATATGGTACGCGTTGCGACAACATGGTATCCCTGAAGAGCTTATTGAGTGGGTGCGCATTCTATACTCTTGCCCAAGGAGTCGAGTGCGAGCGCCAGCGGGCACCTCGATGGAGTTTCTCATCTCTGTAGGGGTGCATCAGGGATCTGCGCTATCCCCACTGCTCTTCGTCGTCGTGATGGATGCAATCTCACGAGATCTCCAAATGGCGGCACCTTGGACGCTGCTGCATGCTTGCATGTGAAGACAAAACCGAACTCGAGCGACAGGCACAGGCGTGGTGCGATCGTTTGGCATTGTTCGGTCTCAAGCTAAACGTCAAAAAGACGGAATACTTGACGACGGATGTGAATGAGCACGGATCTATTAAGATCAATGGTACTGAGCTCTCACGAGTTACATCTTTCAAGTATCTCGGATCAACAGTCACGTCCGATGGCAGCCTAAAGTTGGAGGTGAACGCGCGCGTGAGTGCAGCCTGGTCCAAATGGCGCTCGCTGACTGGGGTGCTTTGCGACAGGACAATACCTGAGCACCTCAAATCGAAGGTTTATAGAACAGTAGTCCGCCCAGTAGCGACGTACGGTGCTGAGTGCTGGCCCGTGACGAAGGAAGTTGAAAGCCGCCTCAGTGTAATGGAGACGAAGATGCTACGGTGGACGGCTGGAGTTACGCGTTTGGACCGCGTTCGTAACGACACCATACGACAGAGGTTCGGTGTCGCCCCGATATCCGAGAAGCTGCACGAAGCTCGTCTTCGATGGTACGGCCACGTCCTTCGCGCTAACGACAACACCGTGTGTAAGATTGGCCTGAATCATGTGGTCCCTGGAAAGCGGCCCAGAGGACGCCCGAAGCAACGATGGCTAGATACGTTGCGCTTGGACTTAGGCTGGTGTGCACCCTGATCAAGCATTTGATCGGGAGAATTGGCGTCACCACACCAGAAGAGCGGACCCCGCCACCAAGCGGGACAGACGCTAATGAAAATGATGATGATGATATAAAGCTTCGAACCTTTACTAAACCATAGGACGAGATCTTAAACTCTACTGGAGGCACTTAGGAAGCCTCCAAAGATTTTGGAGGCCTCCTATGTCTCGCCTCTGCTCTTGTGGTAGATTTTTGCTTAACGCCGACACAGCAGCGCGTACTCCAGACGTCTCGAAGGAGTCGAATTTGAGCAGAGAAGCCGACCATACTAGCCGGAGGTCGTTCGGTCTGAATATTGAAAACTAACTGATATCGCATTCACCAAGTGCCTCGAGCGGCGCTGTGTCTCCTCAGGATTCGGCGCAGAGGTTACGTTATCCAGAAGGCTAGAGAAGTCCAGGTAGAAAATGTCGTTTTTGACTGCATTCTGAATGGAGAAGTGCTTTAGTGCGGTCCCCTCCCTTGAAAGAACGGAAAATCAAGGCCATGTGAATGAAGTGCCAATATATCGTCATCGCTCACCTTGCTCTTGTAGATCATGTTTACCAGTCTTTCAATGGGTGGCTCCTCAATGTGCCTCGGTGAATGCAACAGACGTGAGCTTTGGACACAACGTGGTCTAGATCATGAACGAACGCAATTTACTGATGCTCGACATTATCGTGTTCTGGTGCAGAAGAAGAAGCGTGGGAAGAAGACTGGGCTTCAGAACCAAATAGTCGAGCTCTCGATTCTTCAACCGTGCTCAAGTAGACGTTGTCACAGTGCATGTTGACAAGTTTGAACGAAAGGTCTGCATGTGTTGCCGGTGATTCGACCACATCAGCCGCAAAGTACAGGGTGCGTAAAAAGTATTGACGCACTAAACGTAAACGTTAGAAATAACAACGCATCATAAAATTTAACAAGTTTATATATAAAATGTGAACAATGATCTAGCGAACAGAACAGCATCCCTTCTATCTTATATCCGCCCAGCCACGCCCCTTCAACAGAATGGCAACTACAGTTGCCAACAGAAACTGCGGTTGCTAATCTGTCGCAACAGCAACAGTGTGTTGCTATCCTGTTGGAGGCTCGCAACACACTCTTGCTATTCGGGCGCAGTGAGTAGCGCGCTTGATGCGTCCCGCGCCCCCGTCTCTGCGCACTCTCTCTGTCTGTGCTCTAACTAGGTCGCGCGCCGTCGTCTCTCGCGCTCTCGCGCTGTCTGCGCCTCTCGGTGGGGAGCGCGCCATCGGTCAGAGTCTCTGCGTTCTCGCGCCCTGCGCATGCGTGTGTCCATATTCTCGCGCTCTGCACTAGCAACGCGCTCGCGAAGCTCTAGAAGCGATCTTGGTGCAATCAATACTGCCTCCGCCGTCTAGTCTAGACAAAAGGCATTTTTATTTATAGCATATGAAGTATAATTTTTCAATGAAGAGTTTAAGGGGCATGCTCGCGTGCTTTCAGCCGTGAAATAAGGAATGTAACTGTGAAGGTGTCGAAGAATTCGGGGAGCATGGGACGGTCTACAGCAAGTGTGTGGGACAGTCCACATCAAGTAAAGATTGCATTTGCTTTTTTAAGAGCTAGAGAATTTGTCGCAAATAGGGTCGGTGCTGGGGGGGGGGGTTCACCATGTACTCAGTGTCACGATAAATTTTTTTAGTATCACTCCATATCTAGCTCATATATAAATAAATATAAATAAATAAATAAATAAATAAATAAATAAATAAATAAATAAATATATATATATATATGAGGGTGACTCAAAAAACTGTATACACTTTCTAAAAGGTGATACCCTTGCTCACAATAAAGGTGCTGAAGGAGTTAAGGGCTCATATAAAATCCTAAGAAATTAGAAATTTTATGAAATATGAACGGTATGGAATGCGCCATGCACTCATCTGAAACCTTGCATTCTGCACTCGATTGACTGTGTTTCGATTGAGTGCTTGCGGTTGTTCGGAAATTAATACAGGTTTTCAACCTACAACCTTAGAGTGGGACTTTTTGGCAACAGTAAACCCTGGAACAAGATTTCTAGGCGTGTAAATAGTCGAGATTGCGCCATGCTTCCGCCTGAAATCTTGCCTTTTCGACCTGATTGACTGTGCACGGGCTGAATGCTTGATACAACTTTGTTACTACTTTGACCTGATTAACCTGTGATGTGCTTTTTTTAACGTTTAGAACTTGACAATAACGTGAAAGATACGTAGAATGCGTGTTTATTGATTGCACAAGTTAAATATGCGCAGGAGCCCCATTTTCGAAGATGGATTCTGTGGACTGATGGAGCAACATTCAAGCTGAATGGAGAGGTTAATCGGCATAGCTGCAGCTATTGGGCGATGGAAGCGTTAAAAGAAGCACAACAAGGTTAACGTGGCCAAGTAGTAATAAGATTATAACAAGCATTCAGTCCATGCTTAATCAATCAAGTCTGAAATGCAAGGTTTCAGGCGGGGCATGGCCAATCTTGACTGTTCACAAGTCATTCAAATCTCCTTGCTCTCTACTTCCATATGAGTCTCAAATATCATAAGAAGCTTCACTAGCAGCAATGTTAGAACCTTTCAAACAGTATCTACACTTTTAAGGGATGCCCTGCATTTTTCGCATGCATTAATGTGCTTTCAAGTTCTGAGCCTTTAAAGAAGCACAAATCCATCTATACGGCCACTTTCTGAACAAATTGTAACAAGTGTTAAATCGAAACACAATCAATCGAGTGTAAAATGCAAAATCTCAGACAACTGCATGGCGCATTCCATACCACTTCCATGCCAGAAAAGTTCTATTTTCTTCATGTGAGCTCTTAAGTTTTTCAGTACCTTTCCTGAGCAACTTTATCACCTTTCAAACGTGTATGCGTACTTTATCGGCATTAAGCCGTTCACCACTTCGGTACCTTCATCATAGGCATTCTCTCCGGACCGGCCATTAACGTCATTGTTGCTGCGCAGTGCTTCTGTCCCTCAGGTTGCTCCTCCATAACCGTTCTCATGCTCAACATCTAGCGTTTCCAGATATAGTTTGCAAGTCTTCCGGAGCCAGGATCCCCTCCACACTCGTATCTTCTTGCTGGGTGCTGGTCCGCCTTTACTGGTCTTTCCCCCCCCCCCCCCCTTAGTCCCCACCTTCCTGGTCCCAACTCCTGGTCCACTTTTTTGTTTCCACTATTGACCCCCTACTGGTCTCTTCTTGCTGGTTTTTCCGTCCCGGCCCCTCCTCCAGGTTGTTCCTTTCTTCCCTGTTCGCCCTCCTGGTCACCCTAGAGGTCCCCTTACTGCCCTTCTCCACCCTAGCTTAGTGGTCCTCCCATGCACCTGGCAGACGTCGATGATACGTATTCAGAATCAGGACGCTTGCTGCGCGACGTAGGGGGCCTGTCTTCTGGATCCAGAAGCTAAGAAGACCCGTCTTCTGAATCCAGAAGCTCTGAATCGCGCGCAGTCGCCGCAGTGTCGAGCATGAAGAGGATATGCATATGACAAATTCCTTGTTCTCCGTATGAATTCCCTTAGGGCTCCTTTCTTGTTGGTTCCCCGTCCTGGTTCCGCCTCCAGGGGTCAGATTCATCAACCGCTTACCGGTCGGTACCGATATATCGATTGTCGCGTCTGTATCTCATCTCTCTGTATCACATACTCCGTAGGATGGTATGGTAACTCTGCGGTAAGATGCGATGTCGTTGATGAATCTGGCCCCAGGTCTCTTCTTCCAGGTAGATTCTCCCCCCCCCCCCCCCTCCTTCGGGATCCTCCTTACTACTCTACCCCAATTGAGTAGCTCTCCCACGCTCACGACACGACGACGGCGAGCGAAAGCCCATTGCGCGACATCGGTGTCACATACTGGTAATGGATCTACTTGCTGGTCCTCCTTACTGCCCTCCCCCTTATTAGTAACTCCCTACTGCTCCCTCCTTATTGCCTAAACCCTTCCTGGTGCCAGCTCCTGGCCTGCTTCATAGTTACCCTATCGACCCCCCCCCCCATCCCGATGCCTTCCAGGTCGCTACCTCCTGATCGCTCTCGGTTCTCCACCCTCGAAGTCTCCTTCTACTCTTACCCCTTTAGTGGTCCTCTCATGCTGATGGCACGAAGTCGGCTTCTGAATCTGGATGCTCGCGCGTAGGTGCTGTTGTGTTAAGCAGTAAAGGGCGACGCTTCCGCTGCTGCAGCAACATCCCACGTTCAATAGTAGCAAATTTTGCCCGCGCTGTAGATGATGAGGCGTATCTCACTTAGGTTAGCTCACTCGACCGCCATGCTGTGGATGATGCGGCATATCTTACTTAGGCTATCCAATTGTTTGGTATGGTGTTGAACTCGAAACCGAGATAGTACACGCTTTATTGACGACTAACGTTTCGGCGATGTCGCCTTCTTCAGAGTCTGAAAAGTCCAAACATATGCTGAAGCTACCAGGCCAAACATCGCCATGAACCTTGCGAAAATTCAAAGACCTCACGAACAGCAACCCTTCCGGCAGAGAGAGATGACAGCAGCCCAACATTGAGAACACCCGAGAGACCGCACAAAGTGAAACTGTCTAAAAGGCGAGACTGAGGTAAGGGCTCGCGGGTTATATAGACGCATTCCCCCCGCCGATTCAACCTCGGGCTCTTGGCCTGTATCCAGAACCCCTCCAGGGTTTTGCGCGCGGCGGTATGGGCCTCCCGTGCTAGAATTTTGAATGTGACCCCAAAGTCGGCGCCGTTATGGTTTGTTTACCCTGTGGCAGCCCAAAGCAGTTGATGGTCGTGACCTGCTCTTCCCTTCCAGGTGTTCCTTAACGCGGACGTAGAAGGGGCGAGCTGTTTCACCGATGTATTCACCTCCACAGCTGTTGCACCTTATGAGGTAGACAACCACCGAAACCATGCAGTCTCCTTCGTTGCCTGCAGGACAGATGGCGCAATTTGGGGTTTCGCAACTCCTGTCGTACAGGCGGTTGCGCACTAAACGACTTTTCAGGTTAGCGGGAGGTGTATCTACCACTTTGACATCGTTTTCCAGTCCCGCCCTTCTAACGCACTTCCTAATAGAAGTGCTGACACTGTCTGAGACGAAAGGGATGACAAACGGGATTTTCTCGTCAAATGAGGAATTACGTGAGCGATTGCTAGTGTTACTTCGCTGATGGCCAAAGAATGTATACCCATTCTTGGCAGCGATTTGGCGAGCAAACGCTAGCGATTCCTTGCGCTCGTTTTCCCCAGAAGATACCCTGCTTGCTGTGCGGAACATATTGCGCACGACAGATGTTTTGGTCTGTGTCGGATGCGCTGACCTGCTGTGGACCAAGATATTTTTGTTAGTGGGTTTACGATACCACTTTGTTATTTTTCCCCCTCCGTTCAGCTGTATTTGGACGTTCAAGAACGGAAGCCAATCATCCTTTGGAGTCTCCCGTGTAAACTTGATATGCTCACACTGCTTGTTTATTATATCGAAGCACATATCCATCTCCTCTTGGGTAGAACAGATGATGAGACAGCCATCGATATATCGACAGTATAAAGCAGGAAGCCTAGCTAACACGGGAGCTTTAATTTTGGACATGAATGCGATGGCCAGAGGGGGAGCTAGGCGCTGGCCCATAGCTAACCCTCTTATCTGCGAAAAATACCTGCCTGATCATCTGAAGATGTTGCAGCTGAGGAATTCTTTTAGCAGCCGCATGACTTGACCTATCGTGAGGCCAAACATGTCAATGCCAGGGTGATGTTCACTGAGAAGTTCGTAGACTGCCTCAAGTGCTGAGTCGTTGCTGAACATTTGTATATAGCGACGTCACGTCGAACGACTCCATCACCCAATTCCGTTCCACATGAGCTGCGTGTAGGCGGTCAAGAAACGCATTGGTGTTTGGGAGATGAGCTGGAATGAAGCGCAGGAGTTGCCCAATAATGCTGTTCAGGAACCACGCGATCCTGTCCGTGGGACCCCCCACACAGCTGATGACAGGTCTTACCTTTATACCGTCAGCTGTAATGGTGTCTAAATTGTCTGTGCTTCTAAATTTTGAGTTTTAATTAGCAAATACCATACTGGACAGGATGGAGTTTCCAATTTGAGACGCGTAATGAGTGCCGCATTGAGGCCAGCTGCCTTGCCAACATCAGCCCACTCCCGGTTAAGCCTCCGATACTGCGCCTGGAATGCCTTGAGGGTGGCTGGACGATACACAGAGGTATCTTCCAGATGGCGCTCGGTTATAGCAATGTCGAGCTGTCTAGGTATTACGACAAACTCGCCCCCTTTGTCGCTAATCGATAGCCGCATGGATTTAGAGGTAACTAAATTTTGAACCTCTCTGAGCCCACAGATCTGCCCTTGGGTCAAACTGGGAACTGGGCGTTGATTACGGCACTTGTTAATTGTCTGGAAGACATCGTCCGCAAACCGCCGGAATTTTAAATCCGCGCTAATTCACTTTGTGCGGTCTCTCGGGTGTTCTAAATGTTGGGCTGCTGTCATCTCTCTCTGCCGGAAGGGTTGCTGTTCGGGGGGTCTTTGAATTTTCGCAAGGTTCATGGCGATGTTTGCCTGGTAGCTTCAGCGTATGTTTGGACTTTTCAGACTCTGAAGAAGGCGACATCGCCGAAACGTTAGTCGTCAATAAAGCGTGTACTATCTCGGCTTCGAGTTCAACACCACACCAAACAATTGGACAACGATCAATGCCGAGATTCATCGAGGGTCGAACCTGGCAGCTACTTCAAAACGTGCCAACTCAGTATGTGCGACTCGTCAAAGAAGCCTTGTCACTGAGACAACGGATCGTCGTAGCTAGACAAGGTATCCACTTTCTACAACGGTGCTCCAGCCATCAAGTGGTCCCTAGATTCATCGCGTGCAAAGGGCTGCATGATCTCTGCGGCAGGACAGCTGATGACCAAGTAATACGGCGCATCGAGTTACGTCTACTTCGCATTTCTTTACGTAAGTAGCATATGTATAGCATGTTAAAGAAGTGTGTATCTAAAGAACATTACTGTGCTTTGTACTTGGAGGATCAGCTTTTCACCATCGCAGTCTTTCTCCATGGTTGCTATGCGCAAGCTTATCTGTAGTCTCCATGACCTACAAGACCGGTTACGTTACAGGGCAAGGGTGGAGGGCACTGCTCCTATAAATGGGGAAGGGCAAACAAGGCCTAG
>OX375866.1:62079944-62146025 GCA_947359475.1 Heligmosomoides polygyrus bakeri | reverse complement strand
GTTAGCATTTCTAGCTCGACGCAATAGGTGCTGACGTTCCCAGTTTTTCTTAGACGCTTCAACTCTAGGTATGCCTTCAGCTGCGTGGACGAGTCGTCCTCTCGCAGCTTGTCCTTGAGCGCCTTTACCAGATCCTCAAAAGTGCCTTCACGTACGTGCTTCGGTAGGGCTTGGGATACCATCTTAGGGTAAGCATCCATCTTGGATAACAGCAAATGCGACAGCATGTCATCCCGCAACCCTAAGCTACCGTACTTCAGCACAAAGTCGCTGAAGTCCTTTCCCTGAGGATCCTTGTACGACTATACGTCGGGTAGGGTCATTGCCGCGAACATCGCGCCTAACGCTTTTCCTGTGTTACAGGACCCACATGAGGATCTGCATGAGCTAGTCGTCGACCGGCTCACGGCCCTCGTCGACCGAGGCGATGCGCTTATCCTTCCTTGCAGACATCGATTCTGATCGAATTCTTGGTTGCTCGTGTACGTCTCCTCCAGAAGTTTACCCTGAGCAGCTGCTACCGGGTGAAAACTCGCACGATAGGCCACATCGTCGGAATCGGGCGCCTTCGCCCGACCGTGGACCGGCGCTCCACCAGTGTTCTTATTCTGCTCCGCCTGAACCACGGAGCGTGACACTTTCACTGGTGTACTGGTCTCCTCGACCATTCCTCTACCCGTGCTGCGAGGTGCTGATGAAGGGCAACCACGTTGCACCATGAGATCGCCACGAGCAGGAAATCGCTGCTCCAGTGCATCCCGCACTATCTTGGACAGCGCCTTCAACGAGAGGAGCTCAGCTCCCAGCTGCTGCAATCCTCCGAGGTGGCCCTCGAGCGCCCCACATTGGGCCTCGATCTCCTCGCCCATGCTTTCCAGCAGCTGGCTCTGTCCTCTCTTTGACTTTGCCTTGGTGGTTTGTGCCACCTTGGCTGGAATTTCCCGCAACAGGGCTAGGGAGATAGAAATTCTCTTGATCACATCCCTCACCTGTGCAGGACCTCTATTGCCGATCTCATCCACTTTCGCTACGAGGTGTCCAACCCTCGCCTCCATGGAGAGCTGCTCGGCTTGTGACGGATCTTCAAACATCACCCTCTCGATGTTGTCGATCCTTATGTCAGTAGCGCCTGACATCCGCGCTACACCGCCTTGTTTCGTTGGTGTACGGGCGAATCTCGCCACACGCAACAATCCTCGCAAGACTACCCTCGCGAATCCTGCAGCAAAGACTTCACATAGCACGGCCCGTTAACCGTGACCACTTACGCGCGCCGACACCAGAGAACCGGCAGCAAGAACGCCCCACCGCTACGCTTTGGCACGCAACCGCAGGACGAACCTCTGCCAGAGCTCCAGCGAAGACGCCGCGCCACACGATCTGGTCAGCGGTCGACGCAACCTGCTACACTGCCCAGTCTATGGCAGGATTCGCGTCGTATCCGCTCCTCGCGGCTTTCAGGCGGTAGCGTTATCGATCCCCTGCCCTCTGGTTCGGCCCCTATGTACGCCGGGGTGTTTCACCCGGGAGCTGGATGTCTAGGGTTGTGGCCTGAACCGGACAGGGAAATCGATTTATTGGCTTCTTATGGCACCAGCGGGGGTCGGTCGGTCCGCCTCTGCTGTGCCCGCGCTCCTCTCTGACCCGGCCGCTCGCCAGGTACCACCGAGACCAGAATTCTCCGAGCCGACCGCTCGCGACCTTGACACCAGACCAGACTGAGCTCGGCGCGCCCGGGCCCCTTTATATGGAGTTGCGCGCGGGCAAGGCCGACCCCTAAGTGGACACGCGCCGCCCCTGCCTCCGAATCGCCAGCGCTGGGCACAGGCGAGGCGGACGGCGATCGATCGATCCCGACGCTGGGAAGATACAGATACAATGCAATAATGTACACAAATACTAACAGAACACTAAATAGAACAACACAAGCAACCTACAAGCACACAAATACACAACAAAGATCACTACTGCGAGGCCTCGCGCCTCGCCCATCCTTCACAAGTCTAACATACGCAAAAAGACGGCCTCGACGAAGGGGAAAAAGGGTCAAAGCGGCGTAGTATGTGGAAAAAAGAGAAAAGACTGCTTAGCATATACCATTTTCACGTCAAACTGAACATTTTTCAAATCAAATTGGACACTTTTCATGTCGGAACAAACTTCACGCCTCTAAAATAAAAGCGAACGTCTTCCAAATTGAAGCAAGCTTCTTCCAGACTCTTCAAAAAGATTAGAATAACTTTGTGGTCAAGGAAAATTATAGTATGGCTTTCTTCGGGGTTTTAGTTCACCTACCCAATAAGTGAACACATTGTTTAAAATTTTACAAAGAATTTCGAAGACAAATAGTGTTTTAAAGCTTGCTTTAATGAGCAGGAAGACGGCCATATCTGGTGGTAAAAGAGGATATTGCTTCATGCCCTCATCCGAGATGTCGTGATTCTTATTCGACCGGTTTTTGCAAAATTTCTGTTCCATTAAGGTTCACACCCGAAAACGACAAAAACAATTGTAAAGAACACTCGTATCCTCATTTTGATGCTTTGTGTAAGCAACATTCACACCTTCAATCAAATAAAATCACGACGTGTTTTCCGGGTGTATAGCGCGACCTCCTAGTTTAATGCACCAAATGATTGCTGCCTTGTTGCGCTTGAAAGCCAAATTCAATGTAGTATTTTTTCACGGCAAATAAAATTTTTATAAATTTATTATACTCATTTGGGCAGCTAAAGAAAAACATTCAGGGAAAGTTACCATACCAAATTTTCCTTGAACAAAAATGTAGCTATCTCGGAGGGTCTGCAGTTTAAACTGTGAGAAGCTCGATTCGAATTGCAGGCGTACCGTTTGATTTTAGATGCCTCAAATTTGTTTAGAAAAGTGCACACTTTGACTTGAAAGTGGTATATAAAGGTTTGTAAATAAACGCCTCATGGGTCCATGAATAAGAGAACACTGGTAATGCGTGCAACAATATATTAACTTATCGGGCAACTTCTCGTCGAGAAGTGAGAATCGGAGGATTTTTACTGATAGATTATCCCGCAAAGTTAATGTCAAACGTGATATGAGCAGCGAGCCGCACCAATAGGTGAGACCTATATCACGCTGTTCGTTGGACAAGACTAGGATAAGCTTTCAAATGCGCTCGGCTTGTGCACTAGTTCTGAACCGTATGCTCGTGTTCCCCCGTGGGGGCAAAATCCAATCGATCAACTTATCTCATCATGCCCCAATCTCCGTCGGGTGAGGCTCGGGGTAGACGATCATACGGCCCCTGCTGTTCTTGACGTCCAGGTAACTAGCTCGGAAGAGGTGAAGCGTGCGGAAGGATTCCACTGGGACAAAGGCTTTGAACAGGTGATTGAACACAGAACAAAGCTGTTGCTAGTACAAAAACTGATTCTGAAAAAGCTGATCAAGTTTGCATTGGTTTACCTTCTTATGGGAGGATCGTGATTGTAAGCTTAGCTGCTTTCCAATATTAGAGTTAAGGAAACGAAAACAATAACACCTTCAAACAGGAAGAAAATAGATTTTTCAGTGGCCGAGCAAAGGCAGGCGGCGGAAGCAGTAGGACAGCAATGATGGCGGCATCTGACATCATCATGCCATTTCACTCGAATACGGCGACTAAGGTTTCTTCCCTTTCCCTTTTAACAAAACTGAATCCACTGACAATAACTCTATCTTCTTTTTCTATGTACACATAACTGGGCAATCGCAAAATTCGAAGTACAACATTGAAGGCCTACTTCTGTTTCCTTCATGCCAAAATCGCGTTGACGACTAAAGGACCTTGCGCACCCGGCAGCAGCGGCAGTGACAGCGGCGAATGCTTAAGCATAGGGCAGTGGCAGCGATTGGCGCCAGACCGATGCCTCCGTCCTGTGCGTAATCATTTGCCGCTGCTGCCGAGTGTGCTAGGGCATTAAGATGATCGCAACGCTTTATGATAAAGTGACCAGTGGATGGGAAAAGCCCGATCTTTAAGCTATTAGTAGGAAGCCTACTCGCGATAGTAACTTCTGCGCTGGGTGAGCTTCTTTCTCATGCAGGGTCAGAAGATGATTGTACCTTGTCCTCCGTATTTGAAATCTTCATTCCAGATTATTAAACTGTTAGGGTCTAACCTGAAAATACCACGGAAGTTTCGTGAACACTGTAATCCTTTTTTGACGAGCAGATAAAATCTAGTGCAAGAGAACCGTGATCTAAATATAATTGCGTGCTAGATAAACTAAAACTGCAAGTAGCATAATGTTCTCTAAGGTTTCATCGGATGAGCTGGTGCGGACGTCGATGCTATTCTCCTCAACAAGCGCACTCGGGCAGAGTGCAAATCGGTTAACAACCACGGATGATCTGCTGACCCTAGGAGGAATTCCACCGGCCAAGTTGGTTATTCTCATTCCTTTTGAAACAAAACCTAGGTGAAGCTTGTACGGAAAACTATGCGGTAGCTGCTGGGATGCAGGCCCGTGCGCTCATGAAGGCTGGTTGGATTCTATGTTCTCACCTGCTGAGGCGGAGAAGAACGCAGAAACTGAGCAACTCTAGGATGTAGCACATTCTAGTGCAAGTTAAGTGGGCTACATCTCTAGGTTCCTTGTACGAGTACGGGACGGCTTCAGTCAGTAGCGCAAATATTGACATTTGCTATGCAGTATCGCAAGATGGGAGCATGGAGTGAGGCGCCGGCTATCGCCGGTACCCGATACCAGGTTATTGGTTAGGATTTCCCGCCCAGGCCAACCAAGCCTTCCATCAAGGGATGTGCGTTGAATTGCCGCCGGTAATTTTTTTACAGCATATTTTTAACGCGGAAATTCGTCGGTAAATTCCGGTATATTCGATAGATCCGTTAATTTTTTTTAAATGTTATATTCCCTCAGCGGCAGCTTGTACTCTCGTGACACTTCGATGAGCTTCGTAATGGTGTGTATGTGGTCGATCGTGCTGAATCCTCTCCGAAATCCTGCTTGTTCGCATGGCTGTCCTTCGTCCAGCGTTCGGCTGATCCTATTCAGGATAACTCGAGTGAACAGCTTGTAGACTACGGACAGCAGGCAGATCGGGCGATAGTTGCCAATGTCGTGCACGTCTCCCTTCTTGTACAGCAAGACGGTTCTACTGGTCTTCCACTGAGATGGAACCATGCACTCCGACAGGTAACGTGTGAAGAGCCGCGCCAGGGTGTTGATGAGCGTAGGCGGAGGTTCTTCAGGTGTTCGGGTCTGATCCTGTCGGGACCGGGTGCTGTACGTTTCTTCACCGACGAGATGGCGTGTCGGATCTCGGAAGGGAGAACAGAGGGGACGACGTATCCATCCTGCGGAAGATGGCATGGGGGCAAGTGGACGTGGCTATCGAAGAGATCGGAGTAGGACGGATGACCTTCTCCATGGTCCTTCTGGAAGAGGTGACGGTTCCGTCGGGACGTCGGAGAGCTGTCATCTTGGTCTTGAAGTTGGCGAAGTTCCGGCGGGCATTGCGGATGCTCAACCCTGCCTCTGCAGCTTCAGCCAACACTTCCGCCCTTCTCTCCTTAAGATCCTCCTTTATCGCCTCTCTGCATAGCTTCGCAAGCTCGGACGTCAGTTAGTAGTTGCCTGACGCTCGTGCTGCTCCACGCTGGCATATCAGCTCGAGAGCTTCCGGAGACAGACGTCTCTTCGTGGTCTTCAAGCTCTCGGCTCCTTTAGCACTATCGTGGAGATGGTGCACGAAGCGGTCGTATTCCTCGTCGACGTTGTCCATGACGGCATCTTCCCAAAAGCCGGCAAGAGAGGTGTAGAAGTCCCAGTTGATGGTCGTTCTGGGACTCCTCTTCTTGAACTTCTTCTCTCCTTGACGCGAAAAGCGGAACCTTGCGCGAAGGAGGCGGTGGTCCGATCCCGTGTAGAACTTGGGGACAACGGAGACGTCGGTCAGGCAATACTTGCGGTTGAAGATGATGTGGTCGATCTCGTTGTGGAACTGGCCACCGGGAGATTCCCAGGTCCATCGTAGGGAGGGAGGCTTCTGGAACTGCGAGTTTCCATGGATGGTCTTGGTCGACATGATAAACTCAGACAGCCTTTCTCCTTGCTCGTTCCACTCCAAACCGTGGGTTCCGATGTGAAGTTCTTCCGGCGACCTTCGCGGTCCGATCTTGGCGTTGAAGTCGCCGACGATCACCTTGTAGAAGGTGCGATCTTCCTTACAGAACTTCTCCAGATCCACGTAGAAGGCTTCGTCCTCTTCGTCGTCGTAATCGGAATGTTGGGGCATACGCGACGAATACAGTCAACGGAGCCACATCGCTTCAGTCGCAGACGTCCGATTCGGCTTGTCAGAGACTCGTACGAATCGATGTTCATGGCCAAGTGCGTGTTGACGAGGACACCAACGCCGCCTACTCCCCTGCTGTCGCATGTTCCGAGGAACAGTTCTTCTCCGGAGTCGTAGGCTGCGTGTAGGGGGTGGTGTCTTCTCGTCTCGGTCAGTACGATGACGTCGTACTTGATCTTCCTGGCTTGCATCATCAGGTCCTCGACGGATGCTTCCGATGCAAGCGTGCGGGCGTTGTAAGTACAGATCGTCATCCTAGTCCTTCTCAATTTGCGCAGCCTGGTTAGGCCCTGAGATTTTAGCAGCCTCTCTGTACTCGTCCTTCCCATCGCTGCAGAAATGGGGGCTCTTTCGGGGTCAGGGGAATGAGGCCCTTTAGTGCTGCTGTTTTTGACTTGAATACACACGGGTAGCTAGTCGGGCTCTGTCGTGCGGGCGAAGAACTCCGGGCAGCCAGCCAGACTGCCCGAAGGGACGGGGCGAGACTTAAGGCGGCCTCGAATCGCCTTACATGTACTTCCAGTCTACCGAGTGCAAGCTTTTGGCCGAGCCGACACAGTTACAATCCGCACAGTCACGGACACATCCACGCACACTGTGCATGAACATGCCGCTCCCACGCACGAGGAACGCGTCGATCCGACACAGCAGGAGCAAGGAGTCCATCCCCTGCATCCCACCTGCGTCTCTGGGCAGTACACGGTCGCATTTGGTTCGCGTTTAATTCCCCTATCCACCACCCGGGGACGCGCCACGTGGCCCTGCGACAAGCGGCCTGAGATCCCTCTTAACAAGAGAGCCCGAAGGCTTTCTATCGAGGGAGATCCGTATTCCCTCAAAAACAACTAGTTTTAAGCGGCTGTGATGTCAAGAAGCGCGAAGCTTTTCACCGAAACATCATCACGTTTAGAGAAACCATATCATCTTCATTTTACCATTCATACGTCATCCGAAAGCAAACGATGCCCTGAAAGCAACGAGCATCCTACAGCAAACAAGGCAAAAGGAAGCCTAACAACGGACGAGTATAACGACCTATATTATGGGTTCTTATGATAATATAAAACATAAAAACATTTCTGGAACAACCGATGTTCAATCGAATATTGCTAAATTCCTTTTGTGTTAGCATTCTAACTGCTTTTAGGAATTGTCGCAATTACCATCATTTCATTCGATGAAAGAATGATTTACACCTCATACAACTACTTTTTTGAACTATTAAGCGGAACTTTGGAGCGAAGCCAGAACTTAAGAAAAAACAACGAAATGTGATATTATAGCGAACTTCATTCTTTACCAATGCGTGAAAGCAGCGTAAGAGTCTACCAGGACATCAGGTGGGATAGCAGAGTACCTTCCGATGCCTTACATCTTGGACTAAATTACGGGAACAAGACATGAGCGCATCTGCTCCTTATTCTTCTGCCAATCGTATATTCTGAGAGCTTCTATATCTCTGGTTCAAATTGTCTCATATCGTATAGGGAATCTCAACACGATTTTCACGTATGGGGAATCTCAGCACGCGCGTTTTTAGCACTGGAGGGCACTATCTCCGCCTCGTAATGTGGACATGGATGTTTTTACAAGATGAGGACCACTAACGCTAATAGCAGGTTACCGGAGAAGATAGTATACATTGGATCCGATCGAGGATGTTCGGATTTTTGGATGATTCGGATAAGGGCGATTTTGCGCACCCCGGATTTTTGAATGATTCGGATAAGGGCGATTTTGCGGACCCCGGATTTTTGGATGATTCGGATAATAGCAATTTTGAGGGCCCCGGATTTCCAATATCTGAATCGGATATCCGACTCAATAGCGCAAGATACAGTTTATCAGAATACTACCGTTCGTTAAAGAGGAACCCATCCTTTAACAACAACAACAACAACAACAACAACAACAACAACAATAGTGCATGTATCGAAAGGCTCTCACTCCTCGTCAAGAAAGGATCAAAGCGCAGGACCACTCCAAACAGGGATGTGCGAATTTTCCGTTTCCGTGTTCCGAGTTTCGGTTTCCAGCCGTTTTTAATCCTTCCGTTCCGTGATCCTCTCTCTTTTGGGCCGGAAGACGGAACGGAAATAGAGATTCATCATTCATTGATTGCTTTGCACTGCATTCATTCACCTCTTGAACATAAACGAAAGGCTGAAGGAGGAGATTAACTATGCGTTTGTGATTGTGTTGTTTTCAAACCGGTGGTGCATCCTGATTTCGAAACAGTAACCCAATTTGATTCTTTTTCTTTTCTCGAAACGATGTACTATCGAGTAGCGTAGCTCCACAAAGGTTCCATGAGTGTTTGAGTAAAGAGTCAAATCCCTTATCCGTAGCATGCTTATCTTTTTCCCTAGCAATCTTACCATTAGGCCTGGCTTGGAGCACCAAATCCAGATCGGTGTCCTATATAAGCACTCTTAGGCTGCTAACAATGCCCTCCATAGGGGACATTGGATCTGTCCGAATCGGAGAATGGTTGTGGTGTCTTGCCTCTCCAATCCCCTCCTCTGAGTTTGCTTCAACTACTGCCAAATCATACTATGGTACCCATGCGTAGGTGTCGTGTTGTGGGTACTGAACGCAACTGTAATTTTAACTCTGCCCCCTCTCAATTGGGGTAGACCTGGGACATTCAATAAGACCGGTTAAGTGCTATGAGTTGCGAAATCTCTGGCATATTACTCGTCAACTGTGTTCATTGCGTTTAAAAAATCCCTTTTTCTAATTTATAGAGAGATTTTGCACAAACTTCGATTTGTTACACCACGATTGTTTGAAAATTCATCATAGTAGTAGTACGAATACAAGAATTTTTTATTGCTATATGTTTTTGTGAAAGTGTTGCATGCTGCCTTGCCCTCCATCTAAATTCGTTAACGGCAACTCATTTATTACTACCATTATTGATATATGTATATTTATGAAAAATTAGCCGAAGTAATGAGTTTTGAGTCATTTCCGTTTCGGTGTTTCGTATTCCGGATTCCGCCCATTTTCGAGCTCTTTCATTCCGTATTCCGTCTTCTGCATTTCTTTAAAAAATTTCCTTACATCCTTGATTCCAAGATGAATTATTCTAACTAGGGAAGGGTTTCGACCTCCCATGGAACTTAAGTTGAAAGTTGAGACCAGAATCATTAGAAAGGGCTCGGAAAGCTGATTATGAATATGGTGTCAAAATTGCAAAATGAAACGCCTGAGCGAGTTCTGGCCTGCCGAAATCGGGGGCCTCACCACAGGCTGGCTGTACGATGCATCGAGCGCGAGAGTGGTGAGTCATCGGGGCTCCGTAGGAAGGGTCCGCCAGCTGCGGCGGTGGCAGGGGTACACGCTCGTCGGGTGCGACGTCGCTGGTTCGGTTCCCGTTGCTGCCAGCTTTTTGCAAATCATAATTCATCTTTGAAATGACTTTTTGTTCTGAAGTATGACATCTGTCTGATTAAATAGCCGGGAAAACTACCATACACGTTTGTAAAAATGATTGAAGAGAAAAACTGCTATGGAAACATTTTTACCTACTACTTTGCACAAATTGATTCTAAATCATACAATGAATAACTAGAGGTGTTTCTAACAACCTTGGAATTCACAGAATAAAGCGAAAAAATGTGTGAAGTAAAAAGGTAAGTAAAATGTATGATAAGAAAGAACTAGATGTCGTTGATATACTGCTTTTCCTTCACTCACTAGGTCCTTTTCACCAACAAAGGTGGTGTCCATTGTTTTGGCTGAATTAGGGGTGCCAGAGTAAATAAAAATGTCACCATAGCAGTTTTTGCCTTCAAGCAATTTTACAAACGTGTATGGTAGTTTTCCCAGCTATGTAATCAGACACGTGTCATAGTTCAGAACAAAACATCATTTCGAAGATGAATTATGATTTGCAAGAAAATGGGCAGCAGCGGGAACCGAACCCGCGACGTCGCACGCGACGGACGTGAGCGCTGCCCCTGCGCCACCACCGCATCTGACGGCCTTGCTTACGGACCCCTGATGACTCACCACTCTCGCGCCCGATGCGTCGTACAGCCAGCCTGTGGTGAGGCCCCCGATTTCGGCAGGCCATAACTCGCTCAGGAGTTTCATTTTGCAATTTTGACACCCATATTCGTAATCAGCATTCAGAGCCCTTTCTAATGATCCTGGTCTCAACTAGAAGTTCCATGGGAGGTCGAAACCCTTCCCTAGATCCGGACTTTCCAAAAATGCCATTATCAAATGACGCAAATTGGGTCGGAGGGGGGGGGGCTCGGTGCTTTTCCTCCTTCATGAGGAGGCACATGAATGTCGAATTACATCAGAAATGGTCTAAACACCTCATCATATCGTAGACACACGAGTGTTGAATAACATTTTTAATTTCATGCAGCACAAAGTGCGGTATGGGGCTGTTCTACATGGTGACCCCCCCTCTCGAGCCAATTTGCGCCGGATACTATACAATGTGAAATAGCGAAGTGCCGATAGGGCGTGCGTAATCCATTCTCTCCCTTACAGGGTGCGTAAAAAGTATTGACGCAGTAAATGGCGGTTGTGGAAATAGTAATGCGCAGCAAATTTCAAAATATTCATTTGAGAAATATGGATCATACAAATACGATAGAATAACTCGCAGTCGACATTGGCTCCTTTACTGTGAATACAGGAGCGAAAACCGCGGAAAAATTCATGAGCACGCGCCGCAAGTATTCGCTTGCATTTTGTTCCGTGCTTCGCACAGGGTAGCCTTCTGCGACTGGTCACTTCTGTTGAAAGTAGCACAGACCTCATTCTTCAAAATCGCCTAGAAAGAGTTATCCAGCGAATTCATGTTCAAGCTATGCTCTTCTGAGAAGCTGTTCACACCTGCGCGCGTTATCTGTTTGCCGTTATGGGACAGAGGTTGACAATTTTTGATTTGAACGTTATCGTGCTTGAACATCTTGTAATCATCATCTGTTATGACAGAGCCGCGGCCGTTGTTTGGGTTGCTGACCTCTTTTCTCAACAACCATTTCAAACACAGCTTAATTCTTTTGTTAATGAAGTATTCATTTCCTTTGGTAACAGCCAGGAAAGGCTCACCGTAACCACGACGGTATCATGCTTCTTCAGTTTTTACAAGAATATTTTTTGAACACGATATAGACAACAAAAATAACACACAAAAACTTTGAAAAGTAGAAAGAGAAAGTTGGAGCTGAAACAAAAACTAGGTGCGTCAATACTTTTTACGCACCCTGTAGTCCTCGTCTTAGCTGCCAAGATCGACGTAACGCTCAGCAGCGTGCTAAATGTATTCAACGTCATACGACACTATTTCACAGTGGGGTGCGAAAACGTATGACTCAGCAGCGTGCCCGCCCGCGAAATTCGTTTTAAATGTGCGTTATCCAGCGCGCGCGACTTCAAAGTAAAGCGAGGAAATTGAACGAGTTATCCGAATTTATCCGACTTTATCCGCATCAATAAAAAAATTAGAAATAAATAAAATTTTGTCCGGACAATTGGATGATTCGGATCGGGATATCCGAATCGGATAAACCGAAAATGATTCATCCAGATCCAATGTATAGAAGATTGCAATCACTCCTAAACTGAGATCGGTAGTATCTTTCCTCCTCCATTTGATAGAGATGGAAAGGTAATTTTGTATGAAAAAAGCCGTTAAATTTTTCGGTAAGTTTGGGAATTTACCGAAAATTTTCGTTAAGAGAATTTATCGCGAAAATGGCGGTAAATTCGTTAAACCGGTAAATCGCTAACCGTTAAACGCACACCCCTTCGGGGTCGGTGAATTGGTGCCAGACTTCTCTGGGAAGGGTAAAGCGCTGACTTGTTCATCGGCTGGCCACCGTAAGTCATTGTATGGCCAAATACGCATTCAACTCGCCTCCAAGACATCCTGTAGAAGTAGAATGCGTGGCGCGCCCCAGAAGGATTGAATAACGCCGTCCTTTATCCTTTATCCTTATCGCAAAATGCGGAATTCCTAAATTAGTCAAGCTCGCCACAGTAGAACTAGATTTTTCAGTTTATAGGTGCTATGAGGTCACAGTGCTATGTTTGCATGAATTTATAAAATTGCTCGCCTGATGAACACGTAGAGCGCAGTATATGTGTCTATTGTTGCGTGCATCCGATACCATAACATTACAGAAAAGGAAAAAACAGACTATTAACATGTTGACATGACATGTTCTCGGTTCGATTTTCCGCCCAGGCCAACCAAGCCTTCCAGCCCTGCGGTGTAGGTGAAATGGTACCAAACTCGTTTCAGAAGGATAAATCATTGAATGCTTTAGGCCTCCTGGTAGGGTGTTTGCATTACAGTACACTTTGGGGAAAGCAATAAACCTCGAATTATCCACATGCTAGTAAAGGCTGCACCCAACTAACAAACTATAAAACAAGCAAAAGAAAGCACAGGAAAAGTTGGAAAAAGAACATGGCTTGAGCGAACCTGTGAAGCTGTCATAGACTAAGGAAGTATAGAAAAGGAAGAAGCATGATGTGTTGCTCCTTTTTCCATTTCGTCTTGGTAATCTCAGAGGTGGCATGTGGTCGGATCCAAAACTTGCAGAAAAGAAGAATACAGAGCAAAAAATGGAAAGTTATGAAAGAAACCAAATCAATAAGAAGTTATCCCACCAAATGTCGCCTCAACCCTACAAAGTTTAGTGCCAAATTTAGAAGAGAGAGACCAATAGAGAGAGAGGGTCCGAGAGCTGTACCTGACCGTAGACCACCGAATGACCAATGGAAGCAGCGCAGGACGGACGAGGGGTGCAGGAGTGCAACCACCGCAGTTCAAAACGCGAGTCTGAGCTAGGGCTTGAGCTCTCGCGTTATATACCATTTTCAGTTAAAATTCAACGTTTTTCATATCAGATTTAACGTTTTCAGATCAAATTCAACGCTCTTCTGGGATCTTTCCCGTATCATATAAACGGATCCCTCCATTCTTTCTTGTCGTTGGGCGATTTGCCAAGTTTGCAGGCAACATAAGCAACAAGACGTTCAACATAGCCAGTGACGCGGCCGATACAGTCAGGTGTCTCGGAGTCAGAAGGAGATCCTGGTCAAGCTGATGTTCGTCAACGGAGGGACCACATACGAAGCTGCTCAGACTGCTGGTGTCAATGAGAACACTGCACGAAGCATTATCAACTCGTACAAAAGAAAAGGGGGAAATGGTTGAGAATGCGAAGTAGAAGACAAGCTGAAATAGTTCTATTATAATTAGTAGAGAAGGCGAAATAGTTCTAATTTCCGTAGGATAGCCTTTTTTGACATGCTGGAATTTTTTGAGATGAAGTAAACATTGAAACGTACCTTGCAAAAAATACGTAAAATTTGACTCGAAGGTCGTTGAATTTGGATTGAAAAACGTTGAATTTCAACTGAAAATGGTATATATAGGCACTCCCCCATGCGGTTAACCGTAGAGTCGCTGGAGTATATCCAGAATGCCTCAAAGGCTTTGCGAGTGGATGTTTAAACCTCGTGCGCCAGAATCTCCACCTTGACCCTGAAATCGTCTGAATCCTATGATAGCCTAGAGCAGTAGAGACTCTGAGCTTCTCCTTTCGGTTAAGATGTTCCTTGATCCTCACATAAAGAGGACGTATAGTTTCCCCGATGTATTCTGCTTCGCGAGATTGGCATGAAGTCAGATGGACCATACCTGATACGTGCAGTCCTCTTCTTCACCACCTGGGCAGATCACACAAGTTGGCAAGACGCAGAAACGACGATAAAGGCGGTTTCGAATTAGTTGTTGCTTCAGATTACTGGGCGACAGATTCACAACATACTGAGCTGTCCAGCTCCGATCTCCTCAGACATTTCCGAATGGATGGGCTCACTTCGTCGGAGATAAGCTGCGCAAACGGAATTTTAAAAGATAGTCCAGCGAAGACTTCTGATATCCTTCCCGTCCTGCATTTTCTCAGAGGTTTTTGGAGAACACAGTCATTTTGGACAACCATCTCCTGGGTCACTTTGAGGGATTTCTGCTCTCATTTTCTCCTGTGCAGACGCTAGCTGCCGTACGAAACATGTTCTTACGACTGCCTTCTTTGTCTGATTGGGGTGGGCTGACTGACTATGGACTATGATGTTTTTATTACTGTTTGCAACACCATTTAGTAATGCACCTCTCTCCCGTTAGCTGTACTCGAACGTTGAGGAAGGGAAGCCAGTTACCACAAGGCGTTTCCCTCATGAGACCAATGTAGTTGGACTGGCTGTTCATTATCTCGAAGCATCCGTCCATTTCACCTTGCGTAGAGCATATGATGAAGCAGTCGTCCAAGTATCTGCAATACAAAAGGGGGAAGCGGAGATAGTACTGGTGCTTCGATCTTAGAAATGAAGGCTGTGGTGAGCGCTAGTGCTGAGCGTTGTCCCATGGTCAGTCTCCTTGTTTGAGCGAAGTACTTGCCCGACCACCTGAACACGTTGCAGACACATGCTCCTTCAGAAGTAGCATTACCTGTTTAGAGAAACCCTTTACATGTTGACTGCTTCCTTCTGCATGCAGGCTGGGAAGCTCGAACAATGCTTCCATGGCGGAGTAGATAGAGACGTTGGTGAGTAGTGCCGTAACGTCGAATGACTCCATTACATAGAAGGAGCTGAGGTTTGTCCCTTGGAGGCTCTCAAGGAACACTTTTGTGTTTGTGAGGTAGGAAGGAATAAACCACAGAAGTTGAACTAGAGCAGAATTGACCAGTGATCCTATTTTGTCCGCAGTGCCACCCACACAGCTGATCATTGGCCTGACCTTAACAGCAGATGGGTCGTCTGAGACCGTCTCGTCAGATGAGGTAAACTTGTCGGTCTTAATAGGCAAGTACAATACCGTACAGCTCGGTGCTTCAATTTTAAGGCGGCTAACCACTGCTGGACCTAAGCCAGCCAAATTGGCCACCCTTGTCCACGTTCTGTAAATTCTCCGATATTGTATCTGAAATTCTTTTGAAGAGATGCGGTAAAAGATCATATCCCCAAGGTGGCCCTCCGTTATAGCGTTATCCAAATTGCTGGGAGTTACAACGAACCGTCTCCCTTGTCACTAACACAAAGCTTTATGGCTTTATATTTGACAAGGTCGCGAACCTCTTGATAACAGCAACCTGTGACCCCGAAGTTTTGATTGCTGAGACTACGCACGATAGAGTGCCTGAGAACACTGAATACTTCTTCAGCAAATAGGGTCAAATTTATGTCCGCATGGATGTTGGGTTCCTTGGGAAGGCAATACCCACAATTCCGTTTGGGAAAGGTATTGCGGGTATTGCCTTGACATGCTGTTGTTGGAATTGGTTTCGTGATTTTTTCTAGCCTATTGACGAAGCGGTCTTGTAACCTTGTACCTGATATAAACCGCATATAACCTTAGGCATGAAAGTAGTGGAGATGGATTGAGAAGGAGAAAAGCTGGGACAGGTTCTAGAACCGAAAACTGACTAGGGGAAATTGCCCATAACGAACTCTACGTGCCCGTTTACCCGACTAACTTACGGCAACTAGCAGCGGCTCAGGCGTGCCACTGCCGGACACCGCACCGGACAATCCCCGTTCTCGGCCGCAGGATCTACTAATGAGATCACCGAACTTTCTCTGTAGGGATGCCTTGACACTAGATCGGATAGAGTCACAAACCGACTTGGATCCCTCTACGATACTACTCAATAGGCGCCCCTCCAAAAATTTTATACAGTACTGCTCTTTGGCTACAGACTGTGTAGCCAAAGAGGTACTTGTGTTCTTCCAAATTTTTTTTTCGAATAAATGAATAATTGAATATATTGTGTTTCGTGAAAAACCGAATATTCGAGTAATAAATACAATCTAATCTTTGACCTCGTCGAATATTCGAATAATGAGTATTCGAATATTCGTTCGAAATTATTCGATTCGGTCTGAAGTATACTATGCAGTGACATCTGGTGGTCAGCCGGTGAACAAGGGAGTGTTTCAGCAAGCGTAAGGCGGCTCCTACTCCGGATAGGCTACAGGCCCCCACAGAGTTCTGCGGCAACGCCGCTCGCCGCAATGGTTAAGGATAGGGCAGGGACGCCGCCGGCGGCGAGCTCTGCGTCTCTGCCCTATGGTTAAGCATAGGGCCGCGGCGCTGCCGCAGAACTCTGTGGGGGCCTTACCACTGGTGGGGAAAATTCTTGAGAATTAGGTGGGTCAGTCGAGGGACTGACACCCGCTGGACGAAAGACGTAATCAGCAAAATTTCAAATTTGGAAGTCAAAATATTAGGTTGTTAGAAAAGTCCTCAGCGTTTTGAGTGATTCAATTTGAACTACCAAATCAGCTTTCTCAAATCTTGTCGGCTTTAGTCGAAATAAGCAACGTTCGATTCAGCACACCTTTGCCAACGGGCCGCCAGTCGATGTATTCCATCAGCGAAAAAAATTAGGTGGTCCAGATTCGACAAAACCCACGAAGCTGTTTTGGCTTGGTCCTGCTTGGTGAAGGTTTTATCACCGAGAAAGCTCATTCAACTCGTAGAGCACCCATTTTCGACCTTTTTCACCTTTCCAAGGCGTTTTGAAGCATCCTCAACGCAGTTTCACTGACGTCTAGCACTTCCGCGATCCAGCGAACTGTTTGGAATGGTGCAGCTTCCACCAATTCCTTCAACTCGTCGTCCAGGATTGCTCTAGGTCGACCGCTACGACGACGGTCATCTTCGAGGCTGAAATCTGCGGTCCGAGATTTACTGAACCACTGGCGCACAGTGCTTTCTTTAGCACTATTAGGCCCCCACACTTGATTGATTTGTCAAGAGGTCTCGGCTGCGGATTGTCCCAATTTGAAGTTAAAACAAAGTAAGGTTCGGAATTCTCCCTTCGACATACATCAATAAGCTCCTCAAGAACAGAAAAATGAAACAACGTTGAAACATAAATTATTATGTCAGATAGAGCGAAGAATTCCGTACAGGGAGAGCATTAAGGCACAATGCAGGTTGAATTTATACTTGATAATAGACGAATGAAAAATAGTAACATAAAACATTGAGAACTTTCCAAACAACTTAATAACCTAATAGAACCAGAATATCGAGTAGCGTGTTGTTCGGACTTCTACGTGAAAACCCTGACCGAAAAAAAGGACGCTCTTTACATGACCAGAACCAGGCGACTGGGCTACTTGGGCACGCGATGTGCAATAAGAACTGGACGCTTCGCTTCTCGACCGCTGAGCAACACACAACATCGGGACTGTTGGCTGTGGGAGTTATTAGATCTACGGGTCTCTCAAACTGGTGAGGGGACACGCTTTCCCCTATGTAGGAAAGTGTAACCGTAAATTTTTGCTTGGATCGAATCTTTTGCGTAGTTCCCTTTACCCGCACCTTTTGCTCTCATTGACTATGAACATTTGACCCCCGTTGTCGAGAAAAAGGTATTAAAGGTGATTCATTTGCGCGAATGTCTTACTCTCAGTGTTGCGAAATCGACGATGCTGTAGTCGTCTAATTGAAATGAATGAGATGTAGATGAAAACTGACTCCCGGTAATCTAACTTGGCAGCGTCGAATTTTTTTATTTATTTAACACATTCGCGATAAGCGCAAGCTCCAGAAAAGAGTATTACACCAAAACAACAACAAGGAAGTACACAAAGAGTGAGTCAAACCGATGTCAAACAACAACATGAAGACACCTATAGAGCAAGATAAACCAATGTCAGATAAGTGACTAATAAAGGCAGGAACAAAAGCCTGTTAGGCCGAACCGAAAAAGCCGGCAAGGCAGTAGTGTGTTAAATATCATAACTCAACTGCGACATCTTAACAGATCGCTCAAGCTGACCCAGGGGACGGCGTACGTCTCGTTGCCTTCAGGTATGCGCTAGCTGCCCTATGAGGAAAAGCCCCACCTTCAGTTTACTCCTAGGCCGACTGATAAGAATCTTCTCAGGCTCCCCTTTGTTTGAGAAGCACGCAGACTAAAGAATTTGGAGCCTCCAAAACGCGAATAGTGGATTAACTTGTAAACCCTACAAATATCAAAGAATTTCCTGCGAGAAGCCAATGTGTGGTATTTGTTATTTTGCTATTTGTTCCTTTTTGATGCTTTAGATACATTAGAGTAAAGGAACCCTCCAATGCGAATAAGAACCCTGTGATTGTATTAGGTTGGTGCATAAGTTCTCGGACATTTGGGGCGTGAAATATTTATTATCACAACATACGAACAACAATATCAAATCATTTGAAGTAACCACCCTTTACATCAGTTGTCTTTCGCCAACGTGCTGATAAGTCATGGATGCCTTTTCTCCAAAACGTGGCCGGTTGTGATTCGAAAAATGTGAGCAGTGCCTCCTTGACATCCTCTCGGTTCCTAAATTGCTGGCCGTCCAAATAGCGTTGAAGGCTTGAAAACAAATGATAATCAGAAGGAGCGAGATCTGGTGAGTAAGGTGGATGTGGAAGAACGATTCATCCGTAGTCCGCCAACTCAGCCACCGTCGCTCTAGCAATATGCGGTCTAGCGTTGTCGTGTTGAAAATACACCTTCACTTGCTCTCCTCGTGTGGTTTGGAGGTGGGCCCTCAACTTCCTTGGTTGACGTAAACCTCTGCCGTCACTGTTATTCCTTCGTCCAGCATCTCCCAGTATACTACGCCGAGAACGCTCCACCAAATGCATAGCATCACCTTTTTCACGTGAAGGTCGGGTTTCGGAACGTCCTCTGCCTCTCCAGTTACGTCAACCCACTGTGCACGACGGTGATAATTAGAGTAGAGTATCCACTTCTCATCCCCGGTGACAAGGTTGTCGAGCCATCCGTGGGTACGTCTGAGGGTAAGGAGAGACAGAGCGACATCGGCTCTGCGATCCATGTCAAATTATGTCAAGTCGTGAGGTACCCAGCGACCCAATTTTTGCACCTTGCCAATCGAATTTAATCCTCGAACGACCGTTGAGTGACTAACACCAAGAGTGCTTGATAGTTCGCGAGTGATTTGGTACTCTACTTCGGAGGCCATTCAAATCCAGTGTCATCGGGCGCCCTTCTCGTTCATTATCTTCAACGGAGAATTCACCAACTGCAAACTTCGAGAACCACTGGTACACAGTACTTCGAGCAG
This sequence comes from Heligmosomoides polygyrus bakeri, assembly GCA_947359475.1. Classification (NCBI taxonomy): domain Eukaryota; kingdom Metazoa; phylum Nematoda; class Chromadorea; order Rhabditida; family Heligmosomidae; genus Heligmosomoides; species Heligmosomoides polygyrus. The sequence continues at coordinate 62,126,570 of OX375866.1, read as the reverse complement.
GAGCACTCTCGTTTTAAACATCCTTCAGGCGACGTTACGATTCGTTGGCATTGAGGCCAGATTGATGCATAATAACATGACGTGCCGAATATGCGTCTCAGTTAAGATGAATTGCTTAGCCATAATAGCTGACGTTAACAACGCAGAAGTAAATGTTAGGAACAGTTTTGTAGCCCTCTCCTTTCTCTATCGATCGATCATTTACGCGTTGATACATGTGAGAAATTTGGCGGGAAAATGCGCTTCCAATTCAGGAGGGATCAAATGTCTGAGAACTTATGCACCAACCTAATAGTTATCCTGTACCTTTTCCATAAGGTTTATAAAGTTTTTTTACTAGGGGAAAAAACGACGTGGTTGACTCCACCAGCGGCCGAACGTCAGTCTTATAAGCCCTAAGCAATACAACCTTATTCTCAGTGGTGAGGCCCTTGAAAATCTGGTACGTGTTATGCTAAGCGCGTTTATAACAAATGGTCACATGCTCGGCAAAATCAAACTTAGCATCGTAGTGAAACCCTAAGTAATCTCAAACTTTTTTCTTCTTAAACCCTAAGCATTGTTGTGAGTTGTTATTTAGTGTATATTGCGCCACACGAGGTTTTTTTAGGAGGATCTTTATTTCGCAGGGCCTGACGCGTTTCGACTTCACGTCGTCTTCAGAGACCTGAACGTGGTGCATAAGTTAGAATTGCACTCTACCCCACCAAGCGCCTTAACTGCCCTAGCATTTTCGACCTACACCTACGACCACAATTAGAACCCAAATGGAAGAAACGAACCCACCAATCGGATCCACCGCAGGACCGACTCGCCCTCGTAGGCTGACCAGTAGAGGCGAGTGAGGCACACTGTGCATCACTGTCACGACCGGTCGTCTACAGTTCACAATAAGGCACAAATGGTAAGAAGTCACTCGTCACAGAAAGGCACTCATTTCGGTTGTTCATCACTGGATTTCTTGCGAGAATCCAAAATGCCTCTAACGCTTTTCTTGCGGAAATATCTCCCTCAATAGCCATAATTGTACTAAGAAAGTTGAGACGCGCCTCGGCGTCATGGAGACGAAGATGCTGCGCTGTACGGCTGGAGTCACCCGCATGGACCTCATCAGAAATAACGCTATTCGGCAAAAGTTCGGTGTCGCGCCGATAGCGGACAAGATGCGCGAAGCTCGCTTGCGATGGTACGGCTACGTTCTGCATGGGAAAGAAGACAGCGCCCGCAACAGGGGTGTGCGTTAATTTTTTTTCGGTAAATTTTTAACGACCGCTTTTTAACGAAAAATTTTCGCGTTAAAAACGGTAAATTCGGTAAATTCGTTGAATAAAATGTCTCTTAGCTGCGTTCAGTTTGGCTGCATTTTAGGATGTAAAAAGCCAGACCTTTTTTCCTTATTGAATTTTTTTTCGACTCCATCTGCATGACAATTATATAACTATGCCTTCATCTTCGCAGCAAATAACAAAAGTCCATCTATCATCAAGCTAAGAGAGAGAAATCAAGAAAATTTCGAAACCAAACAGTAACAAGACTTCTAAAATAGGAAACTGGTAGAAAGTCATCCAGCTTCTGGGAAGATCCAAGGTGCATCGTATCGCGGGTCAACGTTTTTGAGCTTTCCTTTTTCTTCTTGACGATTTTTTTTACAAAACCTGGGCCCATTAAGCAGATTTTTGCGTCCCAACTGATGAACGCTATGAAAGTAAGTTCACATATTAGGCAAAAAAATCCACACACATGAATTTCTTGCTAGAGCCGGATCTGCACCTTTAAAGGTATACCTTTTCGTAAACCTTTGAAAACTCTTATGCGATAGGCAGCTTGTAAAGTACCAGACTTTATACTAACCTACATATACAGTACCGCGCGTAGGCTTTGGTCAATTGCCGAAAAGAACGCTTTTGAACGGGCGCGACAATCTGTAGAGCGAGCGACAGCTTGTAGAGTGAGAGTTAAGGGAGTTTTAACGGAAATTGTTAGCCGTCCTACTCAGGAATTGTTCTAAGACTGTCCAGCTTGCTTTTGGAGTGCGCCGTGAACAAAGCATATAGAATCGAACCTTTCAATCGAGAGGGGAGGGGACAACTTATAGAGTGAGTGTTTGCAGAGTTTTATCAGAAATACCTAGCCCTACTCGCATAGCTTGTGTTTCTTAGCGTTTTCATTGCATTCTCCATGCTTTTCAACCCCACTTACAAAGCGGATATCACAAAAACTGTGAAAAACTGAATGGTTGGTAATTATGAACAACTAATATGTAGCAATCAAACGCAAGAAACGGACCAGGGAGTCGGAAAGCACGGAACAACTGTGGCGGAGAAAAGTGGGGTCGCACACAAATAAATTGGTTAAAGAGCAAAGAAAATGCCAACAAAAGGAAAATACATCGAAACTCGAGAAAAATATTGATTGCCCACCCTAATTTAAGTAAGTAGAAGGTTTCCTAGGTATACTGCCACAGCTCATACAAAAAATCGTTCAAAATGGATTTACATGGAGAGGAAGCAAAATTTTCAAAATGGTCACAAAAAATCGTAATGCAATTTAACGGATTTTTTTGTCGTTAAATTTCGCTAAAAAGTTTTAACGAAAAATGCCGGTAAATCCGGTAAATCGGTAAATCGTTAATCGTTAAACGCACACCCCTGGTCCGCAAGATAGGCCTCGAGTTGGAAGTATCTGGAAAGCGGCTTAGAGGACGCCCGAAGCAGCGTTGGTCCGATACTTTACACACGGACATGAAAGTAACTGGCGTCCACCCTGATCAAGCGCAGGATCGGGAAGGGTGGCGTCGCGACACCAGAAGAGCGAACTCCGCAACGAAGCGAGACAAACGCTGAAGAAGAAGAAGAAGAATGGCCAAAATTGTGCATTTCACCTCGCAATCATTACCGTTATGTGCATCAATCCTATGTTTTCCAAGTGGGTTGGTGAGTAATCCACGTCGTTTCTCAGATATATGTTCCATTAGGCGTATTCCTAGTGCCCTTCCCGTATCCCCAATATATTTTGCGTTACATGCCAGACAGTCAATCCGATAAATTGCTCCTATCTTTCAGCAATCCTCAAAACTACGACTTGAGCATATAGCGCAGTCTTCCAAAATGCACATTTCAGGTAATCCTTGTAAGGCTTCATCGTTTTGAACTTTGTGTAAAGTGACGTCACATCAAACGACTCTATTATACAACTGCCACTAAAGTTTGAGTTATATAATATTTCAAGAAATTTGTCTGTGTTGGTCAGATGAGAGGGGACATGCGTCAACAGCTGGCTCACGATGCTGTTAAGAAACCAAGAAATCCGAACGGTTGGTCCGCCAACACAACTGATTATAGGTCCTATTTTATAAGTGTCTGGCGACGTGGATTGCATATCTTGCTGGGTGAGTTTGTGCGTTTTCACCAGGCTATAAAAAACCGGACAACAAGGATTATCCAGTCAAAGGTTCTTAAGAAACTTTCTGTCGATTTCCGCAGTCATTCCAGTAGTCATCCAAGTACGATTAAGGTGTCTGCATTGCGACTTAAACTCTCTTTCAATAACGCGAAGGTGTATGGAGGTGTCGCTGAGGAACCTGCTCCTGTTCCTGATGCAGATATCAAGTTCAGAATGTTGTCATCTGGTGTGTTGGACATTCTCAACACCCACAAACGAAACCATACCTCTAACTTGAATCGCGCAGAATGGCAAGGACTCAGAGAATTACGTGAGCTAAGACCTAATGGCACGCCGCAAATCTCCGTTAGCGATAAAGGGGGAGAGTTCGCTGTTATGCCGCAAGCTTTAGATCGGGCTATAACCGAGCTTCACCTTAGCGACACCTCCATATACCGTCGCGTTACTGAGAGCTCTCACGACAACGCTAACTCTCACGACAGATCCCTTTTAAACAAGATGCCTCTCGTTCTACCCCTCATCTCCGATAGAGTCACTGATGAAATTCAAAGGGTTATTGTAAGAGCACAACTGCAGGACGACATTGTCTTAGTGAGTATTCCTAAGGACAACTTTAAACGGCAGTTGATACGAGATAGACTATGATAAGCAGTGCATTTCGGAAGACTGCGCTATATGCTCAAATCGTAGTTTAGGGAATTGCTGAAACATAGGAGCAATTTATCAGATTGACTGTTTGGCATGTAACGCAAAATATATTAGGGATACGGAAAGGGCAGTAGGAATACGTCTAAGGGAGCATCTATCTGGGAAACAAAGTGGATTACTCACCAACCCATTTGGAAAACATAGGATTGATGCGCATAAGGGTAATGATTACGAGATGAAATGCACAATTTTGGCTATTGAGGAAGATATTTCCGTAAGAAAAGCGTTAGAGGCATTTTGGATTCTCGCAAGAAATCCGGTGTTAAACAACCGAAATGAGTGCCTTTCTGTGACGAGTGACTTTTTACCATTTGTGCCTCACTGTGAACTGTAGACGACCGGTCGTGACAGTGATGCACAGTGTGCCTCATTCGCCTTTACTGGTCAACTTAAGGGGCATGTCGGCCCTGCGGTGAATCCAATTGGTGGGTTCGTTTCTTCCATTTGGGCTCTAGTTGTGGTCGTAGGTGTAGGTCGAAAATGCTAGGGCAGTTAAGGCGCTTGGTGTGGTTGAGTGCCATTCTAACTTGTGCACCACGTGCAGGCCTCTGAAGACGACGTGAAGTCGAAACGCGTCAGGCCTTGCGAAATAAAGATCCACCTAAAAAAACCTCGTGTGAAACCCTAAGTCTTTCACCGAGCCCACGGCAGCGATAGGAAAACTGTCAATGAAATATTCACGTGAGTGACTGATCACGGCTGAGAGTAATGCGAACAGTTTTGCCCATTGACAGTGTAAGCTACCACTCCCTGTTCCATAGGACCAGAGCGTTCGTGGCCAACTGAAGACTTCTAGCGTCCTCTGAGCTCATAATTGTCCTATACAGCTTAATATCGTCCGTATACATCTTGACAGTGATTCCGCTGGGTTCAAGTATCCTAGGCAAGTCCGAGGTATAAAGATTGAACAAAATCGGCGATAAGACACCGCCCTAAGACACTCCGCTACCGGCCGACATAACATCGGAATAGCACTCAGGCGGACTTGAAACGTTCGATTGCTCAAAAACTCTCTTATACAATTTACGATAACAGGTTGGAAGTTAAGCCTATTCAATTTGAGAAGAAGTTTCTCAAGCAAGACATGATAAAACGCTTTCGAAAAGTCGAAGAGAACTACATCACAGCTCATTTTTCTATCCAAAGCATCACCCCAGTCCTTGAGGCATTCTAGCAGATTAGTCTCAACCGACCGTCCTTTCATAAATTCATGCTGTGCAGAAGGGAAGATCCCGGCTCCTTCAGCAAACTCCATAATGCGTGCATAAGAGACTGATTGAAAATGTACGCCAGTGGAGAATAAATAACACATCAGCAATCCTCTGAATAAAACTTAATGGAATGTCGTCAGGAGTGACCGAGAAGGATGAAGGGCAACACTTAAGAAGAGGCGGAAGCAGAGCGCTGTCAAAGCAAGGAAAACTTTCCATTACAGCGGCCTCGCAGGAGGGAACATCGGTGTGAGACCATCATCCTCTATAAAAACCTTGGCAAACTCATCCGCCAGCATTTCCTCCCTCTCTGGGTCCGAAACCGCTTGCTCCTGGCCCTAAGAGCCAACTCCTCTTCTATCCTTAAGTCTACTATTAAGAAACCCATAGAACCTACGAGAATTGCCAGAGTCTACAACTTTTGCCTCTACGTAACTGTTAAACTTTCGAAGGCTTTTATCAAATTTAGTATTATAAATACCTATCGAACTCAACGCAGTTAGCCGTTAGCTTCAAGAAATAAACACTCGCGATGACCTACCATATTACCAGATGAGCTGGAAGACGGGCACCACTACCTGATGCTACTCTCTTCAAAGGAGCGAATTTCACAATGTAATACACTCAGAGGGCGCGTGTAGCGCAGTCGGAAGAGGCGCGACTGTCGCATGCACCCGATACCAGGTCTCTGGTTCGGATTTCCCGCCCAGGCCAACCAAGCCCTCCATCCCTCCGGGGTCGGTGAATTGGTACCAGACTTGTCTGGGAAGGATAAAGCGCTGACTTGTTCATCGGCTGGCCACCGCAAGTCATTGTATGGCCAAATACGCATTCATGTCGCCTCCACGACATCCCGTAGAAGTAGAATGCGCTGGCGCATCCCAGAGGGGATTGAATAACGCCGTCCTTTATCCTTTATCCTCCTTTAATACACTCAGAAAGAGATCATATTTCGCATTGACATCTTGCTGATTCTCCAATAAATCAATCCATCTAACCTGAGAAATATAGGTACGAAAGGCATCGAAATCAGCACACGAGTATAGTCTACGGTAATTCAGGGGCTGTGCTCAGCCCTACCACCCTGGCCCCTAGTGCTTTCATGAACATATTATATATGTTACACCAGACGTTCAGCGGCCTCTTGGCTTCGCCCCCAAACCCGGAGAATAGAACACCCCGACCGTCTTCTTGTCCTGTTTAGGCCTTTTCATTGGAGTAAAAAAGCTGCTTTTGCTATATAGAATAGTATAGCGAGATACGGTAGGGCAGAATCTTAAAAACTGCATCTATGGGGCCTACCCACCCTCTATCGTATGTACGCGATTCATTTCCTGAAGTACTCGTGGCGCACATGGCGAGGAGCAGATAGAAAGCCTTAATCCTAAGTGCTTTTTTCCCGGAGACACAAATGAAATCAATTGGTACTTTTACACCGCTCTATGCAGTTCACAGTCCAACGGGAATAACATTACTCCGATTCCTTTACTCATTCTCCCTACCCCACCCTCCCCCCCCCCCCACCCACTACATCAATACCCCCTTACCCATGTGCAGAAATGTGCAGAAAATGGAAGTGAGAATCAAGTACGCGCACACTCGTTGTTTCACGAAGCCTTTCAAAAGCTATCTGAAAATCTCTCGGTTGCTCTGCAAAGTCTTATCTGTGACACGTCTTCTTGATCAGGATGCACATTGGATAACGTCTGTGACACATTTGCTGAGTCCGAACGCATATGTCACAACGGCTACGACACGTCTTTTGCACCCCGACACACGTGGCACGACGTCCGTAGCACGTCTTCTGACGCCACGTTGAACGACACTGAGAGAAAATACTGGTCCCCTTATTGGTCCCATTCACTGATTCCCTTCACTAGTCTCCTTTGCTGGTCTCCCTTTAATGGTTCTATTACTGGACCCTTTCCTGAACCCCTTCAATGGTCTTCCCTTTATTGGCTTCCTTACTGGGTCACCTCTTGACTGATAATTCACTGGTACCCCATTTATTGGTCCCCCTTCACGCTCCCCATTACTGCTCCCACCTTCCCTGCTCTCCCCTTATCGGTCAACCCTTTAAAGGTCTCACTTCACTGAACCCCCTCCCCTCCTTCACCGGTCCCACCCTCACTGGTCCCCCATTACTGGTCCCTCTTCACTGGTTCCCCTTTATTGTCAGCCCTTTTCCGGATCACCCTTCACTAGTCCCCCCCTCCGTCGGTACATTCTACTGCTTCCACCTTCACTGGACCTCCTTTTACTGCTCCCCTCCTCACTGGTCCCTCTATCTTTCACTGATCCCTATTACATTACTAGTCCCCCTTTATTCATCAACCCTTTTTCGGTCCCGCTTCACTGGACCCCTTCCCCACCTCACTGGTCCCCATTACCGGTCCTTCCTCACCGGTTTCCCCTTCACCTGGTTTACTCTTCACTGGGCAACCTTCTACCGGTCCTCCCTTTACTGGACCCCTCCCCCACTTCACCGGTTCCCATTACTGGTCCCACTTTTATTCATCAACCATTTTCCGGTCCTCCTTCACTGGACCCCTTCCCCACCTCACCGGTCCCCATTACCGGTCCCTTCCTCACCGGTTTCCCCTTCACCTGGTTTCCTCTTCACTGGTCAACCTTCTACCGGTCCTCCATTCACTGGACCCCTTCCCCCATTCACCGGTTCCCATTATCGGTCCGTTCCTCACCGGTCCCTCCTTCCCTTTACCTGCTCCCCCTCACTCATCAACCTTCTACCGGTCCCCCTTCACTGGCCCCCCTCACCGGTCCCCATTACTGGTCCCACCTTCACTGTTAACACGTCGTCTGAATCCGTAAAGCCCTTTCGCGACATCGGTGACACCTCTTCTGAATCCAGGCGCCTGATGAACGACGTAGGTGACATGTCTTCTCAAGCCGGATGTGCTTTGCACGACATCGTTAACACGTCGTCTGAATCCGGAGCCCCTGGCGCGACATGGTGACACGTCGTCTGAATCTGAAAGGCCTTTCGCGACATCGGTGACACGTCGTCTGAATCGGGACAGTCCTTTCGCGACATCGGTGATACCTTTTCTGAACCCAGGTACCTGATAAACGACGTCGGTGACACCTCTTCCCAAGCCGGACGTGCTTTGCACGACATCGTTGACACGTCGTCTAAATCCGGAAACCCTGGCGCGACGTCGGTGACACGTCGTCTGAACCCAGGCACCTGATAAACGACGTCGGTGACATGTCTTCTCAAGCCGGACGTGCTTTGCCTGACATCGTTGACACGTCGTCTGAATCCGGAGCCCCTGGCGCGACATCGGTGGCACGTCGTCTGAATCCAGGCATCTGATGAACGACGTCGGTGACATGTCTTCTCAAGCCGGACGTGCTTTACCTGACATCGTTGACACGTCGTCTGAATCCGGAGCCCCTGGCGCGACATCGGTGGCACGTCGTCTGAATCCAGACAGGCCTTTGCGCGGCATTGGTGACATGTCTTCTGAACCCAGGTACCTGATAAACGACGTCGGTGACACCTCTTCTGAACTCGGACGCTCGCTATCACTACGTCGATGACCGGGGGCAGACATAACTCCAACGCCGTCCTGGAGCCCGTCGATGACACATGTTCGGAACTCTGTCGCTCTTTGCGTGACATCGGCGACACGTCTGCTGACCCCTCTCAACACGACGTAGGTGACACCTCGCCTGAACCTGGATGGCTACTGCTCGATGTTTACGAAAGGCCAGATGGACAGACGGACGGACAGATGGAAGGACAGACACAACCGCTTACTCTTATATATATATATATATATATATATATAATAGGATATATTACATTTCATATCCTATCCTATCCTATCCTACTATATATAAAAGAGTAAGCGGTTGTCCGTCCGTCTGTCCGTCCGTCCGTCTGTCCGTCCGTCTGCCTATCCGTCTGGCCTTTCCTATCCTAGATCCTAGACGTCGAGTAACAGGCGTCCGGGTTCAGACCATGTGTCACCCATGTCAGGTCGACAGGGTCAGAAGGCGTGTCACCGATGTCGCGCAAAGGGCTTTCGTACTCACCATGTCACCGACGTCGTTCTACAGGCGTCCGAATTCAGAAAAGGTGTCACCGACGTCGTTCAACAGACGTCCGGGTTCATAAGAGGTGCCACCGACGTCGTGCAACAGGCGAACGGGTTCGGAAGAGCTGTCGCCGAAGTCGCGCAAAGGGGGAAGGGGGGGGGGGCAGGTACAGAAGACATGTCAGCGATGTCCTTCAAAAGACGTCCGGCTTTAGAAGACGAGTCAACGATGTCGATTAAACGATGTCCGGGTTCAGGCATGTCACCGATGTCACGCCGTGAGCGTGGGAGGACAAGTTTGGGGGGGGGGGGAATATCTTGAAAAGTGAAATTCTTGAAATTCGTGAAAGTGACCTGGAAGGGGGAGGGGGGCTGGAGGTGACACGGAGACGGGGAACCAGTAATACGGGATCTCTAAAATGGGGTCAGTAGACGGGACCAAGGGAATGGGGAAACCAATAATGGTGTTCAGTAGACGGTTACCAATAAGGGAACAAGAAAGGAGGAGTTAATTAAGGATGGTTACCAATAAGGGCAATCAAAAAGAAGGGGTCCAGCAGCTGAAGCGGGCAAGAGGGGACCACTAAAGGATGACCTGTTCGAGAGAACCAGTAAGGTGGGGTGGGGAGGGGGGGGGGGTGGCGTCCGGATTCAAAAGATGTGTCAGTGTTGTGGGGCAACGGGCTTCCGCGTTCAGAAGACGTGTCTCCGATGTCGGTCAAAGGCCGCTTGGGATTGCAAGACGTGTCACCGACGTACAGAGGCAGGCGCGTTCGCTTATCCGTTTAGTATCTCTTATTATTGACAGTTTTGAGGAAAACATTTTTCTAAAACATAGGAGAGAGGTTATCTCCTCAATGGATGATATCTGTGTGATTCTTTCCATCTTCTAACAGTGATGACTTTATTGGGAACTTCATTTCAAGAGAGCAGTTATATGAAACAGCTGTATCACAATCGCAGAAGGTTTCGGACATGAGCAAACCGAATCAGCATGGTATGCGTCTGTGTAAAGAAGTTTTTCAGGGTTTCAGGGTTTGGGGGCGAAGCCCCCAACCAGACGTTTGGCGGCCGCTTGGCCGTTGAACGTCTGGTCCTACTATAAATAAGCGAGAACGGTTGTTTGTCTGTGGGTGAGTGAGTGCGTGTGTGTGGGTGTGGGTGTGTTTGTTTGCACAGAAGTGCTGAAGGAGTGTGTTGGGAGGAAGTAGGGGAAGGGGGGGGGGGGGCTTGTAGTTGTCACCAGTTGTCAACTGTTCTAGTTGTCGACAGGCGTCCATGTGCAGACGACATGTCACCAATGTCGAGCAAAAGGCGCTCAGGTTAAGAAGAGGTGTCACCGATGTCGCGCAAGGGGTGTTCGGATTCAGACGATGTGTTGCCAAAGAAGGTGGGACCAGTAATGGGGGATCGGTGAAGGATGGGGTTCCAGTAAGGGGAACCGGTAAAGGGTTGACCAATAAAGGAGGGACCAGTGAAGGTGGGACCGGTGAAGGAGGGGAGAGGGGTCCAGTGAAGGGGGACCGGTGAAGGAGGGGGAAGGGTTCAGTGATGATGAGTCCAGTGAAGGTGGGATCAGTAGTAGGGACCGACGAAGGGGGAGGGGGGGGCTGACAACAGTGATAAGGGACAAGTTAAGGGGATCCAGTGAAGGTGATGGACCTGTTTTTCCCTATTCCGCTATACTATTCTGTATAGCAAAACCAGTTTTTTTTTAATGAATGAGAGAAGGCCTAAAAAGGAGAAGAAAACGTTCGGAGTGTTCTAATCTCCGGGTTTTGGGGCGAAGCCCCAACCAGACGTTTGGTGGCCGGCCGGGCGTTGAAGTCTGGTTCGAATATATTCGAATTTCGAAACTCATCGACTAATCGTATTATGAATATATTCGAATTTTTGACCTCGTCGAATAGTGGAGTAATGAATTTATTCGAATTTTGGTCCTCAAATATATCCGAATCTTGCTATATATATCCGAATCTCAAATATAAAATATAACAAATATAATAAATATAATATATCCTAATCTCAAAATATCCGAATCTTGCTATATATAATTCGCTTAATTCTTGGGTCACGTTGTCAGTCACGCGGAGAGAGGACTGAAGTCAAGAGATGACTACGACAGTGCTGCGTATGCCGGCGGGCTTCTTTGAGCTTAACCCTGGGCGATTGCTGGCAAACTGTATCCTTGGCGGTGAATCACCCAAGTTCACGACATATTCAGGGACAACGCGTCAGGGGATGAATGGGCATCAAGTGCGGAGCGTAGGGATTCAGAAGACGTGCCGCAGACGTCGTCCAACGTGTGTCGGGATTCAGAAGACGTGTCGCAAACTTCCAACTTTCGAGTAAGGGGACGAGTAGGAGAGGGACTAGTGAAGAGGTGATCAGCAAAGGAAGACCACTAGAGGGGGGGGGGGTGGGAAGAGAACAACGGGACGAGTATTTGCTGCCCTCAATATCGTCCATGCGTAGGTGTTCAGAACACGTGCCGAAGACGTCGTCCAAAGGCGTAGGGATTCAGAAAAAGTCCAACATGCGTAGATTCCGAGTGAGGGGACCAGTAGGAGGAGAACCAGTGAAGAGGGAATCAGCAAAGGGAAGCCACCAGAGGGGTGGGGGAATAAGGGGAACAAGTATTAGGTTGTCCCATAAGTCCCCGCCGTTTTTTTCAACGATTCACTGCAGATTTCGCCGGCGGTCTCTTGCATAGCGCTGCATAGCTTTCGAAAGAAAATGATTTGTTCTATCAGAACATGTATTGCATTTCTTTTCTCATCATGAATATTGTCAATTTTTAGGTCGTTGAAGTGAAAAGTGAAAAAGTGAAAAAGTAGCCATTTGCGCACTTGTTCTCTCCGCTTAGGTTTGCAATTTTTTGAGCAGTTTTTTATAGCATTTGGAAGGCAATGTTCAGTACTACAAGAATATGTGTTAGTGTTATTTGCTCATTCGTCTTTTTGATTTTGAGGTCATCAAATTGGGACGTCCGAAGGAGGATGGTTATTTTTGCCGACAGCTCCTGCTTTGTGGTTGGATTTTTGGGTTGGTGTTATATGTCATTCAAAAGAAAATGTCTTGCTCTATAAGAATGTGTGTTGCGTTTATTGATTTCTGTTAAATATCAACAAAATGCCAAAAAGAGAAAAATCGCATTCACCAACAACTCCAACTCCTTCTTCAGTTGTTGATATTCGACAGAAATCAGCGTGAGCCAATAAACGCGACACAAATTCTCACTGAGCAAGACATCCTCTTCCAAACGACGTATAACACCAAGCAAAAAAGTCCAACCACAGAACCGGAGTTTTGGTAAAAATTCGAACGGAAAAGTCGGAATTCACAATTTGATGACCTAAAAATCAGTAACGGGCAAGTGAGAAAATAGGACCAACACATATTCTTGTAGCACAAAACATTTTCTTTCAAGTGCTATAAAAAACTGCGCAAAAATTACAAAACTAAGCGGAGGGAACAAGTGCGCAAATGGCTACTTTTTTAATTTTTCACTTCACTTTTCACTTCAACGACCTAAAATTTGACAAAACTCATAATGAAAAAAGAAATGCAATACATGTTCTGATAGAGCAAATCATTCCCTTTCGAATGCTATGCAGCGCTATGCAAGAGACCGCCGGCGAAATCTGCAGTGAATCGTTGAAAAAAACGGCGGGGACTTATGGGACAACCTAATATTTTCCGCCAATGTCGTCCAATATGCGTTGGGTTTCTGAAAACGGGTTACAAAAGCCGTGGCACGTGTCTCGGGGTGCAGAAGGAGTGTCATAGAGGTCTTGGCAGATTGGTGACACGTGAGTCGGGACTCAGTGCACTTAACCCTCACTCCGTTTCTTTGCCACTACCTAGGTAAGGAAGTATTAGCGGGGAGGGGGAGGAAGAGGAAAGGAGAGGGGCTATGGGATTCGGAGGAGTATCATTGCCGTCGGACAGTGAACGGTGTCGACCTGCTTCCCACTGCCGATTAATTTTAATTATGTTTCTACAGATTAAGCACGTCGGGTTTGAGTTTTCCTGATCTGTTTCTCCCCACGTGGAGAACGGCCACTTCGGGGAATAAATCGCGTACCAGCGATAGAAGTTAGATGGGGTTCATAGGAGCAGTGATGATGCTTCCCGTACTATATCCCGCTCCACTAAGCTGTGTAGTAAAACCAGTTTTTTATGTAATAAAAAGCAGAAGGATTAAAGAAGAAAGGAGGAAGACTGGGGGTGTTCTATTCTCGGAGATTGGGGGCGAAGTCGCCAACAGACGCTTGGCGGCCGCTAGGCCGCTGAACCTCTGGTAACGAACATTCGAATATTCGAATATTCGATCGCAGTGGAGAAAAAGTTCGATTTCTCTCGGACGGTGGTCATTCTGTGGTTTGCCACGGATGTCGTGTAGCCGTTTCCTTGCGATGAAGTTCGGGATCACTCCATTCTTGAGGCATCGTTGGAGGAAGAGTACCGCTTGTCGCGCTAAGGCCTATGTTATACCATTACTCACCCCGAGCGAGGCCTAATAACAAACTCCCATATCAATTCATCTCGTCGCGCGATCGATATGGGTGCTTATCGTTAGGCTTCGCTCGGTGTGAGCGGTCTTATAACATAAGCCTAACGAGGGAGGTCACTGAACTCGGTCCGAAGATTCTGAACGAGACCTATATGAACTTGTAGGGCATCGGACGAGGATCACAGAACTATGTTTCGTTTTTGCTAATTGCCCCTGGGTGGTCCAAAAATGGCAAAAACTTGCATCAGTTCAGGGCAGGCTGATAAGGCAAAAGTCACACCTGGAATGGCCCTGACGTGCTGAGAACTTGACCAACAAAAGGTTTGGAGCTCAAATTAAAGTCAGATTATAGTAATATGATAAATAACGACGTTTCCTAGACGAAGATGCAGTGTGCATTCAAGTGATTCATTCGCATCGATTGTGGCAGCGACTGGATGGCCGAGCGGATAGCGAGTCGGACTTGTGGGGGGGGGGGGTCGAAGGTTCGATTCCGGTGGTGTCGATGCGATTTGCTATGTGGAGTGCTCGCATTTTTGCAACTGTTGAATACATTTTGGTTACGGTGGGGTACCGTATTCACTTGCTAACACCGCGACACGAAGCGGGCTCGAGAGCAATGGAGACTGTCGACCGGGTGTGAGGTGGTGCCCGATTGGATAGTGGTGCGAATCGGACGGAAAAAGTGATACTTAAAATCTTGCTTAAACTCTGGAGGTGTTTCTCACTGTCACCTTTACTCATACGATCGACTAATATTGTTCTGACACCTCATCGTGTGATCATCATTTTCATTTTTTCCATTGTTCTCGAGCCCGCTGCGTGTCGCGGGGTTAGCAGGTGAATACGGCACCCACCGTAGCCAAAACGTATTCTTCAGTTGCAAAAATGGGAGCACTCCACAGAGCAAATCGCATGGATACCCTCGGAATCGAACCTTCAACAGAGTAGTCGGGAGGAAGGCAGTTAGCAAAACAACCAATAACTCGGCACGAAGAACACATTGTATTATACAATTGATATTAAGTCGGGGGGGGGGGGGTGGTATAGTCTGTCGAAGGACGGTCACAACAATCGATCAAATATAAATATATACATCAATTAATTAATTGAAAATATAAATAAAAACAAAAATCAATGATGCGTAATTAATACATAATAAAAAAAAAAATAAAAAAAAAAGTGAAAACAAAGATAAATCTTTTTTATCCATTTTTTCTATCTCTCTTCGACTTTTGGAGTCATGAAGGCGCTAACAGGCCCACTGTCAATGCCTAACGGAGACGGTCAAGATAAAGAATATCATCTATTTCGTAGTTGAGACAGGCCCTTGAATGCTACGGAGGAACTGCGAAGAAAAGTTGCCTGTTCTCTCGTTCGTGATGTTAGCTTGACTTGAACGAAGCGCAGGCTGTAGCCTGTTAGCCGGACGATGACAATGGTGTGGGTGGTATTACGTCTCCTTCTAACAATGAGGAGGATGCTGTATGTGACGGCCGTGAGACCACTTGCAAAATGATTGGTTGAGGATGAAGAAGACAGATTGTGTTGATGGTGAGCGACGCACCTCAACGTTCCGCTTCGGTCACTGTACCGCTAACAAGCAAATTGTGAAATCGCTGTAATGGCGCTATTGTTTCAGCCCCAAACCTTTTGCAGGTTACATACTAACCACGACATGGCAATTCCAGGCGTCAGTATTGCTTTATCGGCCCGCACTGAAGTAAAACGGTTTTTTGCAATTTTTGACCTACCCAGATGTCCGCAGGAAATTTGAAAACCACTACTGTGCTTCTCATACAGTCCCCTACAACCCTCAATAGGTCACTTTTAAAATTGCCACAGGATGTTTATAGACCTCCCTTGTTAGCGATACAGCTCCGTTGATGAGTCGAAAGTAGCGAGCTGGCACGCCGCGTAGTATACGCTGTTATCCACTCTCAATGAATCCCGACATTGTGAGTTGCTGTTGTACGTATTCAGCTCTACCCGAGGTTGGTAGAAGGAATTTATACTGGCCAACGTTTCAGCGAGATCGCCTTATTTAGAGCCAGAAAAGGACCTTCATTTTTAAGATCGATGCACCAGTACTGTCTCGGCTTTTCCTTTCGTAGTGCAGATATTTGGACGGCAGCTTCGTCATATACCTTCCGCAAGGTGAAATGAACGGATGCTTCGAGAGAATGAACAACCAGTCCGACTACATTGGTCTCATGAAGGAAACGCCTTGTGGTAACTGGCTTCCCTTCCTCAAAGTCCAAGTACAGCTAACGGGAGGGAGTACTTTACTAAATAGCACCGCAAATCAAGTAATAAAAGCTTCCATAGTCAGTCGGCCCACCCAGTCAGACTAAGATGACAGTCGTAAGAAGCATGTTTCCTACGGCAGCTAGCGTCCGCGCAGGAGAAAATGAGAGCACGGAGTCCCTCAAATGGCCCAGGAGATAGTTGTCCAAAATGGATATGTTCACCAAAACCTCTGCGGAAATACAAGCGGGAAGGATATCGGAAGTCGGCGCTGGTCCATCTTCTAAAATTCCATTTCGGCGCCGTTTATCTCCACCGGAGTGAGCATGTGAGGAAGGATCTTAACAGGAAGGAGAAGCTTAGAGATTCTGGGGCACGAGGTTTAAATGTCCACGCGCAAAGCCCTCGAGGTATTCTGGATATACTCCAGAGACCCAAGAGTCAACCGGATGGAGGAGTGCTTATATATTACGCGAGAGATCAAGCCTACTACCTCAGACTCGCATTTTAAAGTCGGGTGGTTGCTGCCTGCACCATTCGTCTGTCCTGCGCTACTTCATTAGTTTTTCGGTGAGCTACGGTTAGGTACAGCACTCGGACTCTCTTTCTATTGGTCTCCTTCTAAATTTAGCACTGATCTTTGAAGAGTTGATGCGACATATGGCGGAATAACTTCTTACTACTTCGACCCCTTTCACGCTCTGAAGAAGGCGATCTCGCCGAAACGTAGTCCAGTATACAACATACAATTGTAGTAGACGGGACTACAATTTTTGTAAATTCCGTCTACTACGGTAATCGAACCCGTTGCTCCCCCTTCTACTGTACATAGTAGGAGACACTTAACGTAACGCCCCTGAAATCTCTTACTCCAAGAGGCCCTTGCACACCACAGTTCCCCCAGGTCACGTCTATTGGATTGGACCCGAACGCGATCTTTCTATCCACACCACACAGTTTTTGACGACTTTAGCCGCTTGGAAAGGCTGCGATCGGCTTCGCTGCCGAGCGCAGACCATTTCAAGCGGCTCTAGAACCTGTACTGCAGTCAGAATGAAAGGAGCAATGCGACATCCAGAAACGTCCAGAAACTAGCCAAGCTGACCTATAATTGTTCGAATGATCGTAGAACTTTTTGTACCTAATTTGCTACAGCAAATGCATTTCTTAATCTGAAGAGCGGAAAAGTGAAAACCTTCCAGCGCTTTAGCTGTTGCACCCATTCCTGTGCCCTTTATATATTGCAGCGCTACTAGATCGGCAATCCAACTTACGGTTTTAGAGCTTTACAAATGAAGAATAATTGAGTTTCTGCCTTTGGATTTCCTAGGCCTCGATTTAGAGTAATAACTCTGATCACTTGAACACACACAAATACGAATATATGCACACATCCACACTACACATACATAAACATAAACATTAATGTACACGTACATACAAACATAAGAGATCAGCATTTCACGTGTCCAAGTGCTATCACTAAATACTCTTAATACATAAAGCGCATCCTGGGTGAACTTTCAGTCAAATAGTGTCTCTTGATGTTTCACACCACTTCACTCTGTTGGTTGCTCCGCTTGACCATTGCCAACCCGCATACGAGCAGGCTCTTCTGCGAAACTCTGGTTCCTAGACGGAAATGTCTGGGAAAAACAGTGCTGGGTATAACAGCATCCAGGTACTCGAGCTACGACGAGGTCTAATGATCAGAGCCTATGGGCAAAGTGTCGAAAGGGAGGTGTGCCGGTCACGAAAATCCGCTAGAGACGACGGAGGGCCGTGACTATCTGACTACCTGCGTTCTGTGCGACATCAAAGGAAAACTAGGAAACTTGCAACGTGTTTACTGCACTTTTCACCGAAGCCATGAAAGAGAGACGACGGCGATAAGCGTCATCGCAGTTCGCCTCTCTTGGCGGACAATTGAGCAGAACTGGCATGCACTGCCGCGTCTCCGTTCGTCCCAGAGAAATGCATCACGCGTTGACGAAAAAGAGGAATGGTGACCATGATAATTCACCAGCTCCATGTGCAGGTCTGAAAACTGACCAGCTCCTTACAGGCTGCTAATTACATCTGACAATGCACTGCGCTGTTTTCTATTACAGATTGGAGCCTTCTCCAATTGGAATCAGAAGTCGTATAAAAGTAAGAGTTGGTGCCGAAATTCGATGAGCACATGGAAAGAAAAGGTGTCGATCAATAGCAATTTCGCTAGCCTAGCATTCGATATCCTTTATATGTATCCGCAGTCGCGCTGAAGCTTTCTGCACCACGTGCTTGAAAGTCGTAGGAAAATCTATCCATTCGTCGCTCTGGTCTTTTGCGATCTGCTGAATACTAATTTGCATCCGGGAAAAGTTATCGTACCTACGCTTCCATCGTGGATTCCAAGAAACTATTGTGAGCATGGCGCATGAACGGCTGATAGCTTGATCCACCTATGTCGTGAAACTTTTGAAACGGTATCGGTCTAGAAATACCGTTCTATGTCCAGCCTTCATTTTTAAAAATAGTGTTGGAGAATGGTCATCTGTTAGCCAGATATCCTATTTAGCGCAGTAATTTTAGTGTAGAACGTAACTTGTGCCGCTAAGGATCTGCTAGCATCTAACCATAAGTGTTGTAGAGAGAATTGGTGGCTTGACGTTGGGTCATCTTGGGAAGCATCTCCCAAAAGTTCAGTGGAACGTATAGGGTATTATTTACCCAGCAATGCTTCGCAGATCTCAACAGATTTAGAACATGTTGCGAATGAGGAAGTCTACCTCGAAATTCAAGATATGCAGGCGATGTTCCTCAGGTTCATTACCTACAAATGGCCAGGTCTATATCGAGAGGACACCGCTGAGGAAGTAGGAGGAACAACACAACTAAAGTTCGGTTGGAAGTTGCCAAGGTCATCTTGTAGTCCACTGCATAGTCTTTGTAAAATGGTTAGCTTTCAATTTTAGCGCCTTTGTCAAAAGGCTGAGAGAAGTGAACTCCCCTAGAATAGGATAGATGCAAGCAGGCATCTGTTTGCTCGTAGGGGAACCAGTAATCCTAAGGATCGTCTTGATTGCAAAAGAACCAAAATTTATTTTCCGCAGAGAACTTTTATCCGAAACGTAATCTGAATGCGATGGTTAAAATTCTCCATCAACAGCAAAAACATTCTATTGCGCTAATTTTCCGCTGCATCTTTTGAAGACAAATACGCTTACTTTTTCCTTTACAGCATCCTCAGTCTTCTGAGTTTTAAAATAACTATCAAGGTAGTAGATATAGATGGGGAAGATGCAGAGGAAGGACTGCTGCATAATTGAAACTCGCGATTTCCCATGTTGTGTGGGATAAGGCTTGTAATTGTCGTTTTAATTCTTGGAGGATAGCGGATGTAATGCAGTCTTAAGAGGCCCCAGCTTTTGCATACAGCCTTAAGCGATTCATGGTTCTGTGGTTCCCGCCAAAACCTAGGAAGCCTACCATTCCACCGGTGTCAGAGAATTGATACCGGACTTTTCTGGAGAATACAAAACATTGATTTATTCTTCGACTGGACGCTGTAGGTCGTGATATTGGCCAACCACGCATTCAAGCTGCCTCCTCGCATGTTGAAACAGAATGCACGGCGCTTCCCAAAGACTCCGTTCTCTCCTCTTTGCACTTTAATCCGTCTCCTTACTAAAAAATAACGTGACGACCTCAATATCAGCGCGTCATTTGCTGCCCAATGTTTTATAGGAAATCCTAGCTAGGGAACATAAGTGTCGTTCGATACAACGGCTTGGAAGTGTAAGGCATCGGCAAACGTGCACATCTTGCAGAACCCCGTGCAAATGGCAATTGCACTGCACAATCAAGCAGTAGTCGAGCCGCACTGCACAAACACAGTGCGCGAAAGATGCTCTAATTCAAAACGTATTCATAACAAGGGGTGACTATTTTGGAACTATTTATGACATGTAATCCAGTTTTGAGGCACGGCTAAGGTTGGAGTTCGCTTTCTCTTAAATCAAATTAGTGACTGATTTGACCGCCATGCGCATTAGCTGCTGTATCAACAAATCACGAAAACAAATGTAGTTCTGTCTGACGACTTACGAAAAAAGAAGTAGAGCGGCTTCAGTATTCTTGAACCCAATGAGCGTCTAATGTCTAATTCGGGTGCGGATGGACGGCCCAAAGCTTTTGCTCTTATAGGTCGCCAAGTCTTGTACCTTCGGAACTACTTCGATCCAGTTGTTCCTCTCTCCAAAACGAATCCGATGCGCATGTTCTTTCCGCGTTCCCTTATTTTCAAGACCAGGGGACGGCTACGGACATGACTTCTGCTTACCATTTCATGGGAGGGGCTACTGATCAGGTGAGTCTAGCGATTTCGCAGTGCGTGCTAAACGTGTACAGTGTCGGCCATGCCGCTTCGTCCAACCAGCACAAGTGGCGCAAAAGATGAAGAACGGCGCGAAAGGGCGCCGGAGAGCGCCGTTTTCCGCTCGCCACGCGTCGCTTCTGAGGCAAATCGCGTTAGGGCGCGGTACCCTCAACTTCTGGACGTAAGGCTGTTGGAAGGAGCCTATCCATGTTACGTTGACCTGCTCACAACTCCGAGCTGCCTAAACTGCCTTAACCACAGATGCCGCTTCAGAAGGGCGAACGGCAGCGGTGAACTTTCTTCCACCCTAACTCGCCCACATTTGATCTTTCGACACTCGCGATGGCACCGTTCTGTTCAGCTCAAAAAGCTATATCAAACGGTATCAATCTCTACCAATTTTGCGAATATCGATTTTTTGACAATTTTGCATCGAGGGCGAAGGCGCTCTAGGCCGAGCCTTCGCGGATGACGACGTCTAAGAAAATCGATATTTTCTAAATTCGCCCATTTTTCTCGTCTGAAATCATCTAGGAGGTTATTTGGGGCGCTGATTACGAATCCGACATCCGTTTTTATGAAATCCGAAGATCTCGGTAGGGTTTGGACTTTCTTCTGGATAACTGAGGGTGATCGGGTCAGGATCACTGATTATGCTCAAACTTTATATAGGGGCTGGGGGATACTCGAGGTTCCGAACACAATGCCAAAGCCCATTTGGACGATTACGACAGGAAACCACCCATGCCGATAACTAAGGGTGACTCTGACCCTGACCCCCCCCCCCCCCCCACCCTCAACGGGAAGTAACCTACTGACGGAATTTTCAGAAACGGACGTCGGATTCGTAATCAGCGCCCCAAATAATCCCCGGATGATTTTGGACGAGAATATTGGCTCATCTCGATAATGTCGATTTTCGATGACGTCGTTGCTTGCGAAGGCTCTGCCTAGAGCGCCCTCGACCTCTATGCGAAATTGGCAAAAATCGATTTTTCCAAAATTGGTCGTGATTGATACCATTCGATAGAGATTTTCATGGCAAACAGGACGTTGTCATTGGGAGTGTCGATAACTAAATCGGGCGAGTAAGAGTGCAGGAAACTTCAACCGCCAAGTTCGCCACCCTAAAATGACAACTGGGTTAAGAAGTATAGGCGTGTGGGGAGTTGTAAGCACGTCAGTGTAAAGAGCATTCACGTTCTGTTCGCGTACGCACTTTTAGGCCGTTAGCTCTCTGAGTCTTACCGCAGTGATCAACTGAAATCGGAGGAAATTGTGTCACACAAGCCTAACCTGCATGTTGGCATCGCTGTAACTTTGTCCTTTTTTAAGCTACATCACTGCGCTTTAGCGCGATAATAGGGCATCTTACTGCCTACAAAACCTACAAGCTGTAGACGGAAGCATTCAAACTTGGTAGAGTTATTGGGCTCCAGACACGCCAGCGCGTAACATAACAAAGGTCATATAATTTATTTATTTATTTGAAAGCTCAATCTTATCCACGCTTTTCTCGCCCAGATTACAGTTTTCGCTACTCATAGTAACACCATTCAATTCGGAAAAAAAGCTGTATAGAACTGTGCCAAACCTGGCTAAATTCTAAAATAACGACTTCCGGTGATCCCGCCGCAATTTGGCACATCAGCGGTCGATGTTTTTCCCGCCGGCATTTAGTTCCAAACAGTACGTGCTCGTCCAAACGCATGAATAGGCTCCTTCCAACAGCTTAACGTCCAGAAGTTGAGGGTGCAGCCCCCCCCCCCCCCCCCGTCGCGTCTTGCCTCAGACGCGACGCATGGCGAGCGGAAAACGGCGCTCTCCGCCGCCCTTTTGCGCCGCTTGTGTTGGTTGAACGAAGCTGCACGGCCGGTACTGTTGCTTCCTCAACGTTTGCAACAGCGAATACTTTCAGGAAGCAACAGCAGCATTAAGGATGTATCCGTTTGTAGTTTACCTTAAAAAAGGATCAAACTGTAAAAAAGTGAAGGTCGGATTTCATACTGGACGCGAGGTACGGTGTTTATTGATGGAAACGAAATGCAGTGATTAAATCGACTGCTTTAAGCCACGACTGTTTCCCGTCGAAATTTTGAATATTGAAGAAGGTGGAACGCTGTGGCGAATTACAGGAACGACTTATTCTATAGGGTAACATTCCATTTTATTCTGGGGTCTTTGTAATATTACGCCTGTATCCTCTAAGCGCACAATGCTTGTAACCAGGCTTTAGAAAGTACAACACATGTTGTGTCTTTTGGCCTTTTGGGGGGAAGAAGCAAAGGAGAACGCCTTTTCCGCAGCTTTTCTCTAACAAAAATTGAGTGTTGGATCAGGTATTCGAAATCAACACTCAGCTACCTTCCAGATGAGGTGAAAGACACCCAGTAAATGTTTGAAAAACAGTTAAGTGATCAATGTCGTGCTCGGCGCGACGGACCGATTCCCTCGTGCGATATATTAGTTCGTTGCATATAAAATGGCTGATTTTGTTACCTTAATTTCTTGTCGACTTCTTTTGTGGTTACGGATGTTCTCGTTTGAAGCACTGTGCATTATAGTTTCTGAAAGCGCAGAATATTCGCTTTCTTATCATTGATAGCTCTTGCGATATACAGGGTGAACCAAAATAACGTGGACAAGATTTTTTCGTCATAATTATAAAACAACCAACAAATCGAGAAAACGTCAACTAAAATACAACAATACAGACACTAGGGCACATCATGTTCAAGTGGCTTCGTAGTGACCAGAAGTTTCGCGAATTTTTCGACGATGGGCCGCAGGTCGTAGCTGGGAAGAGATTCTGTTTACGGATGAGAAGCTGCTCACCGTGGAGCAGGCGCAAAATCGCCAAAATGGTAGGATATGGTCTACAGGGGCTCCAAGCACCTCTGCTCTCATTCAGAACCCACAATCTGTTATGGGTTGGGACGGAATCTGCGCCAACGGCAGGACCCCTGGTTTTCATGGATAAAGGAATGAAAATCGACGAAGATGTTACCAGCGATACATTCTACCTTGGGCCCACCAGTACTTCGGTGATGCCCATTTGACGTTCCAACAGGACTCTGCACCCGCACATAGTGCGAAAAGTGCGCCGGCGTGGTTCAAGGTCAATTTCCCCGACTTCTTCACGCCTTCGGAATGGCTGCCGTATTCTCCGGATTTGAATCCGATGGACTACAATGTGTGGGCATTTTAGAGGCTAGGGTCGGCGTCAAACGCCACCGCAGTCTCGACTCCCTGAAGGAATCCTTGCGCCAGGAGTGGGAACGGTTGTCTCCTCATGACCAGCGGCCCATCGCCGAAAAATTTGGCGAAACGTTTGGCCCTCTGCATTCGCTCCAAGGGAGGCCACTTCGAAACCACTTGAACATGATGTGCCCTAATGTTTGAATTGTCGTAATTTAGTTGACGTTGTTGGTGGCGAATTGTTGCTTGTTTTATAACTATGACGAAAAGATCTTGCCCACGTTATTTTGGTTCACCCTGTAATTACCTCTTGCCAAGTTTTGACGTCGTTCTTACAGTATGAATCAACGTGATATTCGGGTGTTCGATTTTTATGGATGGAAAAGCGGACACAACGCCTCAGCCGCGGCTCGCAACATCAACGCTGTATTTCGGGAGGATTTCGCTAAGAAACGCACAGTTCGCAACTGTTTGAAATGTTTCGATCTGGAGAAAAAGTGTCGAATGTGAAGACCGAGGTAGGCCGCCATTACTTTTAACGACCACCTACTCAAAGCCATGGTTGAAGCAGATCGGCGTCAAACTCTAAAAGAGCCAGCGCAGCATTTCGGCGTTGAAGGCAGCACTATCAGTCGCCACTTGAATGCGATCGGAAAAGTAAAGAAAATTGATGAATGGATCCCGCACGAA
Organism: Heligmosomoides polygyrus bakeri; assembly: GCA_947359475.1. Lineage (NCBI taxonomy): Eukaryota > Metazoa > Nematoda > Chromadorea > Rhabditida > Heligmosomidae > Heligmosomoides > Heligmosomoides polygyrus. The sequence continues at coordinate 62,102,174 of OX375866.1, read as the reverse complement.
CTGACCGTCGGGCAGACTGAAACGCCACGACACCTTTGCTTCGTTAAGGCTGCGCTATCTAAGGGACCCTTTTTTGGACAGGATCATGACATGCGACGAAAAATGGATCCTTTGTGACAATCGTCGCCGCTCTGCACAATGTCTGGACAAGAATGAGACTCCCAAGGAGATGCCGAAACCAAGTCCTCATCCAGAGAAGACCATGGTGACCGTATGGTGGACAATGGCTGGTATAGTCCACTACAAATTCTTGAGGAATGGGGAGACTATCACAGCGAGGAAGCACTGTGCCGAAATGGAAGTGGAGCCAGAAGTTGATTGAAGAACAGCAGCTCTGTTCAATCGAAGAGGCCCAATCCTACTCCACGACAACACGCTTCCGCACGTCTCAAAAATTGTTATCCAGGAACTGGATGAATTGGGTTACGAAACTCTGCCACATCCAGCATATTCTCCATATCTGTCTCCTACCGACTATCATTTTTTCAAGCATTTAGATCGTCATGTGATGGACAAAAAATTCAGCAACCAAGATGATGTCGAAAATGACTTCTTATGTATTATTATCTCTCGTAGTTCTGTTTTTTTACAAAGATGAAGCGTCTAAGCTATTGTCGCGCATTGGAAAAAGTGTAATAATTGTATTAATACTTATATCGATTGGTAAAATTGCTTCCAAGCAAAGTTATGATCTGTTAAAGTTTTCAGTCAAAATCGGCCATTTCATATGCAACGACCTAATATTAGGTTATTCGGAAAATTATCACTGCTATTTTCTACTATTTTTCTGTTGTTACTATTGTTACTTCTATAGTTACTATTTTTTATTGTTTTCATTCGTCTATTATTAAGTAAAAATTCAACTTGCATTGCGCATTAATGCTGCTTTCTGTACAGAATTTTTCGCTCTATCTGAGTAAGCAATTTATGATTCAACCTCATTTGAGAACAAGATTTGAGAAGGTTATGGTGGTTCAAAGTGCAGCAATCAAAACACTGAAAACTTTTCGGACAACCTAACCAGGGAAGGGCCTCAGGCGTAGGTCTGAACGGGGGAAATGGATCTCCGCCCTTCACATAGGTAAAAAAACATGCTTCGTTTTTGGTGAGTCCTTGAACCCAAGGGGCAACGGGCCCTCGAAGGCGAGGTACAGTAGCGCACCGTCAGCAGGTGTCTACGTGCATACGCGCCAGCTGTTGTACGGGACGTGGCGAAAGGTCCTGTGGCAAGAAAATCGGTGGTTCAGCAGGTTGCGGGGCTGCTTCAAAGGTGCAAGACCAGATGCTCGACTCCCGTGCTATGCACTACCTCTGCACTTTTTCATATCCGCTGCCTCCTTCACCAATTTGCTTCCTACACATTTCCTTCACATTTATTTCACCCAAATTGTCAAAAGGGTGAGATTCGTGATCAACACTCCATGACCTCGACAGCGTACCTGCTGTAACCTACCATAGTCAGCAAAAATTTCAAAAACTAATGTCACATTCGTGACCAGCACCCCAAATAACCCCCTGATAGAAGTTTGGGCAAAATTGGTGATTATGACCTGGACATCTCTAGGCACCGTAGATGCTGTAACCTGCCGTAGTCAGCCGAAATTACAAAAATAATGTCACATTCGTGATCAGCACCCCAAGTAACTCCCCTGAGAGAAGTTTGGGCAAAATTGGTGATTACGACCTCGACAGCCGTAGTCATCGCGCACCTGCTGTAACCCGTACCTGCTGTGAAGTCACAGTTTAACATTCGCTGAAAAACACAAAACGTTGTATGATACAGAAAGTGAGAGCATGGAGTGAAGCGCGTGTAGGAGAAGTGTAGGAAGTAAGCTGACTTGAATAGCCATCAAGGCACTACAGTGCCGGACATGCCGCTGCGTCCAACAAGCACAAGCGGCGCGAAAGATGAAGAGCGCCGCAAAAAGGCGCCGGAGAGCGCCGTTTTCCGCTCGCCACGCGTCGCGTGTGACGCAAGTCGCGTTAGGGCGCTGCGCTCTCAACTTCTGGACGTTAGGCTGACGGAAGGAGCCTATACACACGTTTGGACGAGCATGGCCTACTGTTTGGAACTAACTGCCGGCGTGGCGCTGTGAGCAATGCATATAGGCCCGGCAGAATCAATCGAGTCGCGCGACAACCTATAGAGCGAGCGACAGCTTGTAGAGTGAAAGTATTTGGAGTTTTAAAGGATATTCCTAGCCTTCCTACTTAGGAATTGCTCTAAGACTGTCCAGCTTGCATCTGGAGTGCGCAGTGGGCAATGCATATGAAATCGAACCTATCAATCGAGTGGGCGCGACAGCTTGTAGAGTGAGCGTTAAGGGAGTTTTATCGGAAATTCTCAGCCACCCTATTCAGGAGTTGCTCTAATACTGTCCAGCTTGCATCTGTAGTGCACCGAGAACAATTACAATCGAACCTATCAGTCGAGGTGGCGCGACCGCTCGCAAATTGTACGCGCACGCGTGTTTGGAGCGCGATAACTCTGTTAATTGTGAACCCTTTCGGCTGCAGCTTGTGGCTTTTGTAGTCAGTAAGAAGCTCTAGCAGTTCGCCGAAGCACAGCGATGTAGCCTAAGAACGGACAAAGTTACGGTGGTGCGAAAATGCAGGTCAGACTTAATCAACCCTTTTTTTCATTTCAGTCGATCACTGCGATGAGCTGACGGCCAACAAATGCATAGTCTAACAGATCGCCTAAGGTGCTTTACGAGGAAGCGCTCGCGGCTCTCCAGCTGCCTAACCTGCCTTAGTTACAGCTGCCGTTTTAGAGCGGCGGACGGCAACAATGAAGCTTCTTCCGCCCTTACACCTTCTGCCCTTGAGTTTTCGGCACTCGCAATGACATCGTTTTGTTGCGCTCGATGAGCTCTATAGAACGGTGTCAATCTCGACCAATTTTGGAGATATCGGTTTTTTGACAATTTCGCGTCGAGGACAAGGCTTCAGCGGAAGGGCGATGACGTCACCGAAAATCGATATTTTCGAACTTGGCCAAGTAGGGTACCATTCGATAGCGTTTTTCATGGAGAATTGAATGGTGTTACTCTGACTGGCGAGAACTGTAACCTGAGCGAGTAAGGGTGCGGAGAAATCGATCGTTGATGTGCCAAATTGCATTCACGGTCGTGTTTGGAGCGCGATAACTCTGTCAAGTGTGAACCCTTCCGACCGCAGCTTATGGATTTTGTACTAAGTAAAAAGTTCTAGCCAAAACATAGCGATGTAGGTTAAGAACGGACAAACTTACAGTGGTGCGAAAATGCAGGTTAGGCTTGTGCGACGCAATTTTTTCCGAATTCAGTCGACCACTGTGGTAAGACGAAGCGAGCTAACGGCACGCAAATCCGTGTTCTAGCAGAACACTAAAAGCGCTTCACATTGACTTGCTCACAGCTTCCAAGCTGCCTAAACTACCTTAGTCCCATCTGCTATTTTAGGGTGGCGGGCTTAGCTGTTGAAGTTTCCTGCGCTCTTACTCGCCCAGATTACAGTTTTTCCGAAACACAACAACATCTTAAATTCAGCTCAAAAAGCTCTATCGAATGGTATCAATCTCGACCAATTCCGGAATTATCGATTTTTTGATAATTTCGCATCGAGGACAAGGCCGCGGCAGAAGGACGCTGACGTCATCGAAAATCGGTATCTTCGAATTCGACCATGCTTAATATTATTTGACAGAGCTTTTCATGCTGAATTTAATGGTATTATTGAGTGTAGGAAAAAAGCCGTAATCTGGGCGAGTAAGGGCAGGGAGGACATCGACCGTTATTGTGCTAAATTGCACGCGCGGGCGTGTTCAGAGCGCAATAACTCTGTCAAGTTCGAGTCATTTCGGCTGCAACTCGTGGATCTTGTAGGCAGTAAAATGTTTTATCAGGTGGACCACTTCGGTGAGACGCAGCTAGCTAACGCGCTTAAAATGCGTGGGCGAACAGGACGCTTAAGGTGCTTTACTACGACCTGCTCGAACTCCTCAGCTGCCTAAACTGCCTTAGCCACAACTGCAAGTTTAAAGTGTCGGAAGATAGCGGTTAGAGTTTCCCGTGCTCATACTCGCAAAGATTTGAGTTTTCGACACTCGCAATGGTTCTTTTCTGTTCAGCATGAAAAGCGCTATCGAATGGCATGAATTTCGTCCGATTTTGGCAACGTCGATTTTTTGACGGTTCCGCAGGCCTTGAGCGGCCGGGGACGAGGCCGCTCAAGGTAGCGGCAGAGGGACGATGACGTCATCGAAAATCGATAATTCCGGAATTGGTCGAGATTGATACCATTCGATAGAGCTTTTTGAGCTGAATTTAAGATGTTGTTGCGTTTCGGAAAAACTGTAATCTGGGCGAGTAAGAGCGCAGGAAACTTCAACAGCTAAGCCCGCCACCCTAAAATGGCTGATGGGACTAAGGTAGTTTAGGCAGCTGGGGAGCTGTGAGCAAGTCAATGTAAAGCGCTTTTAGTGCTCTGCTAGCACAAGGATTTGCATGCCGTTAGCTCGCCTCGCCTTATCACTGTGGTCGACTAAATCAGAAAAATTGCGTCGCACAACCTAACCTGCATTTTCGCACCACTGTAAGTCTGTCTGTTCTCAACCTACGTCGCTATGCTTTGGCATACTGCTAGGATTTCTTACCTATTACATAATACACAAGCTCCGGTCGGAAGGGTTCATACTTGACAGAGCTATCGCGCTATCAACACGACCACGCAATTTGGAACATCAGCGATCGATGTTCTCCGCACCCTTACTCGCTCAGGTTACAGTTCTCGCCAGTCCGAGTAACGATTAGTAACTAGTAGTAACTTTCAATTCTCCACGAAAAACGCTATCGAATGGTACCCTACTTGAAAAAGTTCGAAAATATCGATTTTCGATGACGTCATCGCCTCTCCGCTGCGGTCTTGTCATCGACGCGAAATTGTCAAAAAATCGATAGCTCCAAAATTGGTCGAGATTGACACCGTTCGATAGAGCTCATCGAGCTCAACAGAACGGTGACATTGCGAGTGTTGAAAACTTAAGGATGGAAGGAGTAAGGGCGGAAGAAGCTTTACTGTTGCCGTTCGCCGCTCTAAAACGACAGCTGTAACTAAGGCAGGTTAGGCAGCTGGAGAGCCGCGAGCGCTTCCTCGTAAAGTACCTTAGGCGATCTGTTAGCATATACATTTGTAGGCCGCCAGCTCATCGCAGTGATCGACTGAAATGGAAAAAAATGGGTTGCACAAGCCTGACTTGCATTTTCGCAACACCGTCACTTTGTTCGTTCTTAGGCTACATAGCTGTGCCTTGGCGAACTGCTAAAGCTTCTTACTGGCTACAAAATCCACAAGCTGCAGCCGAAAGGATCCACACTTGACAAAGTTATCGCGCCCCAAACACGCCCGCGCGTATAATTTGCGAGCGGTTGCGCTACCTTGGCTGACCGGTTCGATTGTATATGCATTGTTCACTGTGCACTCCAGATGCAAGCTGGACAGTCTTAGAGCAATTCCTAAGTAGGAAAGCTAGGAATTTTCTTTAAAACTCCTCATACTGTCACTCTACAAGCTGTGGCTTGCTCTATAGGTTGTCGCGCAACTCGATATGCATTGTTCATAGCGCGCGCCATGCCGGCAGTTGGTTCCAAACAGTAGGCCATGCTCGTCCAAACGCGTGTATAGGCTTATAGGCTCCTTCCGTCAGCCTAACGTGCAGAAGTTGAGGGCGCAGCGCCCTAGCGCGACTTACGTCACACGCGACGCGTGGCGAGTGGAAAACGGCGCTCTCCGGCGCCCTTTTGCGCCGCTTGTGCTTGTTGGACGCAGCGGCATGTCCGGTACTGTATTGTACTTTCATGACTCCAGAGGCCGAGGAGAGGTCGAAACAAGTCTGATTACGGTAGGTTACAGCAGGTACGTATGACTAAGGCTGCCATGGTCATAATCACCGATTTTGTCCAAACTTCTCCCATGGGTGTTATTTGGGGTGCTTATCAAATCTGGCATTCGTTTTTGAAATTTTGGCTGACTACGGTAGGTTACAGCAGGTATGGGTGACTAGGACAGTCGAGGTCATGGGGTGTTCAACACGAATCTGATCCTTTTAACAATTTAGTGTGAAATAAATGTGTTAGGAGACGTGGAGGAAGGAAATTTGAGAAGGGGCAGCGGCTATGAAAAAATGAAAAAATTGTGCATAGCACGGGAGTCGAGCACCTGGTCTTGCACCTTTGAAGCAGCCCTGCAACATGCTGAGCCACCGACCCGCTTTCCGAAGCGGCTTTCGCCGCGTCCCATACAACAGCGCGCGTACGCATGCACGTGGGCACGTGCTGACGGTGCGCTACTGCACGCCGCCTTCGATGCCCCATAGCTCTTTTGGTTCAAGGACTCGGCAACAACGAAAATGTTTTTCTAAACTAACATATCTCCGCTGAGTGTCTCCTTAGTAGGCCATCGCCTGGGGTGCGTAGTTAGTTTAAAGAGGTTCTTGAGAGACAGAACCCGCCCCGGAATGGCTATGCCAGTTGCGTGCCTACTAAGTCGTAACACACATGGAGGAGCATTCTTATCATCGCATTTCATAAATATCAGCATACAGCTGTTCCCCAATTAAGATTTTTTTACTTTTTTTACTATCCACTATACCGCTAGTTTTCTTTCATCGTGCAATAATTTTCTACTTTCTGGGTAGTCTTTTAAGTTATCTAAGTGGAGCCGCAATAGAGACCTGTTCTCCCTAATGCATTTTTAGTGTAGTGGGACTCTTAATCAGAGTAGTAAATCTTTTTTAATCTTACGTTAGGTTTATGAGGTATTTTAGGATCAGCCCAATTCACAAAAGCATCAAACATTTCAGTTCATTACTTAGTTTTGTCTCGATTTGTTGTTAATCCCTTATTGGATCGTTCCTGTTTCTTTTTGCTTTCTTGATATCACGATGATGTTTTTTCCCTATGGATTGTTACAGTTTTCGAATTGTGGCACACCTGTGAGTGTATGGTAAATAAATAAATAAATAAATAAATAAATAAATAAATAAATAAATAAATAAATAAACCTGTGACGTCTTCGTGACCCGTCTAAGAAGCTGCATACGCGCAAGAGAAGGACACTTTGAATGAAGATTGTAATTTTTGATTGTCGAGGACCTTAGAAAAGATTGCGAAGTGTTTTTCTCCGTTTTGAATTGTTTTCCTTACTATGGCGCTTCGCTTATTTGAGACCCATAATTAATGCGCAACCTGTAAATCTTCAGTACCTACACGCCGTTAAAGTGTCCATCATGACACTTCGGCAGCAATCCGCGCATTTTCGCATTTGGTCGAAGTGACTACGAAACGATTTCTCTGGAAAAGGACATTTACTGATTTGGTGGACTGCCAACCTCTTGGCAGACGTATGTGGAATTTCCGCAGTGGTTCAAAGCATTTTTGTTGTTTAATTATACAACAAACCTGTTGTCAGTACCAAATTAAGATCGCTAAGTTTGCTCCATTTCATCAAAAAACTGCGGTTGCACTCGCCAGTTAACTGTAGCCCTCATTGAGTTTTCCGCTTATTTAGAGCTTGCCGCGATTACTGTGTTGATGCGTCCGAGTTAGGCCGAAGAACATCTTCTCTGTGAACCTCCGCACCATCTGAGTACGTCGTGTATCGCTAACAAGAGTCTCATATTTGGTGCGTGGTGATAATCAAAACACCGCGGAAGTATTAGGGTGTCCAGAAAATTTCTGCAGAAAATTTCGCAGTACTCCAGATTTTTTCTAGAATGTTCTGGAGATTTCAACATAGCTGCTATATAAGGACACTATCCTGTTGTATCTCAATCCAGTTCCGTTTTCCTTGCCTATTTCACTGAACGATGGCCGAACTGTCTACCCATATTAGACACGTAGTCATTTACGAGTTTGAATCTGAGCACTCGGCTGCCGAAGCCCATCGAAACTTGTATCGTTTATTCGGCTCTGAGGCTCCTTCTGTACGGTCTGTATATATCCTGTTCGAACGCTTTAGAAGCGGCAACGGGAGTCTCGAAGATGAGTCGACCGACAACCTTTGGACGAACTGAGGAAACTGGCGGAGCAGTATCCATGTGAAGGTGTGCATTATATTGCTGTGCTCTTGGTTGTTCATCTACCATTGCCAATGGAGTGCGACAACTTGGAATAGTTAAAAAGCTCGGTCAGTGGCTGAACTGACCGACCACTGTAGAAAGTCACGCTGAGCGTCTGGTGGGGTGTTTATAGAATTTATCATTTCAAGCTGCTACCTGACAACACGACGGTCACTACCAAGGTCTACTCATCCAACTGCAGAGACTGGCCGACAAGCGCAACGAACAGCCCAGGCTCAACAAAGTTCGCTTGCTGCACGTTAACGCGCGGCCACACATCGCGAAGACGATTTCTCAGAGAATTCTGGAACTCGGATGGGAAGTTCTGCTGCACTCACCGTACAGCCCAGATCCGACTCCAAGTGACTACCACGTTTCTCGATAACTTCAGCATCATCTGGAAGGGAAGCGTTATGAAGACCGTGACCGCCTCGAAAATGACCTCCGAGCTTTTTTCGCCTCCAAGTCGCCGGATTTCTATTTCGCCAGAGGAATTTGAAGTCTTGTGGAACGTTGGCGGAGGGTAGTCGATGTTGATGGAAATTATTTGGTTGATTAATGAAATGTTGATAAAAGATTGTGCTATTTTGAAAAAATTGTCGTATTTCTGCAGGTACTTTCTGGTACCCTAATAGAATGTACGGTGCACCTCGTAAAAAATTTGATTTACACCGCCCTTTCCTTTAATTTACGCGACTGCCTTTCCCATTAGTTTTTGCTTTCCTAAATAGTGTATCTCCGCGGCATCCAACAATTTTAAAAAGCTTCATTTCTTGATGGAAATACATCTGTTGAGTAATATCATTTCGTCTAGGCGGTGAACTAGAATGACGGCCTTTGCTTTCAGCGCTCACTAGTTTGATGCCCTTTCGTTTTTATCCTCCAGCATAGATTCACCTATTGCCGCCGTTTTGTCCTGCCTACGGGTTTGTAAGGCCTATGGTATACTCCAGCGTCGCTCCAGCGACGGGCGCGGGAAAACTGTCAACGGCGCGCCTTCGCTGCAGTGGCGGACGGCGCAGTGGGGCGCGGTTGTCAGTTGACGCGCCATCGCTCCCGCGATGCATCGCAGAGGGGTGTTATACCTCCGCGTCGCGGGAGTGAAACATACTCCCGTGCGACGACCATCGCAGCCCGTCGCTCGTCGCGGCGCAGTGCACTGCGACGAGCAGCGACGGTCGCGGAGGGGAGCGCTTGTCGTGCCCTATTCTATGCACTTCCGCTCACTTATTTCGACACTTCCTTGATTCGTGACCATACCACAGCAATTTCAACACACGTTTGGTGATGTTGGGTGGTCGTGTGATGTCTCTGTTGTTCTCCTCGTAGGGTTCTCGTCGTGGCTGGACTCATTTTGGTTTTTTTTTCGACGGCTTAAACAGCTAGTTTTTTGAGGAGGTATTTTTCTAGGCCGTTTTTATCATTTTTATGCCGATCCTCGCATTCTTTTTTCGCCTCTGAGCTTTCTCGCCGGCACCGAAATCTACATTTCTGTGCCGGAGCAATGCAGTTTCCGCTTGAGTCACGGTTAGAGCGTACAGACCGAAGACGGAGCCTCTGTTTATAACCTTTATACCACTGGATGTGTAGTTTTATCTGCACGTTGTTGAGTTTCCAAGGAATGAGGTAATTGCATGTATTTTCGCTCTCCCGGCACGTGTCTGGATCTAGAAGATTGTTAAGATAGCAGAGAAGCTAGGCAATGCTCTCGTACGCGTCGTACGGTCAAAAAAGAGTTGTGACGGATTAGTCCGCCGTAATCCGTCGTATGCTCATAACTCTCCCAGTTTTAGTTTCGAGAACTTCTTTTTTACATGAAAAATCTATGTAAACTCGTTTTGAGTAAGGGAAGACTCGTAGATTGGGGTCCGACGGCGATTAAAGCGTTCGATTCCTTTTCCTGTACCTCACGCTCCCCCGTTGCATTTGTCTGAACATTCCTGCAGCACGATGCTCTCAGTTAGTTTGACTGGGCTTTTGAGCGAATTCACGGCAGGACCCGCGGTGGGTGTGATGGACAAAGCACGATTTCGTCATGCACTGGATCAGCTGATTCGCTAAAATTCTGCAAAAGTCTCCGTCTGCAGAACTGCGTGAACTATGTCAGCCTCAGCGATGGCGATGGCTCGCGACGCGCATCGCGAGCCGTCGCGTCGCTGTGCACTCCCGCGTCGCTGCGGCGGACGGGAGTATACCATAGGCCTAACACATGAGATGACGGAGTCGCGACGTTAAATAAGTGAAGGATTGAGCGAATGTGGCCGCTTCTTCCTAAACCTTGTTTAAGCCTCAAAAAACTAATGAAATTGGCAAACGTAAAGGACTCTAGTTCGACCAAACCATAGAGTCCGAATCTAATTACTTATTCGACGATCTTCTGAAGTGGAGATCTAAATGCTTAGCATGTTTTCACTCCGTTCTTCCTCAGCATCTCATCGATCTTCGACCAAAACTGTCGTCGAACCTGAAGAAGCTCTTTCGTCAAAAATGCGATCAAATTGCCATAAAGAGACATAACTTCGCTGCCATTTGTAAAGGCAGAAAAAAAGAAGCAGGCATGAGGACACAGGAAAAGAGAAATTTTGCTTTACTTTGTTGGTAGGAACTGCTCATTGCATCCACAGATGGCTTTAGATTTCATAGGCGGTTGATAGTGTGTTGACCAGATTCTTCCAATTTCGATGTAAACTAACCACATCGCTGCCTTGCTCCTAAGGTCTACATCTGTAAAATTACACACTAAACTTCTGAAAAAATTTCATACGCGACTGATAACGCAAGGACGAACTTCTTTTTTTGTTAACCGATTGTTTTGACGTGCTATGCCTTTTGGTTCTCAAACTACACTGACAACCCATGCAAGACCTTGCAAGAGGAGGGTCTACAGCGTACGCCTGAACAGTGAGAGCGAGTCATATAGGAGGATTGCATGTAGTATCAAACCTATCACTTGAGTGGGCGAACGAACGTCCACTGCGCTTGTGTCTTCCCTTACTGGAAAATTTAAAGCCTTCAAGACTATTTCGAACCTTTTGGAGAATTTTATCAGAAATCCCCTGCCGTCCTACTTAGGAGTTGTTCTAACACTGTCCAGCTAGCCTATGGAGTGCGCCGTGCACAACGCATATAGGATCGAACTCATCAGTTGAGTGGGCGAACGAACGTCCACTGCGCATCTATCTTCCCTTCCTGACTAAACTGAAGTATATTAGGGGGGCCAAAAGTAATGAGACAAAATGAAAAAAAATCTTTATCTCTCTATAACTCAATTACAACTCAACGATGCTGAGGAATGTATTTGCCATTAAGGGCAAGGACCTTGCTGCCATCTCTCAGCCAACTTCCTGATCCCATCCTTCCAGAACTGCTTGGGCCTGGTGTTGATCAACTGCTCGACATGGTTGTCAAGGACTGCTTGGGTTCTTGTGTCCCTTCCGACTAGGAAGTCCTGTAGGCTCAAGCAGTAGTGGTAGTCGCATAGAGAGATGTCCAGCGAATACGGTGGGTGAGGCATGTGAACGTAGCCCAGTTGGCCAAGCTTATCCGTGCTTACTTGTTCCCGATGGGGTGCGGCGTTGTCGAAGAGGAGAACCTTCTTGAAGCGCTGCGAATGAATAAGAGCGAGTCGCCGGCCCATCTCTTCTATTTCGTTCACCATGGCCTTGGAGTTCATCGTAGTGCTATTGGGAAACAGCTTCAGGTAAACCGGTCCGTGGGCGCAGACCCAAAAGCTCCAAAGATGCTTCTCGCCGTGAACATCTCGCCGAACGAAGGTCGGTAACAGGTCACCAGGCCTCACCCAGACTCGCTGCTTGGCAGGGTTAAGGTAGAAGACATACTTCTCATCCTGCGTGAATATTGAGCCCAGGCTGCTCGGGGTTGGGAATTGGGGGAGATTTGCGCGACACAGGTGGACTCGTCAGACTGGGGTTTCGGCATGAGACAGGCTGGGGTTTTTGGCATGCTTCTGGAAAGGGCGGAAGTGGTAACTTCTCAGATGTGCTTCAGTAAGTAGCATACAAACATACAAATACGACAAGCACGAAACCAGACTCCAGCCACGAGATATATGGACACGGCATGGGATGTCTCATTACTTTTGGCCCCCCCCCCCCTAATAATACTGGACCCGCCCAACCAACAAGAGCGGCGCTTTGTTGCGCTGCAAACCGCCGTTTTTTGTAACTCCTTTAGAATTCCATATGGTAAAATAAGAAGCACATTTTTGAGTTCACCAGCTCACAGTCTATCTTTTGAGATACAAATCGCAGTGGAGTTGAGTAACGCAAATAGGCCCGACAGAATCAATCTAGTGGGCGCCACAATTTCTAGAGTGAGTTTAGTATGACGAAAACGGCTTTTCTAAATGCGCAGCGGTACAGGAAACCAATTGGATTTTGTGTCTAGCATACAACGAGTTTCGTAATTCCATCGACTAGGGCGAATTCTCCACGACAGCTGCCAAATTGGACGCGCGGGCGTGTTCGGAGTGCAATAACTATGTCATGTTTGGATCACTCCGACCGAAACTTGTGTATTTTGTAGTTTTAGTAGTGCGCTAAAGCACAGCGACGTAGCTTATGATTGAGAAAAGTTACAGGATCGTGGCACACATCTGCGATCCTGCGAAAATGCAGGTTAGGCTTGTGTCCCACGATTTTTTTTCGACTGCTGTCGACACCTGCGGGAAGACGCGGAGAGCTAACTACATGCGAAAGCGTGAGCGAGCAGAACACTTGTGTTAGTTTAGGATACATGCTCGTAACTCTTCAGCTGCCTTAGCTCCAGCTGCCATTTTACGGCGGCGGACCTAGCCCTTGAAGTTTCTTCCACCCTTACTCACCCATAATAGTGTTTTCGACACTCACAATAGCACCCATTCGGTTCAGCACGAAAAGCATTGTGTCAATCCAGACCAAGCTCGGAAAAATCGGTTTTGAGAATTTCCCATCGAGGATGAGAATGCTCTAGGCGCAGCCTGCACGGACGATGATGTCCGATTTGGCGTTTCAACGGATGCGTCTGTAGTCAACTGTGACAAGCGATTTATTACTTTATAACTATCAAAACACAACACGAATATCACATCACAGCAGGTTACATAGATAATATGCTGAGGCGGAGCTACAGATGTCCGCGATAGCTAGCCAATGGGGCCAACAATCTCTGGTCTCGAAAGGAGGCACCGCGCCTAGAGTGGACTACTTGAGCGCTATTTCTATTGCCTACTTGCGGTACCCCTAAGTTATGCCTGTGAATGTTACTGAATGGTACTTGTCTTAGAGTGTTCACCTAATTATGCTAAGCCTTATCGTTTATTCCTATTTAGCCTATATTATACTATTATATACATATATATTCATAGATGTAGACCCCAGTTGGGTATTCACTACACTGGTGCTAGGACCAAGTAGCGGTAGCGGTAGATATAGATCAGTACAGTTTCGAGGAAAAAAGGAGGAAGTGACAATTATGTTAGAACAAAGAGATGGCACACAATCATCCATCTGAACAAGCAGCAGTTCTTGTTGGCGCTCGGTGATGTCGCCACTTTTGTATCATCACTTCGCGACACTGCTTTGGTCGAGCAGTTTCAATGACAGCAATACAATTGTTGAGTTCTTGCTTATTGGTCGTAAGAACCATCGCGAACTGCTCGGTTCCCGATAGTGTACGAGTGTCACGGATTATGGAAGAAGACCGAGAAGACGGTTGGATATGTAGGTCCATAGTTTCCATATCTGGCTTCGGGAACTTCGTTCCTTCGCCGATCTGCTTCAAGGAAGCGCGTGGACGTTGAATCGCGTGTAAATTGTGTCTATTTTCAATCCCAGTATGCAGTCTTGAACTGGGAACACTGTCAAGCTTGAGATCGATGCTTCGCCTCCGCTCATCGTAGTGTTTAATGCTATCTACCCTTCGAAGTTTTGGTTTGAGATGTTGCTCTAAGCCCATATAGTTGTCTTTTGAAGATTTGCCTCTTTCAGAAGTAACAAATGCACTGCATTGAGTTCTTTGCCTTTTAATAATGGATGTGCCTGTGCCACTAACACCGGATATGGTGTGGTCAAAAATGGTAGGCGTGAGTATCAAACCAGATGGCAGCGTCATTGTGGGAGCCTCGTGAACAATGATTTCATTTATGACATCTTGTCCAATGATTACATCTGGAGAGATCGTTGTGGAAAGAAGATTTTTCTGAGCGATGGATAGTTTCTTCTTCTTGATGAAATTTTTAACAGCTGGGGACGGCCTTGCGGTACTTGATGAGGCGGTCACCTTCTCCTTTGTTAAGAGTGATACTCGCTTTAGCTTCATGCCCGTGCGAAGGCTTTCCAGAGTTATGTTGACTTCCGTAGATTCGAAGCTTTCCTGGACCTCTCCGTTTCCTTTAGTTGTGAAAGATGTTTGGCTATTACTTGGAATCTTCAGTTCATCTTGAAGCTCTTTCTCTTTACAATTTTTTTGGCGCTAGAGTCAATGAAGATTATTACCGGCTGATAATCTACCTCTGACTCGTTGAATATCAATGCAGAGGCCGTTTGTAGCACACATTGACTAATTGTCGGTTGTTTTGAACCGACGGAGCCTCCATACGAAGATCAGGAATGAGATGCCTGACATCGGCTGATATTTAGAAGTGGTTATTCATTTCTATTTGGATGTCGCATGGAGCAGTTGTTCTTCGATGATAGCGGAACACATACTGATGGGCTACTGTTAGTAATTGATTTTGCGTGCGGTTTTTCTGGCTGAGTCCACTTGTAGTTGACGTACAAAGAGAAGAATGGTAATGCGTTCGACATCGCTGGCAAGAACCAAGTAACCTACCCACTCTCCATCGCACGTACGCGATTCATTCTCAGAAGTAACTGCTCCTATGATGCCTCACCCTCTATTGCATCTACGCGATTCATTCTCTGAAATATTCGTTATATTTATTAGCCAGACGTTCAGCGACCTACTCGCCGCCAAACATCTGGTTGGGGGCTTCACCCTCAAACCCGGAGAATAGAACACCCCAACCGTCTTCTTGTCTTCTTTAGACCTTTTTTCATTCATTAGAGCAAAAAAAAGGTTTTGAAATATAGAATAGTATAGCGGGATACGGTAGGACAGAGCCTCAACACTGCTACTGTAGGCCTACCCACCCTCTATCGCACGTACGCGATTCATTCTCTGAAGTACTCCGGGTGTACATGGCGAGGAACAGAGAGAGGGCCTTAATCCGAAGTGCTTATTCTGCGGAAACACAAATGCAATCAATTGGTATTGGTAGATCGCTCGATGCAGTTCACAGTCCGACAAGAATAACATTGCTCCGATTCCTTTACTAATTCTCCCTAACACATTTGCTGAGTCCGGATACATATGTCACGACCAGGAGTGTGCGCTGACTTGCCGCCAGTAAATTTTTTTATCGCATATTTTTAACGCGTAAATTCGCCGGTAAACTCCGGTAAATTCGGCAAATCCGCTAATTTTTTTTGAAATATAATACTCCCTCAAAAACAATGATTTCAAGCGGCGGTAATGTAAGAAAGCGTAAAGCTTCTCACCGAAACATAATCACGCTCAGAAAAACCACATAATCTTCATTTAATCATGCGTACGTCATCCTAAAGCAAACAAAGCAAGCGGAAGCCTAACAATGCACAAGTGTAATGATCTATATGGTGAGTGCTTTAAAAAAGATAAAAGCTCAATTAAAACTCTACAAAAACATTTCTGAAAAATCCGACATTCAATCGAATCTTGCTATATATATTTTGGATTAACAGTCCAACTGCTTTTGAAATTATCACAATTATCATCATTTCACTCGATGAAAGAATGACTCACACCTTACACTTTCACTTTTTTTGAACTATTAAGCTGTACTTTGGAGCAAAGTCAGACCCTTCAGAATAAACAACGAAATGTGACATTATAACGAATTTGTTTATCTACTTATACGGGAAAACAGCTTAAAAGTCCAGCAGGAGATCAGGTAGACTAGCGGAGTTCATTCCGATGCCTTACATCTTTAACTAAATTACGGGAACAAGACATGAGCGTATCTTCTCGTTATTCCTCTGACGATCGCCTATTCTGAGAGCTTCAATACCTCTAGTCCAAATTGTGTCATGTCGTGCGGGGAATCTCTGCGCGAGGTACTATTCCAGTGGAGCGCGCTTTAACACTGGAGCGCACCATCTCCGCCTCCTGATGTGGGCATGGATGTTTTAATGAGGTTGAGACCACGAATGCTAATAGCAAGTTATCGGACAAGATAGAAGCAATCACTTCTAAACCGAGATCGGTAGTATGTTTCCTTCTCCATTCGATAGAGAGGAATATGATTTTATATGAAAAAAGTCGTTAAATTTCCCGGTAAATTTGGTAATTTACCGGAAATTTTCGTTAAAAGAATTTATCGCGAAAATGCCGGTAAATCCGTTAAACCGGTAAACCATTAACCGGTAAACGCACCCCTTGGTCACGACGTCTACGACACGTCTTTTGCACCACAACACACGTGGCACGATGTATGTAGCACGTCTTCTGATGCCACGTTAGACGACACTGAGAGAAAATACTGGTCCCTTCATTGGCCCTTTTCACAGATCCCCTTAACTAGTCCTCTTTACTGGTCCCCCTGTAATGGTTCTTTCACTGAACCCTTCAGTGGATAAGGATAAAGGATGATAAAGGACGGCGTTACTCAATCCCTTTTGGGATGTGCCACGCATTCTACTTCCACGGGATGTCGTGGAGGCGAGTTGAATGCGTATGTGGCCATACAATGACTTGCATTGGCCAGCCGATTAACAAGTCAGCGCTTTATCCTTCCCAGACATGTCTGGTACCAATTCACCGACCCCGGAGAGATGGAAGGCTTGGTTGCCTGGGCGTGAAGTCCGAACCAGGAACCTGGTATCGAGTGCAGGCGAAAGCCGGCGCCTCCTCCGACTGCGCTACACGCGCCCTACCCTTTAGTGAACACCCTTAAATGCTCTTCCCTTTATTGGCTCCCTTCTTGACTGGTAATTCGCTGGTACCCCATTTATTGGTCCCCTTTACTGGACCTCCCCCTTCACCGCTCCGCATTACTGGCCCCACCTTCGCTGCTCTCCCCCTACGGATCACCCCTCCACTGGACCACCCCCCCCCCTCCCATCCCCCGCTTCCCCACCGGTCTCCACTGCTGGTCTCACCTTCACTGTTCGCCGTTTACTGGTTCCCTCTTCACTGGTCCCTCCATTATTGGTCAACCCTTCACCGGTCCGCTTACTGGACTCCCATCCTTAAGCGGTCCCCCATTACTGGTCCCACCTTCACTGGTAACACGTCGGCTGAATTCGGACAGGCCTTTCGCGACATCGGTGACACTTCTTCTGAACCCAGGCACCTGATGAGCGACGTCGGTGACATGCCTTTTCAAGCCGGACGTGCTTTGCGCGACATCGTTGACATGTCGTATGAATCCGGAACCCCTGGCGCGACGTCGGTGACACCTCTTCTCAACCGGACGCCCTTTGCGCGGCATTGGTGACATGACTTCTGAACACAGACGCCTGTTGAACGACGTCGGTGACACCCCTTCTAAACTCGGACGCTCGCCTTCACGACGTCGAAGACGCAGTTCGGAACTCGGACGCCCTTTGCGTGACATCGGCGACACTTCTTCTGACCTCTCTCAACACGACGTAGGTGACACGTCACCTGAACCTGGATGACTACTCCTCGACGAAAGGCCAGATGGGCAGACGGAAGAACAGATGGACGGACAGACGGAAGGACAAACAGAATGACAGACACAACCGCTTTCTCTTTTATATATAGTAGGAGAAGTATCAAAACACAACACGAATATCACATCACATATATATAGACAATATGCTGAGGCGGAGCTACAGATATCTGCGATAGCTAGCCAATGGGGCCAACTATCTCTGGTCTCGAAAGAAGGCACCGCGCCTAGAGTGGACTACTTGAGCGCTACTCTATTTCCTACTTGCTGTACCCCTAAGTTATGCCTGTGGATGTTACTGAATGGTACTTGTCTTAGAGTGTTCACCTAGGTATGCTAAGCCTTATAATTCATTCTTATTTGGCCTATATTATACTATTATATTAGGTTGGCAACTAATTTCGTGGACTCCCAAGAATCTTCAGCAAAAGTCTTTATTAACAAATAACTAATGACAATCTTTAATTAAAATAAAATCCCTCGGAACGCAGAAGTGCTTCCCATATATCAGGTAGCTGGTCTATCCCACGGCCGTAGAATTATTGTGCTTTTAAGGCCTAGAATCTTTGGAGGTGCATTTTGACCCGGTCCACATTATTAAATCGTCTTCCAACCAAGAAGCACCGCACCGAACTAAGGATGTGGTAGTGACTCGGCGCAATGTCTGGGCTGTAAGGTGGATGAGTTTGACGCTCCCAGTCAAGGTCTTCTATTTTTTGAGGCTTTCGGTTCGCTACGTTCCCTCCGTTTAGTGGTGTCAAGAAGGTATTAACTTCTGGCAGCTCGTCAAGAACGGTTCTAGCATTAATGCTGTAATCTACTCTTCTCAACCTGGCCGCACTGGCTGAACTCCGCTGGAATCGGTTCAGACAGATTTTGAGGAGCGGAATTATCTATCGGCAAGATAACGCCAGATCACACGTCGCGAATCGGGAGCTTCAAAAAATCGAAGACCTTAGCTGGGAGCGTCTCACTCACCCATCTTACAGCACAGGCTGTGCGCCAAATGACTAGCACCTTCATAGCTCGCTGCAGCACTTCTTGGTTGGAGAACGATCTTACTTTGGTTGAAAACTGTTATTTGTTATTTGTTTATGAACACTTTTGTTGAAGGCGCTTGAGAGTCCACGAAATTAGTTGCCAACCTAATATATTCATAGATGTAGATCCTAGTTGGGTGTTCACAACAGACGTCGTCGAAAATCGATTTTTCCGAAATTCACCGAGATTGGAAACGTTCGATAGAGGATTTCGTGCTGAACAGAACGATTTTAATGCGAGCGTCGAAAACTTAAATATGGGCGAATAATAGCGCAGGACACTTCAACTACTAAAATTCCGTCACCCAAAAATGGCCGTTGGGACTGAAGCAGCTTAGGTAGCTGCAGAGCAGTGAGCAGGTAAAGTGCTTTAAGTTTTCTGCTTGCCTACGTACTTTTAGGTCGTTAGCTCTCTGCGTCCTGCCGCAAGGATCGACTGAAACCAGAAAAAATCGTGTCAAACAAGGCTATCCTGTATTTTCACACTTTTCACACCGTTGAAACTTTGCCCATTCATAAGCTACATCGCTGTGCTTTAGTTTATTGTTAGTTCTTGATAATGTCTTCAAAATATAGTGCAACCGGAAGGATTCGAACCTGCAGGCATATAACAAAAATTAAAAAAATTGTTATATGCTCCCACGGATCTCCCTCGATAGGGAGCCTTCGGGATCTCTTGTTAAGAGGGATCTCGGGCCGCTTGTCGCAGGGCCACGTGGCGCGTCCCCGGGTGGTGGATGCTGGAATTAAACGCGAACCAAATGCGACCGTGTACTGCTCAGAGATGCAGGTGGGATGCAGGGGATGGACTCCTTGTTCCTGCTGGATCGGGTCGACGCGTTCCTTGTGCGTGGGAGCGGCATGTTCACGTACGTTTGCGTGGATGTGTCCGTGACTGTGCGGATTGTAACTGTGTCGGCTCGGCCAAAAGCTTGCACTCGGTAGACTGGGAGTACATGTAAGGCGATTCGAGGCCGCCTTAAATCTTGCCCCGTCCCTTCGGGCAGTCTGGCTGGCTGCCCGGAGTTCTTCGCCCGCACGACAGAGCCCGACTAGCTACCCATGTGTACTCCAGTCAAAAACAGCAGCACTAGAGGGCCTCGTTTCCCTGATCCCGAAAGAGCCCCCATTTCTGCAGCGATGGGAAGGAGTACGGAGAGGCTGCTAAAATCTCAGGGCCTAACCAGGCTGCGAAAATTGAGAAGGACTAGGATGACGATCTGTACTTACAACGCCTGCACGCTCGCATCGGAAGCATCCGTCGAGGACCTGATGATGCAAGCCAGGAAGATCAAGTACGATGTCATCGGACTGACCGAGACGAGAAGACACCACCCCCTACACGCCGCCTACGACTCCGGAGAAGCACTGTGCCTCGGAACATGCGACAGCAGGGGATTGGATGGCGTTGGTGTCCTCGTCAACACGCACTTGGCCATGAACATCGATTCGTATGAGTCTCTGGCAACCCGAATCGGACGTCTGCGACTGAAGGCATGTGGCTCCGTGCCAGCTTTGACTGTATTCGTCGCGTATGCCCCAACATCCGACTACGACGGCGAAGAGGTTGAAGCCTTCAACGTGGAGCTGAAGAAGTTCTATAAGGAAGATCACACCTTCTACAAGGTGATCGTCGGCGACTTCAACGCCAAGATCAGACCACGAAGGTCGCCGGAAGAATTCACATCGGAACCCACGGTTTGGAGTGGAACGAGCAAGGTGAAAGGCTGTATGAGTTTATCATGTCGACCAAGACCATCCATGGAAACTCACAGTTCCAGAAGCCTCCCTCTCTACGACGGACCGGGAATCCCGGTAGCCAGTTCCACAACGAGATCGACCACATCATCTTCAACCGCAAGTATTGCCTGACTGACGTTTCCGTTGTCCCCAAGTTCTACACAGGATCGGACCACCGCCTCCTTCGCGCAAAGTTCCGCTTTTCGCGTCAAGGAGAAAAGGCCGTGAAGTTCAAGAAGAGGAGTTCCAGAACGACCATCAACTGGGACCTTTACACCTCTCTTGCCGGCGTTTGGGGGGGATACCGTTATGGACAACATCGACGAGGAATACAACCACTTCGAGCACCAGTATCCGCGATAGTGCTAAAGGAGCCGAGAGCTTGAAGACCACCAAGAGGTGCCTATCTCCGGAAACTCTCGAGCTGATACGCCAGCGTGGAGCAGCACGAGCGTCAGGCAACTACCAACTGACGCCCGAGCTTGCGAAGCTATGCAGAGAGGCGATAAAGGAGGATCTTAAGGAGAGAAGGGCGGAAGTGTTGACTGGGGCTGCAGAAGCAGGTGTGAGCGTCCGCAATGCCCGCCGGAACTTCGCCAACTTCAAGACCAAGATGACCTCTCACCGAAGTCCTGATGGAACCGACACCTCCTCCAGAAGGACCATGGAGAAGGTCATCCACGACTTCTACTCCGATCTCTTCGATAGCAACGTCCACCTGCCCCCATGCCATCTTCCGCAGGATGGATACGTCGTTCCCTCTGCTCTCCCTTCCGAGATCCGACACGCCATCTCGTCGGTGAAGAAACGTACTGCACCCGGTCCTGACAGGATCAGACCCGAACACCTGAAGAACCTCCCGCCAGCGCTCATCAACACCTTGGCGCGGCTCTCCACACGCCACCTGTCGGAGTGCAAGGTTCCATCTCAGTCGAAGACCAGCAAGACCGTCTTGCTGTACAAGAAGGGAGACGTCCAGGACATTGGCAACTATCGCCCGATCTGCCTGCTGTCCGTAGTCTACAAGCTGTTCACTCGAGTGATCCTGAATAGGATCAGCCGAACGCTGGACGAAGGACAGCCATGCGAACAAGCAGGATTTCGGAGAGGATTCAGCACGATTCACCACATACACACCATTACGAAGCTCATCGAAGTGTCGCGAGAGTACAAGCTGCCGCTGTGCCTTACGTTCATTGACCTGAAGAAGGCATTCGACTCCGTCGAAACTGAAGCGATCATCGACGCCCTGCTCACTCAGGGTGTTCCTACTCAGTACATCAGAGTCCTTCGAGAGCTCTGCTGAGGATTCACGACCAAGATCTCACCATTCCACAACGACGTCGTCATCGACGTAAAGAGAGGGGTTCGGCAGGGGAGACCACTATCCCCGAAGCTCTTTAGCGCCACCCTCGAAGACGTCATTCGCGAACTAAAATGAGAAGACATGGGAGTGAAGGTCGAGGGCCGACAACTACATCATCTTCGCTTCGCTGACGACATCGTGCTCATTACACCAAGCATCAGTCAGGTTGAGCGAATGCTGGTCGACTTCGATCCTGTATGTGGGAACGTTGGACTGCAACTGATTCTTACGAAGACGATATTCGTGAGGAACG
>OX375866.1:61948428-62079744 GCA_947359475.1 Heligmosomoides polygyrus bakeri | reverse complement strand
ATCTCAACAATATTGCAAATCTCAAGTGATATTGATATTTGTGACCTATTTCCCTTCTCGAGTAGTTTTCAGGTTCCAAACACTAGAAGACATGGCCTGTTTCTACCGCCGATTTCCTTCGACAGCAGAATAAGGAGATGATTCGAAAAGCTACAGAGCGATGCTATTCCCAACAAAGCACAATCTGATTATTAGAACTGTCGGTTTAAACAAAGTATTGTGTTCAAGTGACAGTGTAATTCGTTGGAAAGCTCAGTTGCTGCTGAATGGGATGGTTGGCCGAAAAAACCTATTGTTTTACTACAGGCTTCGGCGGCATCCGACACTGGACGTGCGCTCCACACCGGGGCCAGATTCAACAAAGATACCGCTATCTTACCGCGGATTCACCATACCGACCTACGTAGTATGCGATATGGAGAGGCAGAGATACGGACAAGACAATCGTTACTAAGGCCGGTAAGCGGTTGATGAATCTGGCCCTAGGTTGGTCGGTCTCGCCGGCGTCGGTTATGGCGCTAGGAGCCCAACCTCGCACTCGATGAAACATGTTTCCGTCCGTCTCTGGCAGACAATGGCCAGTATTTTTATTTATTTGTTTAATTACGTGTTTTTAAGAGACACCTTCGAGAGAAAACAGAAAACATAGGAAGCATAGAAAACCACAATAAGAGAACGAAAACGCGAATACACTGTTTTAATGCAGAAGCAGTTCACGTTTGGCGATACGCTTGAAAGTTTGAAACGACCCTGAGGAGGCTGGAACACCAATCCTTAGAACGCAACCGGGGAGCCCGCTCTGCCCGCGAAGGACGAGGCCTTAACATTAGATCTAGGCTTGACATGCACGCATGCACATATCGCCGCGAGGATTGACGGTAATGCAGAATTCAAGACGCTGCACCTTAACCGACCTGTCAGCAATTGAAGACAACACAAACACCTTTCACCTTGCTAGGTGATTCCAAAGTGGGCAGGGCCAGATAACTGTTCCTTATATTGCTGCTGCGAATCTTGGACTACACCTTTTCTGGACCATCTCGAGCACGGCAATGTCCTTCATTCTATGAAGTGAAAAAAAAACTGCAGAGATGAATTCAACATTAGCTCTGACGTACTCTTTCTATGCCATCATCAAAACTATTTTGTCTTTAGTGAACAGCCCTTTAAAAATTTGATGCGACCGACCTCTCCTTTTCTGTATAACATTTTGAAATGACCCTAAAGCCGAGATTCTCATCATAAATAAAACCCCAGTACCTTCCTAAATTTACCTTAGTGATATGCAGATCATCAGCAGCAAAGTCGGTTTGAGCCGTCGATGCACCAATGCTCGTGCAAAGGATCTTCTGTGGCGTTAAAGGGTGATTCAAACTCTCAGACCATTCCTTCGGTCATCCCCCTGTTGGAGTAGCCCACAATGGGAGACGTTAGACACCCTGAGTGAATGTCAATGTCATCCACGAATTGTTTTAAAACTAGGTCAAAATCTTCAAATTATCAAACTGCGCTGTAGATCGAGAACAACAGCAGTGGGAACCCTTCCCCTTGTAGAACACCGCTTGTGACATGCCTTACAGTGGGGAAAGCTGAACTCACTTTCACTTGGAAAATCCTACTCTTTATCAGGAACTCCTTTATCCAATTACAAATAAGCTGCTCAACCTTTAACTGATTTAGTTTGTACAATAAACCAGACTTTCTACGGCCTGCCGGCCGCCAAACGTCTGGTTGGGGGCTTCGCCCCAAAACCCGGAGAATAAAACTCCTCCAACGTCTTCTTGTCCTCTTTAGGCCTTCTCTCATTCATTACAGTAGAAAAAGAACTGGTTTGCTATATAGAATGGTATAGCAGAATACGGTAGGGCAAACTCTTCAAAACTGCTCCTATCGTGCCTCACCCTCTATTGCACCTACGCGATTCATTCTCTGAACTATTCGTTATATTTATTAATTATGGTCCCTTTTAATGGTTCTATTACTGGACCCTTTACTAAACCCCCTTAACTGGTGTTCCCTTTATTGGTCCCCTTCACTGGTCCCCCACCCCTTCACCGCTCTCCATTACTGGTCCCACCTTCACTGGTTCCCCTTTATAGGTGAACCCTTTACAGGTCTCCCCACCTTCACTGGACCTCCCCCCCCCCCTCCCCCTCTCACCCCTCTTTCACCGGTCCCACCTTCACTGGTACCCCTTTTACTGGTCTCCCTTTAGTGGTTCCCCTTTTGTCGCCTCCTTTTCCGGTTCAACCTTCACTGAAAGTGAGGGTTGAACGGGAAAAAGTGAAAGTGGCTCCGCCTCCCCCTCTTCGTCTGTCCCTACTACTGCTCTCTCCTTCACTGGTCCTCGATTTACTGGTTCCCTCTTCACTGGTCCCCCTTTGGTCAACCCTTTCCCGGTCCCTCCTTGGTCGCGCAAAGGACGTCCAAGCCTTACTGGATCACCATCCTTCACCGCTCCCCCATTACTGGTCCCACCTTGACTGGTAACACGTCGTCTGAATCCGAACAGGCCTTTCGCGACATCAGTGACACCTGAACCCAGTCACCTGAGGAACGACGTCGGTGATAGGTGTTCTCAATCCGGACGTGTTTTGAGCGACATCGTTGACACGTCGTGTGAACTTCGAACCCCTAGCACGACATCGGTGACACGTCGTCTGAATTCTAACAGCCCTTGCGCGACATCGTTGACACATCTTCTCAACCTGGACGTCCTTTGCGCGACATTGGAACGACGTCGATAACACCTCTCCTGAACTCGGACGCTCGCTTTCACGACGTCGATGAAACATGTTCGGAACTCGGACGCCCTTTGCGTGACATTGGCGACACGTTTTCTAACCCCTCTCAACACGACATAGGCGACACCACACAACCACAACCCCCCCCCCCCCCCCATCCCCACACTTCCTCCCAACACACTTCTCCAGCACTTCTGCGCATGGGGGCTTCACCCCAAACCCCGAGAATAGAACACCCCGTCTAAGCCTTCTTACTCGCGTTTCAGTGAAAAATTGATTCTAGAGGAAAGCGGGACAGTAGGGCACAATCTTGAAAACTGCTCCTATGAAGCTTATCCATCCTCTATCGCACTTACGCCGATTTATTCTCCGAAGTACACATCCTCTACGTGGTGAGGAACAGATTGTGATAATCTTGCGAGAGCTCTATACCGCTAAATATCCGACGGCATTAATAATCATCCGATTCCCGAAGTCATTCTCCCTAACCCCCATCTTCCTCCCCCCTCCCCCCTCCACCGACAATACACAATACCTCCTTACCCATGTGCAGCCAGAGACAGGAAGAAAATGTAGTAAGCATCAGTCACTAGTGAGAGTGAGAGTGAGTGTACACGTACACCTTTCAAAGGTCATTTAAAAATCCAACGCATTTTCCGCAATGTTTGATCTGTGGCACATCTCTTGACCTAGACAACGTTGCACGACGTTCCTGTTACATACGTTGGACGATAGTAAGAAGAAGTACTGGTCCGCCCTTACAGGTTCTTTCCACTGATCCCCTTCCCCTCACCTAAGTGGTACCTTTATTGTTCCCCATTAATGGTCCCTCCTTCACTGCTCCACCCCCCTTCACAGCTCCCATTACTGGTCTAACCTTCACTGATCCCTTTTACTAGTCCCCTCCCCTTCACTGGCCGCCAGTACTGGTCCTACCTTCACTGGTCGCCTCTTCTCTGGTCCGCTCTTCACTGGTCCTCCTTTAATGGTTCCCCTGATTGGTTCCCCTTCACAGAACTTTCCCACTTCACTGGTTCCCGTTCGTTACCCCCCCCCCTTACTACCCCGCCCCTCCCCCAGCCCTCATCTTAGTGGTATTCTTTATTGGTCTCCCTTCACTGGCTCCCATTAAAGGTTATACTCTTACTGGTACCCCCCTCTCCCTCTTCCCTTTACTGGCCGTCCGCTTACTGGTCTCCTCTTTAGTGATCTCCCATTACACGTGTTCGGAATCCGGACACCCCTTGCATGACATCGGTGGCACCTCTGCTTAGCCAAACACCCACCCATTAAGCGATATCGTTGACACCTCTTCTGAACCCAAACCAGGGTCAAGCTTGAGGTTCGGGAATCGAAGGGAGGGGGTGGTCGGAGTGTGGCGTTGTGTGGAGGGGGGGGGGGGGGGGGGGTCGTACGCTCTCGGTTTTGGCAGAGGATTCTCCCTAATTTCAGGTTTGTTCAAACAGGGAAAGTTTGTTACAACTGTATTGCTGGGAGCCAACATTTTTGCCATCACCTTTCAAGGACTGAAGAACAGTGTCTCTTATTTGCTGTAACGCCGATATTTGGACTACACCACATTCGTTGTGCTATGCGTGGAGAAATAGACGAGTGCTTTTGGATTATGGAAATGATCCGAAACCAGCAAGCGCATCGTATGATCTGATTTATCCTTATGATGCCATGGACACCGGACCGGAGCAGGTTTATTACCTAGTAATAGCCAGAACTCTACCAGAGGAAGCACGGCGTTCTCCGTGCTACCTCGAGGAAAACTTCGCGTTTTTTCATGCTTCTGCTTCGTATAAGATTGCAAGGAAGGCCAACCTTGAGCACCCTAACCTTTCCCCTCCTCGTGTTCGGAGTCGCGACAGTTATAGATGGGCAGTCGATTGATCTTCCTGTTAGTAGGTTCAGATTGTCATTATGCGCTTAAACAGAAGCAGAAAACCTCCAAACTAGGCGCTTGATGGAGTAGATAGCAATGACCGAACCGCTGAGCATTCTTAGAGCGTACAAAGACGATCGAGACGTGGAAACGTTAGGTACCTCAGCAAGGACTGATCAACCTTACGATTTCGTCCTGAACAAAGCATTTAAAAGGAACAATACGTTTTCCATAAACATTCGCTCCATCAAATTTGACAAAAAGGCAGACCTAAGGAGCATTTTGAATTTCGGGCCTGTACACAGATGGGAAAGGCAATGCCTCTCGAAAGGATTCCCGAGAGATAGGTGCTCTCAATGGTTACTTTATCCATAAGTGTTCACCTTCATGCAGGGAAGAGCGGTTCGAAAAGCCCTACCCCTGCTTCGAAAACGCATCACCCAGGTTGCGCGCAGGCATCCATTGAATGCTCAGAATATTGTGAGCTTTTGACAAATTTCGAGAATTCGAAAATTTTTGGATGCCAGAAATTTGCGAGCGTTCGAAATTGAATATAATTGAAAAATCGAATTTTTGTGAAGATTGGAATTCGAATCCATTCGAAAAATGTGATTTAAAAAATATTTGGATTCGAATATTTTAGTTCGAATGCGTTCAGAACGAGTCTTCCGTGCCTCCTTGTGTATCTAGGATTACGTATTTCATAGCGCTTCGAAAAACTCCTTCATGGCGCCGCTTGTCTCTTATGGACTAAGCACCTTTGTTCGGAATTGTCAGTTGTAAAATCCGGTTGCTGTAATTGATCTACCAATTAGGAGTCTTACTCTTACACCCACGTTGCGCGCAGCAGCCTATATGATCGTCCCTACGGGACCCCAAAGGTATCACTTATTGCTCAGGTAGTAGGAAAGGCAACATGATGATCTGATCTGCTAACCTTCGGGCGTTCAACACTCCATGGAAGCAAGTCGACCTCTGCCCTTTGGGATTAGGAAGTAGCTTGATGTGAAAAGAAGGCATAGAAAGGCTATCATAGGGTCCACTGCTAGCAAGCAAATATCTATGCTTGTGCTCCTCAAAACAATGCGGATCCTAACTTGCCTATTGTGCTGACCATGCTGTGTCAAGAAGGAAAAGTAGCATTGGGATGGCATCCATTGAATGCTCGAATAATTGCGAGCTTTTGACAAATTTCGAGAATTCGAAAAATTTTGAATGCCTGAAATTTGCGAACGTTCGAAATGGAATATAATTGAAAAATAGAATTGTTGTGAAGATTCGAATTCGAATCCATTCGAAAAATGTGATTTAAAAAATATTTGGTTTCGAATATTTTAGTTCGAATGCGTTCAGAACGAGCCTTCCGTGCCTTCTTTGTGTACCTAGGCTTACGTATTTCATGGCGCATCTCGCAGACGAACGAGATCTGGAGCACACTTGTCAGAACCGTAAATCGACCAAGTTATCGTCCATAACCCGTTTTGTGGGACAGCGATTAAGTCTGCAATACACCTCTTGAAGCGCCTTAAGAAAACGTGGAAATGGAAATCTGCTCAGCAGCGACGTATTATACTATTTTCGCGGTTTCAGTTTAATGTTGTGCCCTAGTATGAATATGTGGTGGCCACATAAAGCAGTAACTCTTTTCTCACTTTTCAAATCATATCCCTCTTTCTATGTAAGGCAACGGGGACACCGTTGATATTTTATATTTGTAATGCCCTCTGCTTTTCCTGCATGAATAACGACCTTTGGCCACTCAGCAGGCGAAGTTGGCTGTTGCGTGCTATGCCTGCAGTTATCGCCAAGCCTTTGCAACCGCATTCTACCAACCCAACTTCTCGCTTCCCCTGGTTTTTCACTCGCTGCTTTATCGCTGAGAGCAAAGTCAGTTCTGTTGGGAACAAACGGCCGCGACGGCCTCTTATCGGCTTCGTCGTCAATTTGCAACGTTTACATGGCTGAGATGCTTCCGTATGATTCAGGACAGTCTTCATCGCTCCCATCGAGTTCGACAAGCTCCTACCGATTCTGCTGTCCGTCGACTAGGAGACTTTTGCTCCCGACCTGTCCCCCGATCAGGCAGAATCACCTTCCAACTCAGATGTGCTAGATAACTGACTGACGCGTTAGTTTATCTCGATGTTCGTGCCGCTGCTGTTGTTTACCACCCTGCTACTTTCTTCTGCAGCAGGCGCAGTGTTGGGCTCCAGAGAGCTTGAAAATCAGGTCAGTTAAACGCTAATCTTATGAACGTTATGATTTTTGTACAAGACAAATTAGGCAGTTGTGTTGAGACGTCTACTCCTGAGGGCGGATTAATGAATGATTGAGTTTAGCTTGGCTTCCCTCCTGTTGGTAGGGGTTAAAATTTGGTAGGTGAAGGGCAGGCTAGAATTTTATCACTCAGAGAATGATAGGTATTATCACAGTCCATAACGACTGATAAGCAATTCCTCAGAAGTTAGTTGGCGAGGGAGAGGGGTAGAATTTCATTCTGCTAAACGGTATTCATGAAAACCGGGTTAGCGTAAAGGGTTATGAAAAACTATCCTGACTCTAGAAGTGTGGGAGAGCCTTTTCGAAGCGGTAGCGGTAACTTCGGCGGTTATGCTTTTAAATACTCCCTTTTTCTTTTCTTTTTTTTTTCTTCTTAGACCCACATCCAAATATATCTTGATCATAATTCTGATCTGCGAACAATTATTTATTACTAACAGTTTAAAAATATTATGCGAAATATCGCTCAGTGATAAACTCTTGAGGAATCCTGTCCTTCTCGACCACTGCCGGAATAAAGTCACCAGCATTAGAATAAACTGGAGGATCACTTCGCTTTCCTCAAACGGCCGTTAATTAAGCTCATTGCAAATATTTCTTAAATACATGGCCGATACAATGATCTTTGATGCACTTCTGGGAGAGAGCCTACAGCAAAATTGTCAGCGTAGTAAGCTAAGATATTAAACATTGGAGGTAGCCTTAACTCAGTTTGAGGCGGGCCTGAAACTGCTGCTTCAACGATCTAAATGCGTGCTCCACTACGACATGGCAGACTGCGAATGTATATCGAGTCTCTTAACAGTGGAAGCAGCGAACTGTATAGATGAGTTTATTTTTATGTCTACCTGTGTCATTCCTTCGAGTCGTAAGCTGGACTAATAATAAGGGCTCAGACCTGCATGCACTATCTGCTCACAGAGTCCCTCGCTTCCTCTCCCCTCTTAGCTCCCAGTATAGAGTGCTAGATCGGAACACCTGTAAAGGAGCAGCATAGTGATGATCGAAATGAGAGGAATAGAATTTTACCCTAGAATCTTCCCGGATACCTTGTGCTCACCCATACGAATTGCTGATCCAAATCAGCGATGCATAGCTCCAAAATCTATCGAATGGTAACATTTCCTATAATTTATTCAGAGCTCTATTTGTTTTAGAAGCTCAAATGCAAAACATAAGAAAGTATGAAGAGGATTCTTTGCGATTTATTACCTATTCACCTAAACTTCTCCCTCGGTGGGGTCACAATTGGATTGGCTACTACCAAAAAAAAAACACGCACAATACCTCGCGAAATCTTTTCCATATAATTCAAGATCTTCAACAGACCTATGCCTTCGCTCACCCTGAGCGAAGCCTAATGATAGACTTCCATGTCGACTCATCGCTTCGCGCAGTCGATATGGGAGCTTATCATATCATTAGGCTTCGCTTTAGGTAAGCGATGGTATGGCATAGGCCATAAACCACTCATATGTATATGACCAGTTGAAATCGTAGGCAGTATCCAATGATAGCGTTCCATACTCCTATGAAAAGTAAATCTGCCTTACATCCATCATCTTAACTAAGAAAGCTTATCAGTTGGTATGCTTATTCCGGTGAGGTTCATTGGTGAACAATGCAATCGTCAAGGATCCTGCTCCACACAAAATTCCTTTTTTGTTTCAAAGCAACAACGCAACAACCGTAGACATTATATTAATGTTGCCAGTGAAGGCGCATTGTGTTGAACATATCAAAATCTATAGATTGAACCATACATTTTAGCTAGAGCACTATTATAACCGGAGCATATTGCATTATCTTTGTATCGCTGTAAACCACAATGACAACGATATCCTTCCCTTTCTTATGTCGATAAAAAACTTAATGTTGTTGCTAATACGTTTAACGAACAAACAACATTTAACAAAAACTGACTCGGTTAAAGTACATATACATGTCACAGCATACATGAGCGTCCAAAATTGAACTATTTGTCGCGAGTCGCGACCTTCGCAGCCCCTTCCATCCTCCTGCGGGCGTTCAGGCCCTCGCGCTCCGCGAGGCGCTCCTCGCGCGGCCTGCCCCGCCTCTGCCGGCATTGATCCGCGGGCGGGGCGCGCGCACCGGAACGGGCATAACCCGCTTCCCGCGCGAAGCCGGCAATTCATTCGACGCCTGCGCCGACCGTGAGCGGTCGCGCTCATCGGCAGCTTCTCGTCAGTTCAGCCGGAGCCGGCTGCGGGGCCTGGCCATATCGTCGTCGCAGCTCAGCCTGGCATCGACTGCCGATCGGTTGGAGGGCGACCCTTCCAAGATGGGTCGCCAGGGCTGAGGGCGCGGGGTGGTAGCCACTGTGAAG
Source organism: Heligmosomoides polygyrus bakeri (assembly GCA_947359475.1). NCBI lineage: Eukaryota > Metazoa > Nematoda > Chromadorea > Rhabditida > Heligmosomidae > Heligmosomoides > Heligmosomoides polygyrus. Next base: position 62,070,485 of record OX375866.1, on the reverse strand, counting down.
CGCCCGACCCACTATCTCTCTATCCACCCCCGCCGCACTCCACTCTGCCGGCTGTATTCTCCTTCTGCCACTGGTCATCGTTCCTCACATGGTCTTATTACGTCGGCATGATGGTGTGTAATAAATCAGTGCTAGCCCTTGGTGTGCTACAAGAAGGAGTGCGGTGAGTCTGTTCATACCTCACAGTCTTTCCATGCTTCTGGTATTGCTGTATGTTGCTATCGTCATTGGGTTGCCGTCAAAGCCTGTCAAGCCCTTCGCGGGGTCCATGCGGAGGGGCAGGCTCTGGCCCTCCGCCTGGGCGCCGTGAGGGCAGTGTCATCGTAATACAGGCTGGCAATTCACGTACTGTGTTAGTGTCTCCCCCACGGTAGTCTGTTGGCTGCAGCCAAGGGCTGAAGGGGCTCAATTCAGTGGGGGTGAAGGGACGGACACGGGGAATCCCCACTTCGGATGTGGCACTTCAGGGCATGGGACCAACTCACCTCCCCGGGGTATTAGGCCTTGGCAGCTTCGGGTGCCCCATAGGACAGGTTGGAGTCCCACGTGTAAACGGCACAGCCGCTGCACTGGGGCCGCCGACTTGCAACACCATTTTTAAGCTCAACTATTCCACTAATTGTCTGGTATACTGACTAAAAAGTGGCCTGTGAGAGGCAATTTTGAGACGATGTCTCCTTTTGCAGTGGCAGACATAACTCCAACGCCGCGCCAACCCCACTGGCGAACGGTGGGCGACGAAATTGGACGAGTTCTCGCGCTAGCTAGCTATTCACCTGCGAGAGAGTGCGAAAGTGTGTGCCGGCGAGGTTGACCGCGCAGAAGAAGGAATGAGACATAAGATGAAGGTGAGACAAGTCTGATGTCTCCTGGTAGGGAAGTGGGAGTGGTTATTAACAAAGTGCTGGCGGAGTGAGACTCAATCTATTGCAAATGAGTGAAGGAGAACGGCCAAAGCTCTATTGAGGAAAATTCGAAACAAGATCCGGGAGGGGATTGCTAACTAGAAGTTTCGGAAGCAAATGTTTGTAAGTTTTTACTGGAGGGGGGAGGGATGAGCGCACTATTCCGCAGCATTTCCCTTAATTCTAACTTTGCGCTACATTCGACCGTCACCTACTTATTGTCATAGTTCACGTGTAATACCATTGGCAAGCACCTCTTTGGCAAACACTAAGGGCCTCCGTATTTTTGCACTCTACAAGCAGAAGCAGAGGCATCTTACTGCTTCCTTTTTCTTCTAAGCCCCTCCACCGAGACACTTCCTCTTTCATTTCATTTGGGACTCCCTGTGGTGGTACTAGGAGAATTTGAACATGCTAAGGTAAATAAGGTGTTTTATGGAGCAATAAATGTCAAAAAACTAGTGGAAGAACTTAAACACAGGCAAGATTTCGTGCTCCGCGGCTAGCCACGCGTCATCAAGCGCACGTCCACGTTTCAGCGCCACGACATCGCATGCGGCTATCGCGCGACGTCGCGTTGGAGTTACGTCCTGGAGCAGGTTTTCACTTAGGCCAATTAAGCACTCCATCTCTCCGAGATCGGTGAATTGGTATCAGACTCGTCCGAGAAGGGTAAAACACCCATGTGTCCATGGCCTGGGCACCACAAGTCATTGTATAGGTCAAGTATCCAATCAAACTACTTAGACGACATCCCCTAGAAGTAGAATGCGTAGCGCATCCAAGAAAGGTTAGATAAACTTTGTCCTTTAACCATTAAGGACGTGACGTGTACTGAAAATATCAACGTCTAGATGAGTAGCATTCTATCAGCAACAAAAAGAGAATGTGCAATCCTAGAACGTTTGGGCGTAAATATAGAAAATCGACTACCACTACGGGCAAGCGATAGCAACCGTAATTGAGCGTTAATTCATGTGGCATAGAAGAAGCGAAGGGTTCTCTCATCAGAATAAAGTCCACTCGTGAAACTTGAAAGTAGCATACACTGAACCTATCATGAGCCGAACGTCATACGCATGGGACAACGTCAGTAGAGGGACAGCCGTGGAAATCGGCAACATTTTGTTCATATCACTCTTGAATGACAAACAATGGCCGCAGAAGTTAGCGCCGACACGACTCTCTGGGCTGCTCACATACAACCCCGCTCCGGCAACAGGAGCGTCCTATTACCTCACACAATAGGGCTTCTCATATTTACTGCAATTCGTACATTTAAGTGCTGAACTTGCTTGGACGAACTGCTGGTATGAGCACCGATTACGCAAGGTCAAGAATCCAAAAATATGTGCTGAAGTGTGGATGAACGCTGGGTGACTATGGTAGCGATCAAAGCAGCATGCACTTTTTGAGGTCTGGCAATGTGTAGGGAAAGTCATTCCCCCTTATGTGAACACTATACAATCCAGTACGATTTTCAAAACCTGAAGAAAATTTTGTGAATTTTCTAACCAACCAAGACCACGAACTTCATTCGTCTTTTCTCTTCTTTCTAACACATTCCTCATTCTGTTTGGATGATGGCATCCATTGTAGCCACTATCAGTGACTTACATTTATCGGTTAACGATTTAACGATTTTATCGAATTAAAGCCATTTTCCGTTAAAATCTGAGTTAACGACTTCGCGGTTTTTTCAGAAATTAAACAAAATGTTTAACGGATTTTTTGGAATTTGCATAGGGTCAAAAAAGATCCATCGGCGAATTTGCTGTTCTCACCAGAGAGTGCCTTCAGCTTTCAACGGAACTTCTAGTAGTGACCTATGCCATGTGAAAGAGCGTGAAACGATGCAGTGCTAGTGTTCTCGCTTTGCAAGAAGGTGCTCACGGTTTCAGTGCCTATCGATGCTCGCATTCCTGCATTTTGTGAATTATCGTCAGTGACACCTTTGATCCTCATATCCAGCACATTTTGAACAAATGCCTGGGAACAAATATCATATACCGTTTTCGAGCTCTTTGAAAGTGAAATCATAACATGTTTAGATATTCACATCAGGTAAGCCGAAATCGTACGTCAAATTCGTGAGCAGCGCCCGAAAATAACGAACACCCTTAGCCGCAGTATGGCTGAAATATTTTTTCGAACTCGGTAGTCGTGCAGTGCACTGCCCTTTGATTTTCAAAATGACGAGCCGTTTTAAGACGAAAAGGCGTTGTAGATACCAAACTTTACTCTTTACATGGACGGAGTCAACGTCCACCTCGTCAAAGTGGCTAACAACACCGACATTTTGATTTGCTTTGCAGCCTATCCACTGCGTAACATAATCAATTGGTTTCCACCTAGAGTGGCTTTGCATCTCGGTCACCACTCTTGATCGGCAATGATGGCCAAGATGCGGACCTCGCAGGTTCAAGGCTTGAAGCGAGAGTGAGGGCGGTAGAGTCATATTGACCAGTTTCACCCAAACGTTGTGCACGGGAGTTATTGGGGCGCTGGTTTCGAGCCTAGCATCTGGTTCTGACTTATCGCTCGTGAAAATCAAAATTTGTCATCATTTCGCTTCCAACGAGCTCGATGAAGGCATGCGATAGTTGCTCAAAGGTGGTCGTTCAGAAATGTGTTGAGAGCAAAAGTAATGGGTGTCGCTGACGATAACCCACAAACTGCACAAACAGCACCAGCGACTGGGACCGAACCCATGAGCATTCCTCGCAAAGCGATGGCATCACCACTGCACCGCGCCGCAAATGACTCCTTCTAATGGATCCTTCTAATGGCTGCGCTGATTGCGCAACGCACGCGAAAAGCCGTCGACAACGCTCGGATTCAGAGGGAACGACCTGATATGATAACTCTGTTGGTCTTCTGGAATTGGAAAATGGCAATAGTGAAAACTAGCGGAAATGTGCGTTCTTACCATATAGGATCCCGCTTTCAAAATGGGGTCCTCAGGCGGGGGAGGGTTCGATTTCCGGCAAGGTTGTCGTCAACAATCGACCAGAAATCCAACCCTCCCGTCCATTGTGAAGGCCTCCTTTCTTTGAAAAATAATTCCTGTATGCTATGAATAAACTGTTTCTCTAGTTTTCACAAAACCAGTGGCTTTTTAAAATTCGAAGAGCTAGTAGATTTTTTGAATTCCGAAAAACTTATCGAGTTATGGTTATTTATACAAAATGACTTCAATTTTTTCGCTCAAAAATCAAACCATTCCCGCTCGCATGAAGACCACGTTTTTCAAAACTGATTCTTGCATGGATAAAAAGCACTTTCTCCATTTATGAAAAAAAACTATTGACCCTTTCAAATTTCGAAAAACTTTCCGTGTTTTGACCACTTTTGTGAACGTTCAGTTTTGTCGCTTCAATGACGTCGCTGCAAGATCTACCCGAGGTCGATACAACCTTTTCATTTACAGAGAACGCAGTAGCCGCACGCATAACTTGGAGATTTTTGGACCCTCCGAAGATTTTATAGGACGTTAAAAACTAAAATTAATAGATTCTATGCTTTGTAAAGTATGATTGTGATTAGGGGATCGGTATGTTTTTTGGAAAATGATGCAAAATCGGGACGTCTGATCATACAGAAGATCGCTTCAGAAGAACATGGTTTTATCTGTGTTATTTTAACATGGTTTTATCACTGTGTGTCAAACTGTGCCTAAAATTATATGGAGTACATTTTCACTTTCTGATGATTTTTCTGCAGGAGAGAGAAAACTATTTCCGTGACAGGTCCACTCTTTGGTTGTCATTTCATCAGCGATTGGAAGTGCGCTTCAAAAACGGGCTGTAGGGAAAGCGCTCAAGTCATCCTCAGTAATTAGCATTTGAAATTCTATAGAGTGCAATTTTGGACATCCTTCAGGATGTCGCTCCTTCAGGCAGAAAACTGCCGTGTTCACGACGTCCTGGGAAAATCTGAACAAAACGAAAGCCTCTCATTGACTCGAAATCTGTCGGCAGTAAATCGGTCTTTTTAATTGTAGGATAATCAGCATTTAAAACTTTCTTAATATTCAATTCCATACGCTTAACGAGGGGAAACGAAGGGACTCTCCACACTGTCATTGCCACACCTGGAAGGAACAACTGTTAAGATATGCAAACATCACCTAAAAGTCTGAAAAAAGAAGAGAGTCCTCAGAGATGGTGTGGTCGCTCAAGCTCTGTATTTTCTGATCAACATGGTGCCCTCCCCTTCGCGGCTAAGATCAGGTCCGCTATGCTCTAGTCCTTCAACTACTACATAGTCGATTTAAAAAAGTGGTATAAGCCCGGCTTGCGCAACCATAGGCTGGAGATTGCTGCTGTGGAATCATTTTTGGCATGTTCAATCCAATCTGTGTTCGTTTAGAGAACAAGTCTCATGTTGTACTCGACTACACGCTTCATAAACGTATACACTACGTGGATGACTATAGAGTCAGTTTTAGCGTTAGTGAAGCACTATAACCTATTTTGCAACGTAAGGCCACAACAGGCTTCCAGTTTATTAGGTGTTTGGGTTGCGCCGGGCTCTTATTCAGCGTTACATAGTGTTTACTTGATTGATGGTATAATCTGCAATCGTTTAGAATTTTTCAATGAGAGATTTCATGGTAACTTAGAATTTTGATTCAACAACATCGATTACAAAACTATCGGCCGGAATCGGTATAGAGGGCAAAGAACAAATGGTTAGCCGCGTGATTTCATTCGAACTAGAGAAGCTGCTAGCTGGCAAAGGCGCGTGGTGCGAAGTAGTGGGAGTTGTCGCATGCATGCGATTCCACGTTACTGATCTGGAATTCCCTCTGAGTCTAACCAACCTTTCCATCCCTCCGTAGGCGTGAATTAGTACCAGACCTCTTTTGGCGATCGCAGGGCATTGTTTACGTCAAATACGGCTCCTCCACGACATACTGTAGAGGTAGAACAAATGAAGCATCCAAAAGGCGACTGACTTTTGTCCACCTTGGTCATTTTATCCTTTTATCCTGTGTATGTAATTTTTCCCGAGTAAGTGTCAAGAGTAAGCATCAGCTGCGCCGGGTAGAATGTAGATCACCATGCAAATTTTTGATATTTCCTTTTCATCGTATAGACCAGATGATGCTGTTTCCGAATATCTAACTCGTTTTCCAAAATGCAGCGTTTGAAGTTCATTGAAAAGTGGTAGAAAGGTGTTTTTTTTTTGCGCCTTTTGCATCAAAGACCAAAAGATGCTAATATAACTCGAGAAACTTGTTCGTACGCCACGAGATGAGACATGCAGTGTTTGAGGACGGTCTATCACACGGCTTGTCGCCCACATTCGTGTCTGTGTTCAGCTCAGCCCACAAAAACGAGTTGTCTACATTGACATCTCATGGAAGAACAAACCTCACCATCAGCTGAGTATCCCACGACGCACTTCTACATTTGCCTACCGCAACGTCTTCCTAATCTCTTTGCAATGAAGATTGAAGGGTGCAGAGGGCTGCGAGCAAAACGATATTTGGAGTAAAAAGAGCTTCAATAACGTAATTATTGCGTAACGGTGTTGTAAATGCATACATCCATTCACCCAGAATTCTGAATCACAGGTAAGGGCGATGATGGTGGACGAACTCGACATACTTCGACCCGTCGTGGAAGCAAGGTCCTCACAACTTCGAAGAGACAAAGTTAGCGCTACCATACTCACGTCAACTCCTGAAGGTTGGCTCTACTAATCGAGTCGTTTCTTTGTTCAATACTCATTACATTCGATGAGTAGTGTGGCTTAGGCGGTTGCTGGTTGGAGGACGAGACGATGGTTTTGGACTGCTACGCTTTCTCGGTTGATTTTGACAAAGCTCCAGCCTCTGTAAAAATCACGATGAGGTGCGCCATTCGCTTCTGCGAAGCTTTCCTATCAAGCAGGCAATCACAACTTTAGGCGAAACCCAAAGGGAACAGCGGAGCGGCTCATCGTGACTTTATACGAAGTGAGAGAAGATGGCTCTCTGAAAGTGCTCGGACGAGGAGCCCTTGAAGGTCAGGAGATGAGCTACATCCGAAGACTCCGCATAGCGATCCTCCAGAACGCAAAAGACTGGTTTCGTGTAGAGTCAGGCGCAGGTGCTCCAGTTGAGCGTAAAGTGAAGGTAGGCGCTATGCTAATGTTGGTCAAATGGTTAACATGCCACCTCTTCAGGTGGCGCTGCTCGCCGACGGCCGTCCAGAACCTTATGGTTACTTCTTTGACGGACCACCGGAGTTGGATTACGCTTATTACGAAGGACCGAACAGCTCCAAATGCGACCCGTCCTTGGAATGCTGTCTTGTGTCACACTACGTCAATTTCACGGAAATCGGTTAGATACAGTCCTCAATTGCATGTATGTGGATGTACTTCCAAGACCGACGCCTTAATCACTCGCCTATAGCAATACTCCTTGATTTTTCTCCGTCAAATACGCTGATTTAACTTATCGTTAGGACAAAGCCTGAAAATGATATCGAGTCTACGCTCGCTACAACGCGTGCGAAGTATAAGTAAAAGACTCGCTCAATACATGTGATAACTCGACCCAGAAACGGGTCGCTTTGATTCCAGTGAAGCAAGGAAGAGCAGATTTAGAAACGCGGCAATTTCTGGCGGTTACTCAGATCGTGCGGCACCTGCTTTTCGAGCTTTTTCACCTTTCCGGGACGTTTTAAACTAATTGTAACAGCAGTTTCACACACTCATGACGAGAGCGTTTTCTCGCCCATTGCGCACGACGGTCGACTGCTTTTTTATTGGAGCGCGTGTGTGTCCACTCATTTGTGTAGACTCCCACGAAACAAAAACAACAAAAAACAGAATCTTGAAAAAACGTTGCTGCCGACATAAGAAAAATCCAGAAGAACTGCACAGATTGCTATGAAAAACTGAGCAGTAGCCTGAGAAGAGGTATTGCAAAGAAGAAAGGGGAGTCCACACGCGCTGCTCCAGTTGTGAAAAATATTGAGGTGCTATCCAAAGATGAGAGGTGTTCCTGTTAAATGCTTGTTTATTGTCATAGTCAGCTAGAGCCTAGGTTGTTTCATTTAAGTGTTCAATTCATGTTTCATCTGAAGTTTGTGCATCAATTCTCGTCTAGAAGTATGTGCGCTTTCAGTAACGGGAAAAGTTCTTGTCTTGTTAGATACGAGAAAGCGGATCATTTTTCTGCCTACGCAAACCCAACATTGATGTGTTACTACAGTTTGCGAATTTGAGAAGAAAATTGAACAAGAACTTCAATAAAGAAAGTTATTCCCAAAAACTCCTCCGTCCACTCAAATGAGTGGACACCGTCCGTCGCGCCCTCTCCGCTGTCCACACAAATGAGTGGGACACCGTCGCGAATGTGTTGATTGGCTTCCAGACCTTCCGCAGTTTCACGGAGTGTTTGCGATGGATTTGCTGCCAGGAAGGCCTTCAAATCGCTGCCCTGGATTGCTGTAGGTCTGCCACTTCGGAGGGCATTTTTAAGGCTGAAATCTCCAGAGCGAAATGTATCGAACTACCATTGCACGGTCCTTTCTCCAACACTTCCAGCCCGCACACATGGTTGATTAGCCGGGCTGTTTCGGCGGCGGATTGTTACAGTTTGAAATTCAAATATGATATCGTGCGGAATTGCTCTTTCGACACATACTTCAATAAGGCTTTGAAGGAACACAGGTTAAGGGGAAGCTCAAATTATTCCGTCAGACAGAGCGAAGAATTCCGTATTAGACTTTATATACAAAGGCGAAGTAAGTTGAATAATGATCCAGTAGTAAAAGAAAAACGAAAAGCGCGTACGCGAAAACCGCCAGATCTTTCCGATCAGCCTAATAGTTTTGAAGCAAGTTGGTCAAGTTTGTTATACCTACTCCTAACGGGCTAATTTATTCGGGACAAGCAGGTTGAGTGGTTGAGTGGTTAGTAGAAGAAGGAGGCAAAACAGCGTCTTACTTCATGTAAGGTGCTCCTTTCACCCCTTTTATACACACTAGGACGTACTGGCACTTCATGATGAGATTTCATTTCATTTTCACTTTGAGATGAATATCCTGGAGTGCACCTTCAGGCGCTCTGAGCTGGCCGATCACAGATGGTAACGCTGGCGGCCGGGCAAAGATTAGTGGTTAGAGAAATGGTACGGTGGAGTACAAGGGATTTGTAGCATGGCAGGTCCTCACCGTCTGACCGACCGCTCGGTTATCGTTTCCTTGCTCTATTTAGAAACAATGGTTCGGAAGTTTGTTGTAGCTCATGCGGGAAGAAATTTATTCGCGACCAAATTATGTTCACAAATTTTGGCACACCCTGTACCCTGATGCACGGCAGAGTGCGCTGCGAACGCTGAAGAAGAGTATATCGTCCTTCCTGAAGGATTTTAGTTTTCCCTTAAGGAAAGGGGCCAAACGGTAGCGTGAAAAACCTCCTAGTTTTCCCGTAGGATCCTAGACGACAGGCACGAGGCGGTCAAATGAAAATGGAAAGCGAATACGAATTCGGCTTCAATGTTCCACCTCACTGCGCGCTCTTCACGCACTCCACTAACAGCCTCATTTGGGGCGTATGAAGACTGAAACTGGAGTATGGTGACCACACAAGGAGTGGGGGGGGGGGGAGTAGCGAAAATTGCCTTTAGAAGGACATCATCGTGAAATGTTTCAGGCTGGAACAAATTCATTCAGTACCCCGCGGGATTCCATGCGAATTTCTGCACAGGTCCGTCCAACCCGAGCTGCAAGCATGAGAACCCTGTCGTGGAAAGCATACTTAGGTAGGAACGCTCACCTGGTTCTAGTTTGTTATGATCTCGAACGCTTCTCGCTCCATGTTGGCCGAGCTGGAGCCAGATTCATCAACGACTTGCAGCAATCTAACGGTGAAAGTGCTGCCGAAATCCCTTGTAGTAGCGCGGCTTATCAACAAGCGATATGGTGACACATTGAAACATTTCACCATATTGTTGATAGGGCGCGCTGTCAGGGATTTCGGCAGTACTTTCGACGCTAGATTGCTGTAAGTCGTTGATGAATCTGGTCGCTGGCTACATTGCTTAGCGGGGCTGATCGTACCTATTTCTGCAGTAGCAGAATGAGCTAAATAGTCTCACGATCATTTGGGCAAAGTTGTGTCACCCGTGATCATTATGAGCACTCTCTAATGGTTCTCAATGCTGATTCACAAACCGTATGTCATGCACAAGAATGCACCACAGTTGCAAGACAGTTTCCTTAGCGGCCGTTCAGAGCTCCATCGCGTCGCCCCGCCATTGAGCTCCGAACGTCCCTTAAGCAGAATTTACTCCGCGAGACCGTTATTCGCACAAACGAAGCGTGCGAGAATTTCAAATAATGTGTTTCTTCGGCTTCTGTGCTTTGCGCGAGCACGAACATTGGTGTTTTATTCTCATTTCGAGTTCCTTCAGCACGGCTCGCTCTCAGTCCGCTCTTCCGAGGAAAAACTTCGCCTGTGCTCCTCACAGCTTTGCTCCGCTTCACATTCTCTACACCGTGGGAGAGAACCACTCGATGAAGCTCATCCTCGACGATATGATTGCTTTGTCTTGTTCCTGCATGGCCTAGTAGTGCTTAACGAAAGGAATCTTTTGCCGAAAACTATCTGCATAGAACTACTTGAAGAAGTCTTTCTCCGATAGGCACCAGAAAAGTCTGTCCACGACTCTCAAGTGAAGAGAATTGTGTTCAAAGATTTTCGTAAGTGTGCGCTGGTACGGAAGTTGAGGTTGCCAAACACCGCTAGGAGACGACTGATGATTAACTTAAGGCCCCCGCAGACTTTTGCGGCTTCGCCGCTGCCCTATGCTTAACCATAGGGCAGAGACGCAGAGCTCGCCGCCAGCGGCGCCGCTGGCCGGCCGGCGGCACCGGCGGCACCGACGGCGTCGCCCAGCGGCACCGGCGGCGTCGCTGGCGGAAATGACTTGAATCATTCCACCCGGCGGCACCGCTCCAGCGTCTGTCTGTCTGCGCTCTGCGCTCTGCCCTTTCGCGGCGGGATCCGCTCGGCGGCGCCGCTCAGCGGTTTCGCCGTTCGCCGTCGCCGCTCGGCGGCGCCGCTCAGCGATTTCGCTCGGCGGCGCCGCAGAAGTCTGTGGCGGCCTTTAGGGCGTAATGACACTCTTATGTACATACAACGAGGAATGCGTCATCAACAGGGCTCCTTGACTGATCCGGGGAAAGGACCCTATGTAGTTCAGGAACTTTCCACGGTTTCTCGTTTCTTTGTTGGATACAGCTCTCCGGTTTTTACAGTTGTTCTGTGACCAGTGTCTAGTTCTCGCAACGCAGTGGAATTTCGAACAAAAAAAGGAGTGGTTGGATTCGGAAATCAGGCGCAATCTCGTGGGAAGAGGCGAACGGCAAATCATCCTAACGTGTCCAGAATGGGAATTCTGCGTTGAATGGGCCACCGCTCACGGCTTCATTGGTCAGTTGAATACTTCCGTAAGGAGGCACAAGCACTTTATGAGAAAAAATAGCACAGCATCTTAGGGAGCAGATTTCCAAGTTTCCCAACGACTTATTTCTTTTTGGCATCAATTCATTAAAGTGGCTATAAACGGTCACAATACCTCATTATTTTTCGCCACGAGTTCCAGTTTTTGAAGTGTTTGAACATGCTTTCTTTTAGAAACCACCAGTGCGAGTTCCGTGTAGTGCTTCTAGCTGCATCTCCTCTGATACACTTCAAGACCTACAGAATGTCGTGTATTCCACATTTAATTTCCGGATACCATAGAAGCACTTTTCTGGTCTGTCCTGCCCGCACTGCATGGTTATTTGTGAGCTGTCTCCGTATCTCATTGCAGCCATCTTGATTAATATCTTCCCCTCTAGAAGTGTTTGAAGCTCTTCATTTATTGCTATCCGCTTTTCAACAATTGAGTAAGGACTGAGTAAACCGTTTCAAAGAAGGCGTTCTTCAACCTCAGCTCGCTGGTAATACGCATCTGTATGTATATCTAGCTGCTGATGACGATAACAGATGGTGCAGTTAACGCAGTCGCCAGAAGGGTTGACTTCGTACGGCGCCAATAATCGACTGCAGCTTCGTGACCTTTTGGAAGATGATTTAGTTCGAGACGTGAAATGGAAGGAGAGAACACTGCTGTAGCTGCGCGTGTAGCTGTGCGCTTGTACGCCTTTCTTCAGGCGTTTGCTGCACCGCTTCCAATTACCTGTGTGTTCAGGCAGCCCCGAACGAGATTTCGCAGCGGGCAAGCGGCGCCGTCTTCAACTAACATCTCCTTCCCTCTAATATTTGCTTGGTTCTGCCACTAACAGCCGTCGATGTCGCTATCACTGGAAACTCCGCAAACTGAGTATGACGTATGAGGCAGAGAACATTTTTACAAAATTTGGGTGACTTCTATATGAATGAAAAACCTAACCGTGTTTACGACCGTGGCAAGACCAACGGATGGCTACGGCGAGGCATTTAGCATCTCGCTGATGGAGCAGAAGATAGGGCTAGAAGTGATCGAACTCGCCACTTCGGGTGTGGCAGAAATATATCTACCGAGCGCTGCAGACCCGGCTAGCTCATGAAAATTTTATGGTTGTGCCAAGCAGAGTGCGACGTCGTCTCCGGTCAATAGAGACTTTCCAAGAACTCTCCACTGCTAAATGAAACTGCCTGCGTAAGCGCACGCGATAAACTGCGTGGGTGACTCGAAGACCAGACCAAGACCAGACCTCACCTTCTACGGAGTCAACGTTGATACCGGCACTGCGGATATATCCTGGAACGCTTTCGTGTGAACGGCCGGTTCTCATATGTACTGTGAGATCTGCATCCCCCTTCGATAGCGATCCTAAATTTGGGTAGCGCTTCTGTGGAAAAAGTGAAGATGTAAAAAGGTAAAAGTAAAGAAAACAAAGAAAAAGTGTTCAGAAAGTGAGCCGTAGCAAGTCAAGCAGGACATTTACTTGAGCGTGCAAATATGCAATTACAATTACACGCAGGAAAAACACAATACACACAAGAAAACCGAACACTATAACACAACGCATAGGAACTGCTTATTGCTAGTTACTCTAGGAGATATCTGTCGACGAGCTCCTTAAACTGAGCTAATGTGGTTGTCGGATTATAAATGTAGTTTTCGCTCAAAAAGAAATTTCGCTACAAGAAAAGAATGACCATACCATAACACAAGAGTTTATCTTCATTATTATCAACAATATGTCGCCAACTTCTTCGCAAAGAATAAACGCCTTTTCTGAAAAGCTACTCGTAGACGTTGGACACCAATTTTCGACTTCGTCACGGTTCTTGAATTTTTATCCGCCAAGGTGTGCTGCATCGACCGGAAAAGATTGCAGTCTGATGGCGCAAGATCTGGGCTATAAGGTGGGTGAGACAGAAGATCCCAGCTCAACTCCTCAATTTTTTGCAGCATGATATTTGCGGCGTGTGGTCGAGCGTTGTCATGGAGCAATTTCACAGTTGCTGTGTTCACTCCTGCTTGGTCCACGCGGCTCAGCTGTTCTTCGTAAAGGTCTGCCGTAACTGTTTGGCCTGGATACTGCACCTCAAAGTGCTCCGACGTTCCACCAAGCACAGAGCATGATTTTTCCGTGAATGTCAGGCTCATCGTTGTTTTCGAGCCTCAGCAGGGCTCAACAATTGCCGCTTTCGTGTGCTATTCCCGTAGCGGATCCATTTCTCATCCTATGTCACGATAGAGTCATAGAAACCGCCGTTCTTGGTTTTGCGGATGAGAATTCCAGCGATGGCGACTCGTGCAGCCTTGCTTGTGTCACTGAGCTGATGTGGTGCCCATTTTCCAACCGATTTGACTCTCTGATTGCATGCAAACGGCGATGGTAGAATGTTGACGACCGAACCTCTGTGCGAGCTCACCTGTAATATGTGTTAGATCCGACTGCAAAGGTTTCTTTAATTCCTGGCCATCCAGAACTTCAGGACGCCATTGATGTTCCCCGTCTTCAAGGCTCTCATCACCGTCTCGGAAACGTTGAAACCATAGCTGGCATTGACGTAATGATGGAACTTCGTCACCAAACACTTCAGGCAAGATGCAATGGGATTCTGCAGCAGTTCTTCCTTGCTTGAAGTCGTACATCATGCAAACCCGCACTCTGTACTTTTGCTCGATCATCGTAAAGTCTAATCTCTAAAGAAGTTTCTAAAAGGATCAACGAATTGTAACGAAACTTCGGCAAAAGATGCCATCGGAAACGCTTGTTAAACACTTAAAGATGCACGATCCGAAAAATAACAATAACAGAGAAATGACAAATGGAGAAAGGCGACATTTATAATACGACAACTTAGTCATATAGGCAAATGTATGATTTATGATTTATATGCTAAAAGTATTTAAATCATAAATCATACAGTGGGCAATCATGCAGTTGTTGGTGCCTATTTGTTGTACAGTTTTCTCTGAATATTATGGACCGTTTCATGGCGGCGACGTACGCTCCTCCGCGTGGTGCCACTGGAACCAGCTCACTGTGCGAGCTAGGCCAATCACGGACACTCGACTGCAGGCGACTGGCCCTTGTGACAAGGCGGCCTACGAAGACCCATGTCACATCACATGGTGTATGTCAGCTCACGTATAGTGGTACGGCGTCCGCGAGCGCTGACGCGCAGTCGCGGAGCCCGGCGAGTGTGGAAAGTAAGCGAGGGTTTCCGTAACGTAAGCGGCCCCGCGTGGCTAGGCTGAATGTGGGTACGTTGACGGGCCCCTCGTGCGAGTTGGTTGGCACTGGAGCGTAGAAGAGTCGACTTCTGTGCGGTGCAGGAGACGAGGTGGTCCTGCGGCAAGTTCAACGGACATAGGACGGGGCTTCAAGGCCGTTCTATGTGGAAGCGCCAGGACCACCAATGGTGTCGGAATAATCGTCTCCACACGATATCTGACTCGATTGTAAGTGTCGAACGCTTTGACGATCGACTGATGAAGATCGTTGTCGCCGCTAAGGAGCGACTCTATCACTTCTTCTCTGCGCATGCTCCGCAGTCTGGCTGCTCCGATCAAACCAAGGATTGGTTTTGGAGCCTGCTTGATGAGAACGCAGCAAAGGTACCGCCGAAAAAAGTCATCGAGCGATGCGGTGCACCGAGAATAAAGTGGTAGCGAATGAGAGAGAAGGAAGCAGCTGTGATTTCTTGCGTGCGGTTACCGACAGTCACGACTGTCGATGAAATTTGGAAGAAGGTGACCGACGCGATACGTCAAGCTGCACAGTCGGAACTTGGAATTACGAAACCTTGACGACGCAAGGTCGGCAAGCAGGCCTGGCTATGGACAGACGACCTAAAGGCAAAAGATCGAGAGAAGAAGTCGCTTTACATATTTATCGGCGAAAAGACCCCGATAACTAACGGAAGTATCAAGAAGTGAAGAAAGCTGCAAAGAAGGCCGTTGCTGTTGCAAAAGCCACTCATTATGGATATATGTTAACGAGAAGCTCGAATCGCGCGATGGTGAGCGGTATTTGTACCGACTTGCGAAGACCCGCCATCGCCAAACCGAAGATAATGGAAAGTTTTTTGCATCAGTGATGAGAACGGCCATCTTTTCATGGACTGCAAGAAGGCGTCGAAACGATGGTGCGACTACTTTGAAGAAATCTCTACGGTAGAATTTCCTCATCCAGCCATCCCTTCACCGGCTCCAATTCACGGTCCCGTTCAGAGGATCACCGTGGAGGAGACTGAAGCGGCTCTGAAAAAGATGAGATCAGGCAAAGCGACTGGGCCCGACGACGTGGCAGCTGATTTACGGAAGTCCAAGTACAGGTGCCCTGCTGAGTGGTTCTTGAAGTTCTTTAATCAGGTTGTGGCGGTGAAGAAGGTGCCTGAGTGTTGGTGCCAAAGCACGACTATTCCGATTTGGAAGAAGGGCAGTCTAATCAGTGCGACTTCGTGGCTGGCTGTGGCACCGTTGATGCCATACACGCTCCCGCCTCCTGATAGAGGCATAGCGAAAAACAGAAGCCGGTGCATATCGCCTTCCTCGACTTGGCAAAGGCCTCTGACCGCGTACCGCGTAAAGTGATATGGTACGCCATGCGATATCATGGAGTTCCTGAAGAGCTCATAGAGCGGGTGCGAATTTTTAACGCTTGTCCAAAGAGTCGACTTTCAGCTGCAGCTGGAACCTCGGCGGAGTTCCCCATCTCTGTCGAGGTACACGAGACTTCTGCGCTTTCTCCACTCCTCTACGACGATCGTCAGAAACTAGTCTCCCTGACATTGCTTTATGCTGATGACGTAATGCTCGCAAGATAAAGGTGAACTCGAGCGAGAGGTGTAAGCTTGGAGTGATCACTGGAGCGGTTTGGACTGAGATTGAACGTGAAGAAGACCGAATACCTAACGACGGACGTTACTGAGCCCAGCTCCATCATGGCTAACGGCATCGAGCTTCCACGCAATTCGGTCTTTAAGCACCTGAGATCAGCAGTAGCGTCTGAACTGATGGTTGAAGTGAATTCACGCGTGAGTGCAGCTTGGTCCAATTGGCGCTCGTTGACTGAAATGCTATGCGACAAGAAGATACTGTAGTGCTAGAAGTCAAAGATCTATAGAACCGTCGTTCGATCGGTAGCGATGTATGGTGTTGGCCTGCGACCAAGGAAGTTAAAGCGCGCCTCAGCGTCATGGAGACGAAGATGCTGCGCTGGACGGCTGGAGTCACGCGTACGGACCGCATCCGAAACAAAGCTATTCGGCAGAGGTACTGTGTCGTGCTGATAGCTGACAAGATGCGAGAAGCTCGCCTGCGATGGTACGGCCACCTTCTGCGTGGAAAGAAAGACAACGTCCGTAAGATAGGCCTCAACTTCGAAGTGTCTGGAAAGCGGCCTAGAGGGCACCCGAAGCAGTGCTGGTCTGATACGTTACATATGGACCTAAATGTTGCTGGTGTCCATCCTGATCTAGCGCTGAATCGGGAAAGGTGGCGTCATGACATCAGAGTAGCGGATCCCGCTACGATGAGGGACAGGGTGAAGAAGAAGAAGAAGAAGATAATCCTATTCCTTCTCTCTCTTTATATATTTTTTCTGTTCTATGTGAACCTTTCCGAATTTACCTCTAAGTATGAAAAATTATTCATCATTGATAGTACAATATTCAAACTGTAGTGCTGACGTGCTCGACTCTGCTCTGACTTCGGACCTGTAAAGTTTTTGGGTGTGCAAGAAAATTAATTGAATAGGTGTGCAAATTTTAATTTGTTCCAGGGTCTCCAAATAAAAGCATTGCGGTTGCAATAAAATTTTTAATAGCATAAAATAAGTCTCGTGCTATAAAACAACAATTTAGGCCAATGATCACACTGCGTTCTTAAACGCTTCTTTGAAGTGAAAACAATCGGATGGAACAAAATATTGTGTTAACAGGCATTAATTTATTTATCAAATTATTTATTTGTTTATTTATTACATGAGATACATCAAGTGGGAGGGAAAATTAAGAGCGAGGATCGAAACCTTACGACAACTCTAATAACTTATAGTAGATACTAAGTAGCATAGCATTGAAGAGAACGTTCAACAGATGAAAATATATGCAGGGAGTATAGCGAAATGAGTGCAAAAAATAGCAAGCGAAAAATCCTGCAACCTGGATGCCATCACCGGTGTAACAGATTGTCAGCTGAAAGCATTGAGGTTCGCAGGAATCGTTTTAATTCTGCTGAGGCGTGAGTAAGTAGGGACGACTCTATTGAGGAAAAATGCTATCTGCAGTTGATTCGAGCTCTAGACATGACAATTTTTGATACACCTCCTCTTGTAGGGGATGCCTCCCAGTAGAAATCCATATAGAAGTGACTATGCTGCCGGAAGCATAAGATCTGGCGAAAAACCGAAATTACCAAGGTGGCTGTTCTTTTAACTGGAGTAGCGTGCGGGCTTTGGAAGGGAAGGTCATGGCGAATGCTCTTCCTGCGCTAAACACCTTTGAAATTTAAATTTCCGCTCAACTCAGTGAGAAATCCACAACACCAACCAACTAGGTTAGGAATGAAGGCCAGTACTTCAAGGTTTCTCCCGCATTAAGCGGTGTTCCGCAAGGCGGAGTAATGTCTCCAATTTCAGTTGTATACGTACGAACTTCCGAGCCGTTTGGTTTGGGAGCGACATGCAAAATGTATGCTGATGATGTAAAGATCTACAAAAGGATGGATAACGAAGAAGACTCAAAGGCCCTCCAGCCGGCCAGCGACTTCATTAGTCGCTGGGCGGAAATATGGGAATTGCCTCTTGCAACTGACCAGGGAGGGGTCTCACAATCAGGCGTAGGTTTAAACGGGGGAAATGGATAGCACTGCGAGAATCTCCACCCTTCATAAAGTAGAAAAACATGTTTCGTTTTTGGAGTCCTTGATCCAAAAGAGCTACTGGTCCTCGAAGGGAGAGGAGGTACGGTGGCGCACCGTCAGCACGTGCCCACGTGCATGCGTGCGCGCGCTGTTGTATGAGAAGCGGCGAAAGGCGCTGCGGCAAGCGAGTTGGTGCCTGAGCAGGGTGCGGGGCTACTTCGCAGGTGCTAGATCAGATGTTCCACTCCCGTGCTGTTCAGCATTTTCGGATTTTTTTTTTCATGATGGCAGCCTTCTTCACCAGTTTGCTTCTTACACATCTCCTACATATTTATTTCACTGTAAATTGTCAAATAAGGATCAGATTCGTACTTTACGCGAAGTTTGGGCAGAAGCGGTGACCATGACTTTACCATTAATCACCTTCACCTACTGTAGTTCAACATACTCCAGGGTAATACGGAAAACGGATGTCAGATCCGTGATCGCCATCCCAAATAACCCCCCTGGGAGAACTTTGGGCGAAATCGGTGATTATGACCTCTAGGGCCCTAGTTGTTGTGAATACCCAACTAGGGTTACATATTATTATAAAAATGCATGATATTATATAACAATATAGAGCAAATAGGTATGAATGATAACATTTACTATGTTTAGGTGAACAATATAAGATAAGCATCATTGCATAGCATCCACAGGTATGACCTAACGATACCGCAAGTAGGTAAATAAGATAATGCACAAATACTACACTCTGGCTGCGGTACACTCTTTTAAGACTAGGGGTTATCAGCCTTCCATGAGCAATATATTTCATGCTTCTATGCTCCTTCCCTAGAAATTCCCTATATAAACCGCAGCGAGTTATTATTTGTGTTGTGCTCTGATAGTTGTGAAGTAATAAATACTTGTTACAATTCGCTACAGATGCATCCGTTGGTGAACCCCAAACTGGTGCATCAGCTGTGGATTCAAACCCACGCAAAAGTTTCTGCGCTACTCTCCCCAGTGAGAGACAGAAGCTAAAAAAGCACTCCAGTAAGCGTTCTTCGGGGAACCGGGAGAACTTTAATAAAGCCTTCCTACCGTGTTCTCTTAGGAGAGCCCTGGAAACATCCGAAACTTCTTCCCACCGCTAGGGAAGGAAGCTTTCAAAAGTTTTCCATTAAGCGTTCCTCAGGGGTACCATGAAAACTTCAAGAACTTCCTACCTCCTCTCTCAGGAGAGCCCTGGGAGCAAATAAAACTTCTTTCCATCGCTAGGGAAAGAAGAATTCGAAAAAATGCACTCTATTAAGCGTTCCTCGGGGAACCAGGAGTTCTTTCAAAGCCTTCCTTTAGCAGGAAGGAAAGATATTAAATCAGCCGTTCTTTCTGGTTAAACCTCAACAGAGAGGCCAATAGAAATCGCTAGAAAACTTGCTCACTGTGCTAGTTCTCATCTGAGAGAGCCAGAAAAGCAAAGAACAGACCGGCGTAGCAGGAAAAGAGTTCTAATTAGAACCAAACGAAGTAAAATCTAAGGTGAGACTGTGAAACCTTGCAAAAATCAATAAGATGGCAGAAATACAGGTCTATAAGACAAAGATGACGAATGCTTTTATTTATTTATTTGTTTACTGCACCAGAAGTGCGCCTTTAAATGCTTGCGGACTGAGCAAGAAAAGCGAGTCAGAAGTCAACCGTCTCGACCAACCGTTCGCGTTTCCGGAATAAAGGAAGGATTGCGAAGCGTACATTAGGGAGAAGATAGCACAGCTGAGCCATCTAATGGGGACGGTAATGAGCAACAAGCAGTACCACGAAAACTGCTTAAAGGAATCCATCGAAATTATTAATTCACGTCCCGATGAGAAAAACGTGAAAAGCTCATGACGGATTTAAATGAGCGCTTGCAAGCTAGCTCAAACGAGCTTGACATCACGGTCATGCGTTGGCAGAATAAAGTGGACTTTAGAAAGCAAACAGTTTTAATTACCAGGTGTCAGGAAGGTAGCAACGGTAACCGTACTGTCACTGGCAATAGTGGCAATAGTTGCACGTCGACAAATGGATCGCGCCTCCGCAGGAACGCAGTGTCGCACTCAGGCGACCCGTCCTCGAGGTTCCAACCTTCTCAGGAGACTGCAAAGAGTTGAACGCCTTCTGGTCGGTATTCCAGGCACTCATACACAATGATGCCAGTTTAACTGACCAAGAAAAGTTCCTGTTCTTGAAGCAGGCTCTCAAAGGTGAAGCTGCAGGATCCGTCACATACGTTCCTGTGATTGAGGACAATTACTGCATTGCGGTCAACATCCTCAAGAAGCAGTATGACAGATCGGCAAGTATAGCAGATATACTTATATGCGAGATCGAAAAGTCCCGCGTGCTCACGCTACGCTCAAAAGCTAAAGCAACCCCTGCCCAAGGGGTTATTTGGGGTGCTGATCACGAATCTGACATCCGTTTTTCAAATTTCGGCTGATTACGGTAGGTTATGATGGGTACGGGTTACGGTGCAGTACATTCTGTGCCCCCAATTTCGAAGGCCCATAGCTCTTTGGGTTCAAGGACTCAACACAAACGAAACATGTTTTTCTACTACATGAAGGGTGGAGATTCTCGCAGTACTATCCATTTCCCCCATTCAGGCCTACGTCTGAGACCCTTCCCTGGTGAGAAACAGACTTTCTGATGATCGGGCCTAGACGCCGTCCTAAAATTCTAGAATACCGCATTAACGGCCAGGTTTTGAGCAGGATCAATGAAGTGCGAGTTCTTGAATACGTAATAAGGAGCTGCTGTCTGTTTCTCCAGACATTGTAGTGCTATAGTAAAAAACCCAAGTATCGTGCCTATATTCTGCCTAGGGCATTGACATTCAATATTTCTGAGGTCTACTTACGCGGATTTAAAACCTATGTACGACCTTTAGTAAAAACATCGGGACATCGGTGTTCAATCCAAAGAAGACTAACGATATAGATCTTTTAGAAAGCTTTTCTAAATAGCTTTACCAGGAAGCTTATGATGAGGTGATTCTCAGTGGATTATAGCTTTATTCCCAGCGGTGCTCAGCGGACTGCGCTCTTTGGTCTTTCTTACCTGAGAAAAAAAGGAAAATCGCTGACTTTATCATAATGTATAAAAAATAATTAAATAAGGTTTCCGTTGATCAAGGAAAATTTGAAAATAAGGTTTCCGTTGATCAAGGAAATTTCTTTGATGGTATTCTGACAAGTACCATGAGAGGTAAGTTGTAACTCCGAGTTTCAGTGGCTGAATCACGACTCAGGTCAGACTTATTAACCTATTGAATCCTAAAAGAATTCAACCTGCTGCTGGGCGAATACGAAGGCCTAGGAAGACTCTGCTCCCAGCCCTGTTCAGGATTTGTCAGTTGTTAAATACTAAAGTTCGCTGCTAAATACACTGTTTGTAATCGTTTCTTACATTGCTGATGGTCACATTTACCCCGTTTCATGTTGTTTTCTTTATTTTTCGTGCTTCCTCACAATTTATGCGCTAAACGATTGTCTATGCTTTGATTAAACAAATATACAAACATATCCGCGGACAACGCAGCGAGTGTGAGGTGTGCACCAGCGCTGGTAGAAACCCGCTTATCCTTCTGGTCGCCCTTTTCTCCAGGAAGATGTCAGGATTACTACATCTTGTCGACTAAAACTTGTCTGTACACTTGACAATGTCATTATAGTGGTTTGTCTATTCAGCATGTCTCCATCTTCGGCTTTCTTCAGGCGCGTTTGGAGCTTTCCTATTTTGATATATTAGCTTCACCTTGAGAAGCCTTTGCGACGTTCTCTCGACGCAGTTCCTAACATTAAGCGTCAAAACTGCGACCGCACCAGTTTCTAAACGTTTTCTTTTCTTGTGCAAAACCCTCAATTGAAAGTGGACGAGTAACAACCATTCAAGATTCTGGTGTTCAAATACTCCCAGTCGCTTGTGTATGCGGGTCTCGACTAAGCTTTGTGCAGTTATTCATGCCACCCTCTGCAGACAGCCTCAATGAAGAGAGTTGCCTCCAGCTCCGCCATTTGGTGTTCTTGGCGAAAACAGTGCGGAGCTCCTACGTTAAAGAATCTGCCCAGCGGTGTAGGAGTACTACCTCGGCAGCGCCTCCCAGAAGGCGCTTGACGTCATATCGCCGTGGAAAGGGGAAACGTCGGTCATTAGGGAAGCACCACGTCGCCGACGACGGCGTGGGGCGAGTGATTGCCATGGAGTGCGGAGGAAATCCAGCCGACACACAGAAAACACCGCCCTCGAAGCCGTGCGGCTAAGCCCCGTGGCTCACGTTCGTCCGTGTTCGGCTGTTATTCTCTCTAGCCTCCGCCGATTAAGACTTGCTCGTCGAGGCTCGCTTCTCATTCTCCTCCTCCCCTCCTTCAATAAGCGGTCGCTGTTCCTGCAGGTAGTGTTGCTTTGGGTCCCGATTCTCTCCGTTGTGCACTGGTTCTGTGGGACACACAAAGAGACGGTTTCGAACACTGAGGATTTGGAGCTGTACCGTTGCACATGGTCAAAACAGCTGGCGAACTCCGCTCTCCGAACAACCGCTCGCGCTGCACGCCTAGCACGAATATCATGGTTACGGTTGGCTTGAGCCTAGAGCATTTAAGTACCAGCGACCCAAATCAGTCTCAAAAATGCAGAGCGCTTTCGATAATGATGTGCGGCGCGGCGGTGGCATTCCGCTGACACTCCTTCTTGGTCCGGAGATGTTTTGTATACTTCAGAGAGTGAAACGCATGAGATTTCCACGGGCATGTTTGCTTTACCGCAACGTGTACACAACTCGTGGCTCAGCTTGGCCAGTCTTCCGCCGCCAGTATAGCCCGGACGCTGCTAGGTGGGAGAGCAGCAATGAGGCGAGCAGCAGCTGACACAGCTGAGCGTCAGCCAGTTGCTCACTTACTTTCTCGAGTTTATGAAAGCGACGAGCAGTTTGGCGTCAGGGGAGTATGCGTCGAGCCTTCTTTTTAAAAACATTTTTGATGCTGATGTTCTCCCGTGTTGCAGAAGATGAAGTGCTCCCAGCTCGATTCACTGCAAGTGAACATTTTAAAGGGCCCTCTAATTGGTAACGGTACCATTTCCATTCATCAGCTCGTAGATCATCCCAGAACTATATGCCCATGGTTAGACTCCGTATTACAGGGAGCTGTCTCCACTTTGTCGAAATTAAATCCTTGAATAAAACGTAATGGTCCCCTTAAGGTGGAGCAATTAAAAGGCTGGGCACACTTCTGCTGCTTGACGCAGCTCCAATGATGAAGAATAGGGCAGAGAAACAGAGTGCGCGTCTCTGCGTCAGGGGCAGCGGCACGCTTATGGCACACTTCGCTTCAGCGTTGACGCCCAGCGTCAGCGCTGCAAGCGTCAGCTTCACGAAATGAGCTCGATCATTCCGTGAAGCTGACGCTATCGCTCCTGAGCAAGAAATAAGATACGTAAGATAGGAAAGCCATTTCTTCAACCAAACCAGCCAACCGGTCAGCTGAGCTATGGTTGGCAGTGGTCCAATGCCGACACCAGAGAAAGAAAGAACGACCGCCCCTCACCGCAAACACGTCCTGAGCCTGAGAGCGACGCCCCTCCCCGTTTTTGACGCACTGAAGCCGCTGCCGAGTGTGCCCAACCCTTAAAATTGAGCTGAGAGGCAAAAATAGAAAATGAGTACGAAGAAATGTTTCATCCCATTTCACCTATTCCGTTGTTGAGGGCGGGTAGCGCATCGGGTCCCGCATGCAGTCGCGTGCGCTCCCATTCGAGGTTCGCGGTTCGGATTTCCCGCCTGGCCACCGCCATCATTGCGTAGACCGAATACGTGTTTAGGTTGCCTCCACAACATACTCTAGAAGTAGATTGTGTGGCGCATCCCACAAAGGAGTTGATTAGCGCCATCTAATAATCTTCTTTCTTTATGTGAATCCCAAAACTTTAGGGTCTGCCCAAAATGACCCTCGATCCTATCTCAGTCGTCTTCAGCGCTCATCTTACTAATCTTCGGTACTCACAAACGACTGAATTGTAGCGAACACACGAACCAGCTCGATTAAGAAGCAAAGGTGCGAATTATATCAACAGTGTGTAAGTACTCGATGTTCTGTCCAGCTTCTCCTTGTTTTGAATAGTAGTGAACACTCTACTTTGCGAAGCTTCTTGTCGGGGAATGTGCGGCCTTCCAGCTCTACTGAACCTTTGTTTAACCCTTTCACGACACGCGCGATTTTCGGGTGAGTGCCGCGTGGGACACGCCGCACTCACCCGAAAATCGCGCGTGTAAATAAAAATGAATGAATAATGTAAATAAAATAATTCAAATAATCAGCGCGCATTTTTCCCGCGCGCTAATTATTTGAATTATTTTATTTGTATTATTTGTTAAATGCGAAAAACAGTAACGAATGAAGTTTCCCAAGGACCGTCTTTACCGTAGATATTAGTGGACTCATTGATTAATGTTGTACTATTAAATGCATGATAATTTTCCATGAACTATTTTTGTGATGGTGCCCGACGACATCGTCGGACATTCTCCCACGCGGCGAAAAAAATATCCGACGATGTCGGCGGACAATGTCGTGAAAGTGTTAAGGAAACAATTTTGATAGTCTAATATTAAAACGTGGAACGCCAGATTTTCTGTTTTCCCGTCCGCAAAGCCAGTTGCCGTAAAGACCGCCGTAGGATTTCGAATATCTTGAGCGGTATTTTTAAGCACTTCTCAGGATTAGCTCCTCGAGGTATACATAGAACGATGATCGGTCTTTACAACTAGTGAACATTACTGATCTACCAATCAATATCAAATGATATAGTCGGCTTCTAGGCGCAGGCCCAAGACTGCTGTTTTAGCGTTTTAGGATAAGCCGCGTGCACACTTCGCAGCGGGCAGCGGGAAGTGGAACGTGGGCGGAGCTGGTTTCGCACACTGCGGCACTGTTGGAGTGCGCCGCGGCCGCACGCAGCGACAGTGAGGAATGCCCGGGTCATTCCTCGCTGCCACTGCCGCTGCGGCCGCTGTCGGCAGCACTCCGGCAGTGAAAGTGTGCACACCCCTTCACGGCCTCCGCTGCCGCAGTGTGACTCCCCCCCCCCCCCCCTCCGTGCTATGCTTCAGCGTGGCTACCGCACTGCCGGAAGTATGCACGGGGCTATAAGGGACAAGGGACTCACAAGGGAGGTCAATTAGCGTCCCGTGGCACTTTTTAAAGTGACCTATTGAGGGTTGTAGGAGACTGCATGAGAAGCACCGTAGTGGTTTTCAAATTTCCTGCGAACATCTGGGTAGGTCAAAAAACTGTTGCAAAAAACTGCTTAGCTTCAGTGCGGGCTAATAAAGCAAAACTGACGTCTGGAAGTGCCATGTCGTGCCTGGAACGGTAGCGGAATTACGCCGATCTCTCAATTTGCTTGTTAGCGGTGCAGTAACCGAAGTGGAACATTGAGGTGCGCCGCTCACCACCAAGAAGACAGCGACTGGATGGCCGAGTGGGTAAGGTGGCGGTTTTCAGGGAAACTGTCAGATGTTCGGAGCCGAGGGTCGGGGTGCTGCATTGCTAGGCTTGCTCGATCCATTTCTGTCGATGTAAAGTGTAAGTTGGCCACGGTTGTGTACCATACTTAATTATAGCCTTATTTTAACCTGGATGATACGATATAGACACAAAAATAAACGCGCAAAGCAACAGCTTTCATAATACATTCGATTGGCCATTGAGAAGAACGAGTGATTTTCGTTTGCGTACAAAATAGCAAGTATTCTTGACCGTCTTCATTAGGCATTGACGGTGGGTCTGTCAGCATTGCTGTACTTCACGACTCCAAGGATCGAGGAGAAATTGGAAAAATTTGATAAAAAAGATTTATTTTTATTTTTATTTATTTTCCTATTATTTTAATTTTGTTCTTTGTTTATTATAATTTATTATTATTCATCTATTATTTATATTTATATTTTAATTAATTAATTATTATTTATCTATTATTTATACTTATATTTTAATTAATTTTTTTAATTTTTTTTCGACCCCCATTTGAACTCTGGAGAGAAAGCATAACAGTACCAATTTGAGTCTTCATGCTCAGCCAACCATATTGCTAGTGATCTCACCACCGTCACATACAGCAACCTCCTCACTGTACAAGAAGACGTAATACCACCCACATCGTCGTCATCCTCCGGCGACCAGAACATCCGCGCTTCGTTCAAGTCAAGCTAATATAACCAATGAGAAAACGTCAATGGAATAAACATCAAACAAAAAAAACTACCCGGAGTGTTTTATCCTCATCAGCACAGTCAATATCACCATGCACAGCGTTTTGAAAAATATGCCCGAAACGCATCTGCTATTGCGATC
Organism: Heligmosomoides polygyrus bakeri; assembly: GCA_947359475.1. Taxonomy (NCBI): domain Eukaryota; kingdom Metazoa; phylum Nematoda; class Chromadorea; order Rhabditida; family Heligmosomidae; genus Heligmosomoides; species Heligmosomoides polygyrus. Next base: position 62,043,885 of record OX375866.1, on the reverse strand, counting down.
TCCTTAATCAATTAATTGAAAAGGTTATTATAAATAATAATTATTAATTAATACATAATAAATAAAAAGATTAAATAAACAATAGTGAGGGGAAAATAAAGATAAATCTCTTATCTTTTTTCCCAACCTCTCCTCTACTTTTGGAAGTGCAGTAGTGCTTATAAAACCACAGTCAATGCCTAAGGAAGACGGTCAAGATAAAAAATATTATCTATTTTGTAGTTGGGACAGGCCCTTAAATGCTACCGAGGAACTGCGAGGAAAAGTCGCCTGTTCTCTCGTTTGCGATGTTAGCTTGACTTGAACGAAGTGCGGATGTACTGGTTGCCGAAGGATGACGACGATGTGGGTAGTATTACGTCTTCCATTACAGTGGGGAGGTTGCTGTATGTGACGGTCGTGAGATCACAAGCAGTATGGTTGGATGGGCATGAAGAAGTTAATAATTAAAACATAAATATAAATAAAAGATAAATAATAATAGGGTATAATAAATAAAAACAAAATTAAATTAATAAGGAAATAAACAAAAATTAAAACCCTTTTTATCAAATTTTTCCAATTTCTCCTCGATCCTTGGAGTCGTGAAGTACAGTGATGCTGACAGACCCACCGTCAACGCCTAACGAAGACGGTCAAGAATACTTGCTATTTTGTACGCAAACGAAAATCACCTGTTCTTCTCAATGGCCAATCGAATGTATTGTGAAAGCTGTTGCTTTGCGCGTTTATTTTTGTGTCTATATCGTATCATCCAGGTTAAAATAAGGCTATAATTCAGTATGGTACACTACCTTGGCCAAGTTACACTCGACAGAAATGGATCGAGCAAGCCTAGCAATGCAGCACCCCGACCCTCGGCTCCGAACATCTGACAGTTTCCCTGAAAACCGCCACCTTACCCACTCCGCCATCCAGTCGCTGTCTTCTTGGTGGTGAGCGGCCCACCTCAATGTTCCACTTCGGTTACTGTACCGCTAACAAGCAAATTGAGAGATCGCCGTAATTCCGCTACCGTTCCAGCCGCAAACCTTTAACCACGACATGACACTTCCAGACGTCAGTTTTGCTTTATCGGCCTGCACTGAAGTGCAACAGTTTTTCGCAATTTTTGACCTACCCAAGTGTCCGCAGGAAATTTGAAAACCACTACGTTGCTTTTCTTACAGTCCCCTACAACCCTCAATAGGTCACTTTCAAAATTGCCACGGGACGCTCATTGACCTCCCTTGTCAGTTCCTTGCGCAGCTTGCAAGATGAACGAGAAGCTGCTGCCGGCCGTCTTCTTCTTTTGTCTCGTGAGAACACGTAGGGTTCTCGTAATAAACTCCTCTAAATGCTAGCCAAGACAAGCACTGGAAAAAAAACTTAACTGGAAGACTGATCGGCAATACTATCCTCAACAAACCGGTGTCGAAGGAAATTTAAGGGGGCTGTATGTAGGGCACTGACCATCCACCATGTGACTCGCCATGAAACACACACAAAAAGAAAACCGCGGACGAAGTTCCGCGGCCCTGGGGCCGTAGGACCTTACTCCTACGCTCAGAGAGTTTGCGGATGGCGCGGTGACGACGTAAGGGAAGATTGCAAGTGGTTTCAGCATTTACCCACCACGACGTCTGCACGACTTCGAACACGACAGCGGTGTGACATAGATCTGGAGACATTGGCGCAAGGTCGCCTTCCGATTTCTGACGCGTCGTCTGCCGGAAGCACCGCTGCGGGATCAAGAGAAAGGGTGAGCGTAATTTCTGATTTCTGATTTTCTGGCTATTTTTCCCTTTTCTGAGAAAAAGGCTGAAAACACACAGAAAACAAAACATTTGACATAGGTATCCGGGCTCTAGGATTTAAGCTATACCATAGAGCTCAGCTTCTAGAGCAACAAAAAGGTTACTGGGCAACTCCAAAACCGAAAAAAAGCAGTTTGCCCGATGTCATTCAATACAAATCGTAGCACTCGTAGCACTCGTATGACGTAAGTGCAACTATCACGGAGTTCCTCCTTAGCAGATTCCACGCCTTTTACAAAATGGATATTTATTCATTCTGTACGTGGACAGCCACGCGATACAATTAAGAAATACAATTGGACCAAACAAAACTCAACACACAACAACTCATTAAGAGAATTTAGTTTATACAACAAAACAAAACCTCGAAAACGACAGCAAACTATAAAGTTTCCTGGAGATGCCTTTCAGCTAGTTTTTGAATTGCCTTAGACTGCTTGGTAGGCTATTTTTCTTTGAAAGCTTCAAAAATTCAACTCCTGCTCTGTTAGTGGAAAATGAGGATCTTACATTGCTTTTTGCAGTGGGAACTTGGATTTTCCATTGGCTGCCCCTTGTGTTAGAAGGAGAGACCCAATAGAATTCTTCAAGAGGAAGGCGTACCATACCATTTACCAACTTATAAATCATGACTAAATCATATTTTCTTCTACGACAAATACGGAGTACGTAGGTTAAAGATCCTATTTCTCTGTGATGCTGAAGGTAAGGTGTGGTAATTATATCCGTGAATTCTTATCCAAACCTTCCTTGTGAAGCTGTTTTGTACGGACTCAAGTCTAGCTACTTCTCGTTTACATTTAGGACTGAAAACAGTGCTACCATATTCTAGTATGGGCCTAACGTATGATTTGTAAGCTAACACCAAATGCACAACGGAGTTTGTTCGCAGTGATTTAAATAAGCTGTGCACTACTCGTTCAGCTTTTTTTGCTACAAGATCACAGTGCCCCTTAAATGAAAGACTTGTATCTAACATAAAATCCAGGTCGCGCAAACTAGCAGTGCTGCTAAGCTGAAGGGCTCCAAGATGGTACTTGTTCTTGTTATCTTGTTGCCCAAGATGAAGTACTTGTGACTTTTGCGCAGATAACGGCAATTCCCAGTTTGCTGACCAATCCTCAATAGCGTTTATTGCGGATTGAAGAGCACTGTGGTCATTAGCTCCATGCACGTTCTTGTAAATCTTTATATCATCAGCAAACATTTTACATGTGACACCAAATTGAGTGACCAAAGAAGGAACTTCTGAAGTATACACAGAGAAAAGGATTGGAGAAAAAACACCTCCCTGAGGAACCCCACTGGTCACCGGAAGAGATTCTGAGAATGATTCATTAATCCTAACCTGGAACGACCTGCCAGTTATAAAATTTTTTATCCAATTAGTTACCCTGGGATGAACACCTAGCTCTATAAGTTTAGCAACAAGTCTTTTGGAAGGAACTTTGTCAAAAGCTTTCATGAAATCGAAATATATCACGTCGACATCAATTTTATGCTCAAGTGCTTGTGTCCAGTCATTCAGTTTTGATAACATCAACGTTTCAATAGATCTGCCGGTTCGAAAACCATGTTGATCATTGGGGATTAGCTCGTTTAACATAATAAAAGACACAAGAGAAGATTTGACTTTCCTTTCAAACAATCTGGAGAAATTGAGGTAATACTAATAGGACGGTAATTAGACACAAGGTTATGGGGTTTTTTTAGGAATCGGTGTAACAAATGCATGTTTCCAACATGATGGCACCTCACCTGACATATAACTGGCGTTAAATATATGTTCGAGAGGGTAAGAAATTGCGACAGCAACCTTCCGGATAAAGTACGGTGGAGCTTGATCTGGTGTAACAGTATACGTTGCTGGTAAGGTACATAATTCATAAATTTCTTCTTTATAAAACCAACCTGTGGGCTCCATGCGGAAAGAAGAGTTAGTAATATTGCATGAATTATAAACACTAGTATTTTCCGAAAACGATTTCTGAAAATATTGGGCCAACAACGAAGCCTTAGACAAGTAGGTTAGGGCAGAACTGCCAGCCTAATCCCTCAAAGCAGGAATTCTCTCAGGTCTCCTAAGGATGGAGTGTAATAACCTAAGAAGTGACGATCTATTAGGACGTTCAAGGATTTTCCTCTAAACGTGTTTGTTGTAGCGATCCAACAGGCAATCGAATCTTTTATTCACAGCCTTAAAGCGATTAAAATTTTCCGAACAAGGAGAATTCTGATAATCCAGCCAGATTTTTTGCCTACGTTTAAAAAGCCTTAGCAAATTAGGGGGAAGATTGCTAAATTTTGACGGAACCTTTTGTATGGGAACGAATTGTTCAATGCAGTCATGAAGAGTGGATATAAAGAACTCATATGTGTCATTTACGTTCGAATATCTCTCAAGGAGTGATCTCCAATCGAGAGTTAACAAAAATTCACAAATGAGGTCATAATTAGCTTTACTAAACGCCCTTATTCGGCGGAATTCAGCATTCTTTACAAAAGATTCAAGGTAGAATGTGAAGCTGGAATGATCACTAGAACCTACTGGTGGTCCAACGGCAACGTTTCTTACCAGATGAGGATGACTGGTAAGCACTAGATCAAGCACATTACCATACCTTGTCGGTGCATGGGTGTTTTGACGAAGATTGCATGATTTGCACATTTCTACAAAACACTTCTACTCCATGGCGCCGCTTAAGGAAATTTGATTAGACCAGTCTATGTTTGGCAGGTTGAAGTCACCTAGCATTATACACCCTCCAAGAGCACATATCACTTATAACCTTGAAGAGTTGAATAGTGTTGTTAAGTGAAGCGCTTGGTGTCCTGTAAACAGCAACTAGCCTTATGGGAGTCTGAGCTGTCTGTAAGTCACAACATAATATTTCAAAACCATTAGGAACCAATTCACTCCAGATTGTTTCGAAGAGAAGACCTGACCTGACAAGAATGAGTACACCACCTCCTCTTTTGTGAACTCTATCACATCTTATGTAGGTAAAATCATCACATAGATTTACTAGGATTGGTACTAGATCGATAGCGTCGCATAGCCACGATTCTGTAATAATCACAATGTCACAGTTCAGCTTCCTAACCGTAAATTTTAGAGGGTGTATGTTTTTCTGTATAGATGGAATATTGCAGTAAAGACAAATTAGGTCAACGGCAGGTATCAGAGGGAAGCTTTTCAGTTTACCGCAGACCTATTCAGCTGACTGCCTTGACTGTTCAGGTAAGCCACATCATGGGAATTACGACGGGCTAACCTAGCCTCCCGGTTCCGTTCCCTCTCCTGCTTAGTTAGGGAGGGGCGTATGTAAGCGCCTCTACAAGAGAATGAGCGTAAACTGGAAGCCCTCCTAAGAACCAAGGACTGATAATATGAGTTCGGAAGGACTACCTTTAAGAGGCGAAGTCTGCCTTCTTGAGGTTCCCAAGCCTACAAGTAATCTGGGGTATGCATTCAACCTCTAGATGATTCAAAATATCCTTTACAAAGTTGGGGTCGTGAATGGCTTTTTCGGTCTACTTAGCGTCAGTGGATTCAGCGACTCCAGAAACGACCATGGAGCGTGAGCGCTCCTTTTCATCATCATAAGATAAAATGCTGGCAGGAGTAACTTCAAGCGGTGCGAGTGCTCCACTCTTTCCTGTAGCCTCAGCAAGCGCAGATTTCAAAGCAGAATTTTTCTCGCGGAGAGCAGCCACTTGCTGCTGCTGCTCTTGATTTTGAGTCAAAACGGCACTTAGCTCTTTTTGGTAGGGAAGCACATGATTCATAAGCACTTTCATGAATCCAGGCGTTCTCTTATCTGCTTGTAACTGCTGAAGTGCAGCCGCGACGTCATCTGTACCATGTCCTGGGTCGGTTCCATCACCATCGGCTGCCACAGCTTTGACCGCTTTCTGGACTGAAGCCTTCGACGGCGACATGACGATGGTTGATCACGAAATAGAACCGACTGTTAATGCCTGAGTGGTCATAAAACTCTTTGTTTTCCAACACCCATTGTATTATAGTTTGTCTTGAATGGCAGGAGAGAGATCCAATGCGTCGCGATATTTACTACATAGTCTGGTAGTTCACTCGCATGGAGTTGTCTGTCGGAAGAATGGACGATCTCGAGACCTCCTGAGATGATAGGGTTAAGTTTTACTGCTAATAGCATTTTTAATTGAAGAGGGGCACGACGTGCGTGGAACCGCAGTTCTGCGGTTTTTGCGGCGTCGGATACAACTCGCCTAGGTCACCTACTAGAAAAAGCTAGGGTATATTTGGACTCTATCGTTTGGTGTACATGGTTCATAGGTTTTGGTTCAAGCCAGGAAAAATTGAGAACTTGCTCTCCCTTGCCAAGGGCGATCGCGGACGAGTTGTCTTCTTCACCTAATGCCTATGTCACCCGGAGCGAAGCCCAATGATAAGCTCCCATATCGATCGCACGAAGCGATGAGTCGATTTGGGAGCCTATCATTAGGCTTCGCTCGGGGTGAGCGATGGTATGACATAGGCCTAAAACCCTCTAGTTTCTAGCACATAACTCCTCTAGTTTTAGGTTTTTGAAGAAGTGGTTGGCACTTTTCGATTCGACTTCTCGGGATCTACACAAATATGTGCACAGACCGCCACACTCTTGTTGTGTGTGGCTAAAACATGACTGGGGCAGACTTTTTACGATTGGAGCAGCTTATTTTCCAGGACGCATGTTTTCGGAATATCTCAAGCATGGCGTACGTCTCCAGTGCTCTGTCATGCCAAGAATTCTCTGACGGTGCGTTCTGCTATGAGTGCGCCACGCAATGCACACGGCATCGAACCTATCAATCGAGTGCGCGAAAGCATGCCCACTGCGCTTCTATCATCACTCACTGGAAAATGTAAAACCTTCGAGACTATTTCGAACCTTTTCGAACTTTCGAAAATTTTGGAGAATTCTATCAGACGCCCTACTCAGGAGTTGCTGTACTCTGCACTCTGAGCACATATTTGGAATCAGCATTAGATCACACGATATACATCTCATTTCATAGTGTCATTACGTCCTGGTGTCCCTTCCCTTGTAAGCCTGTCCAGCGCGAGCTATTATTTATTTTAGATGTTTTGCATGGATCTCCTTCCTTAATCCTCTTCATTGTTAGTACTTAAAAGTTGCCCGAATCGGACGTCTGCCACTGAAGCGATGTGGCTCCATGCCAGCGTTGACTGTATTCGTCGCGTATGCCCCAACATTCCGATTACGTCGAAGAGGTCGAAGCCTTCTACGTGGAGCTGGAGAACTTCTATAAGGAAGATCACACCTTCTACAAGGTGATCGTCGGCGACTTCAACGACAAGATCGGACCACGGAGGTCGCCGGAAGAACTTCACACCGGAACCCACGGTTTGGAGTGGAACGAGCAAGGTGAAAGGCTGTCTGAGCTTATCATGTCGACCAAGACCATCCATGGAAGCTCACAGTTTCAGAAGCCTCCCTCTCTACGATGGACCTGGGAATCCCCCGGTGGCCACTTCCACAACGAGATCGAATCATCTTCAATCGCAAGTATTGCCTGACCGACGTCTCCGTTGTCCCCAAGTTCTACACGGGATTGGACCACCGCCTCCTTCGCGCGAGGTTTCGCTTTTCGCGTCAAGGAGAGAAGGCCGCGAAGCTCAAGAAGAGGAATCCCAGAACGACCATCAACTGGGACCTCTACACCTCTCTTGTCGGCCTCTGGGAAGATGCCGTCATGGACATCGTCGATGAGGAATACGACCGTTTCGTGCACCATCTCCACGATAGTGCTAAGGGAGCCGAGAGCTTAAAGACCACCAAGAGACGCCTGTCTCCGGAAACTCCCGAGCCTATACGCCAGCGTGGAGCAGCACGAGAGTCAGGCAACTACCAGCTGACGTCCGAGCTTGCGAAGCTATGCAGAGCGGCGATAAAGGAAGATCACGAGGAGAGAAGGGCGGAAGTGTTGGCTGAAACAGCAGAGGCAGGGTTGAGCATCCGCAATGCCCGCCGGAACTTCGCCAACTTCAAGATCAAGATGACCGCTCTCCGACGTCCTGACGGAACCGTCACCTCTTCCAGAAGGACCATGGAGAAGGTCATCCACGACTTCTACTCCGATCTCTTCGATAGCCACGTCCACCTGCCTCATGCCACACAAACGCGTATAGAACTTTACCAGACCACCGTTTTTGCCGTGGGTGGCCTAAAAAATAACTGCAGCATGCTTTTGCGATTGGAGCACCTTATTTTCCAGGACGTGCATGTGAAGTGCAGTGTTCTCGAAGTATCTCAAGCATGGCGTGCGTCGTCAGTGCTCTGTCATACCTGGAATACTCCGAGAGTGCGCCGTGCACAATGCATATAGGATCGAACCTATCAATCGAGTGAGAGAAAGCATGTTCACTCCGGTTCTAGCTTCCCTTACTGGAAAACGTGAAGCCTCCAAGACTATTCCAAACCGTTTGAGAAGTTTATATGAAATTTCGAGCCGTCTTACTCAGTAGTTGCTCCAGTCTGTCCTTGTGAGACTTTGGAATGCGCCGTACACAATGCATATAGAATCAAACCTATCAATCGAGTGGATGGAAGGGGTTAAAATGCCTCAGCTGCCAGTTTAAAGCGGCGGAACATAGCGGTTAGAGTTTCTTCCTCGGCGAGACTTAAGTGTGCACCATGTGCAATAGGTCTCGAGGAGACAAATCGAATGGTACCAACAGTTTTCCAAACAACTTAAAATTAAAGGAGTTATGAGCATCCGACGGTTTGCGACGGATTTTTCCGTCGCAAACCATCTTTTTGCGACGCGGGCGGTGTTGTACTACTAGATCGTATTACTGCCTACAAGATGCACAAGTTGCAGCCGAAACGATTCGAACTTTACAGGATTATTGCGCTCCGAACACGCCCGCGCGAGCAATTTGCGAGCGGTCGCCACACTCGATTGATCCTATATGCGATCCGATATGCATTGTGCACGACGCACTCCAAACGCTCGCTGGACAGTCTTTGAGCAATTCTTGAGTATTGGGGCTGCAAATTTGTGATAAAACTCCCAAACGCTCACTCTAAAGGCTGTCGCGCCCACTCGATTGATTATGTCCGGCCTATATGCATTGTTCAACCTTTTTGATTTATAGTCAAAAGATAGAGCTCGAGCTGCTGAGATCAAGCAGTGTTTCTTTTTAAAAGTGCTTGATCTAAAATAAAGTTATTTAAAAAAGCCGCTTTGGAACGCTCCAAAGCGTTTTTTTTTTCGGCAGTTGGAGAAATCACATTCGCGTTACTGTAGCATAGAAGTTGCGCGACCTACCTGTGGCCGAATTTAAGATAAGGACTATGAAAACATCCTCTTTTAACTTTCGTCTCGCACACTGGAACTGGTGCTTCAATCTTTTCTTTTCTCTGCACCAAATTGTTAGCACTGTTCTGGACGGTTTATATACAGTGGTTACTTCACTTCAAGTAAACGCTGCGTGAAGCGCAATAATTGGCTCTTTAATTGGAAACCGTCCTTCTGGAGGGTTGGAAATACCTGACCCACTAAACAGAAGCAAGTGAGTGACGTTTTCTACGAAGAAAAGGTGGATGTAATCATTCCCTTTAGACTTCTCCTAGCACAGTTTCTACTTCAGCTACTTCGAGCTACTGAGGGCGCAATACTGTCCAATGTGCACTCGACCAGTGTATAATTTTGTTCGTTTTTCATGTCCGTTTCTAATTCATCGATCCGCAAGGATTGTAGTCATGACCGAGCCTCCAAGAATCCAATCGTGTCATATGGTCGATTCATTACCGACGTCTCGTAGTTCTTGCTCCATCTTTGTACTCTTTTGCCTTCCATCATTCAAGACAATACGTGTTCCAGTCTTGAAAAACTACGAGCAAAATGTCGATAAAACGGACCTCCTAAAAATTGGTAATTGCAGGCTTCTCAAGAAGAAAGGAAGAAAATGTCGTTAGAAGCCAACACCAACACTTCTAATGATGGCAGGTGTGTGCTCCTTAGAGGATGCAACGAATATCTTTTCAATGATCTGCTTGCGAATTCTCAGGTCACCCTCGAAAGAACCAAGGGTTCCCGTCACAGTGGTGATCCGATCTTTTCCTTATCACTGAGCTCCCCGCAGGGATGTCGAACGGCGTTAATCTGCAATATACTTCGGAGATTTTCCACCTATTCTCGAGGAAGCGAACGAGGCACATTAACTGGACGAGCTACCAAAAATGTGTGCACACCTTCAGAGACCCACGGGTTCCACTTCATGGGACTGATAAGCCGTCAATCACGAACTCAACTCAAAACGGGAGGCTGGAAAAGTTACCGACACTGAATTCTTAGGCAGAAGACAGTAGCAAGCTAGCTACGTGTTTGATTTCCTATGGAATTTCCAGAATGACGTCGAGAGAGTTTGGGAGTTTCTCACGCGGAGTTCCTCATCACTGGAGACAAGGAGAAGTCTCCTAAATAAAGGGAATAATTCATGGAGTTTCTGAATAAGTCTACCTAAATTCCCCGATGTTTCAATTGTCGTTTATTGTTGCAATGGCTTTCACTGATCTCTGCCTGAAATCTATGGAGAACCGCTATAGTTTCACTTCAACACGGAAGGGATTGTTATAGCAGCCAACTCTAATCAAGCGCATCTCGGTGCTGCTGTTCAGGAAAACGTCAAAGATATAAGCATCGGAGCGTTGAAGCACACTACTGCTTCCGACCTATGCAGCTAAACACAGCAACGTCATAGAAATCGCAAATGTCGTGTAAATAGTGACTGTCTCTGTCGAACGCCGGTGACTTGCCAGAGGCACCCTTCCATGCAGCGCATAACTCAAATGGTTGACAAGAAGAAACCCAGACGGACTTCTCCAACTGATCTACTGCCGACTCCTTGAAGACGTCGAGCTGTCGATGATCTGCAGAAATATAAGAATCACTTGAATGGCGTTGGCAGGCTGAACCTTATTTTAAGAATATGAGGAGAGTCTGGGTTGATGGCTCATTACAGTACAGTGACATAGTGAGTTGAAAGTCAAAAAATAACAAGCAAATGCCTTTATCATTAAACCCCACCAATGACTGATTACGTAACGCCAAATACCTTCGGTGAATTCGTTGCGCATAATTCTCGTGTGAGAGCGAGAGCGACGTTTTTCTTCAATTCGTGACTGGCTGCATCAAAATGGCTGAATGGGGATATCAGGTTAACATCCGAAAACAGGTTTGGAAAATACTATTTTCGCAGCACAGACAAGCCTAAAACTTGCTCACGAGGACTGATTGGTCTGCGTGGCCATAGCCGCTTGTCTTGAAACAGTCTCAATAGAGTCAGTAATATCACGATTTCTGATTTCTTGAGCAATTTGGACAGAAGATGATCCACGTTTGGGAACGAAACTAGGCCGTCGTCTCCAAACATTTCCACTTCATGCAGCAGGAACATCAGCTAGACATCAAATCGAGCATCTTCTGTATCACTGATGGCATCCACGAATCCCTCGGCGTTGCTTTTCCGTTTCGGGCAGTGCAAACGACAGCTGGTTTCTTACAGAATTAGAAAACAACCGTTTTCACAAAAATCAAATGCAAGACAGAAATTGAGCACTAAATGATTGGTGTAATTAAGCTATTGTGCTCTGGATTTTTCTGACTGCTCGAAGAATAACAGAGAGGTCTCCATTACGGTGCGGACGCTAATGAAAGTCAAAGAGTTCCTCTGCTAACAGCTGTACAAAACTTGCAGTTTCCTATGGAGTGAGGGAGCAAATGCTCCAAGTTCACGCTTGGTGCCTGAGCTGTGCCTAAAATGGTGGTTCAGTCCCGATTAAGTGGTCCTCTAAAGGGGCAATTCCAGTCCAAAGCTCTGGTGTAGTTGTTTATCGAATCGTCATGCGTCTTGCACAAGACCCATCTCGGTTTCACTTTGATGAACAGGTTTCAGCGGGCAGGGGAACTATCTCCTGTGTGTTAGTGCTTGTTTTGAAGTCCCGTTCCGTTCTGCCGTTAGCTCAGTGATTCCAATGAATACCCTTCAATGTTTTGAGTTGTGGAGGACTTCCTTTTTCGTAGAGAAGGCAAGTGAAAGTTGATGCTGGGGTCACGGAAAGCCCCTTTTTCATGTCTTGTGTGTATTTACTTGATTGCTGCTGCAAATACGGAACGCATGTAGCTTAAGAAGAGGTTTGCACCCGCTTTCATCACCATCACCCCTTCTTATTCTTCCCTCATTCCCTTGCGATTCACTCCTCGAAAACGTTGAGTTTATGAGTAGAAGTCTGAGGACTGGTCTTCTAGGAGTAGAGCAGTACTGTGGCCAACCGGATTTTCAGATGCTGTTTTCCTTCTACTCACCAGTTTTCTGGAAAACAAGTGCTTCGCGCGACTTTGCAGCATCATTGACCTATAGAAAGCAGTTTTTGTAAAACTTAAAATTCGCTAACATCTAGGACCTGCTGCGTGCTTTATCGGCATCAAGCTGTTCGGCACTTCGGTACCTTCATCATAGACATTCTCTCCGGATCGTCCATTGGTTTGCTCTGCGCAGTACTTCTGTCCCTCAGGTTGCTCTTCCGCAACCGTTCTCATGCTCAACATCTAGCGTTTCCGGGTATCATTGACATCCCTTCCGAAGCCAGGTTCCCCCTCACTCAATTCTTTTTACTGGATCTAATTGCTGGTCCGCCTTTACTGGTCTTCCCTTCCCTCTTTAATTCCCCCACCCTCCTGGTCCCAACTCCTGGCCCACTTTTTTGTTTAAACTTTTAAGCCCTACTGGTCTCTTCTTGCTAGTTTTCTCGTCCTGAAACCTTCTCCAGGATGTTCCTTTCCTTCCTGCACGCTCTCCTGGTAAACCCTAGAGGTTCCCTTACTGCCCTTCTCCACCACATCCTTAGTGGGCCTCCCATGCTAACGGCAGGCGTTGGTGACACATATTCAGAATCAGTACGCTTGTTGCGCGACGAAGAGGGCCCATGTTCTGGATCCGGAAACTCAGAAGACCCGCCTTCCGAATTAAGAAGCTCAGAAGCGCGCGCAGTCGCCGCTATGCTATGTCGAGCCTGATGAGGCTATGCATATGGCAGATTCCTTGTTCCCCGTATGAATTCCCTTACCACTCCCTTCTTGTTGGTTCCTGGTCCCGACTCCAAGTCCCTTCTTCCAGGTAGAACCCCTCCACCTCGGAATCCTTCCCCAATTAAGTAGCTCTCTCACGCTCACACACGACGACGGCGAGCGAACGCCCATTGCGTGTCATCGATGTCACATCTTCTAAATCCGTACTCTCTTACTGGTAATGGATCCCCTTACTGATCCTCTTAACTGCTCTCCCCCACCCCTGATTGTTAACTCCCTACTGGTCCCTCCTTAATGCCTAAACCCTTCTTGGTGTCACCTCCTGGCCTGCTTCGTTGATCCCTCTATCGCCCTCCCCCCATCCCGATGCTTCCTCCAAGTCGCTACCTTTTGGTCGTTGTCAGTTCTCCACCCTCGAAGTTTCCCCTTATACTCTTATCCCTTGAGTGGTCTTCTTATGCTAATGGCACGAAGACGGCGGCACGGCTTCTGAATCTGGACGCTCAGGAACGCGCGTAGGTGCTGTTGTGTCACGCAGTAAAAGGATGCGCTTCCTATGCTGCAACGATTCCCACGTTCAATGGGAAATTTTTACCGCGCTGTGGATGATACAGCGCACCTCACTGACGATTAGGCCTATGTCATACCATCGTTCACCCCGAGCGAAGCCTAATGATAGGCTCCCATATCGACTCATCGCTTCGATATGATAGATCGATATGGGAAGCTATCATTAGGCGTCGCTCGGGGTGAGCGATGGTATGACATAGGCCTTAGGTTAGATCACTCGACCGCTCTCGCTGTGGATGATGCGGCGTACCTAACTTAGGTTAGATCATTCGACCACTCTTGCTGTGGGTGATGCGGCGTACCTGACTTAGGTTAGATCATTCGACCGCTCTCGCTGTGGATGATGCGGCGTACCTAACTTAGGTTAGATCATTCGACCGCTCTTGCTGTGGGTGATGCGGCGTACCTGACTTAGGTTAGATCATTCGACCGCTCTCGCTGTGGATGATGCGGCCTACATCACTTAGGTTAGATCACTCGACCGGTCTTGCTGTGGGTGATGCGGCGTACCTGACTTAGGTTAGATCATTCGACCGCTCTCGCTGTGGATGATGCGGCGTACCTGACTTAGGTTAGATCATTCGAGCGCTCTCGCTGTGGATGATGCGGCCTACATCACTTAGGTTAGATCATTCGACCGCTCTCGCTGTGGATGATGCGGCCTACATCACTTAGGTTAGATCATTCGACCGCTCTCGCTGTGGATGATGCGGCGTACCTGACTTAGGTTAGATCATTCGAGCGCTCTCGCTGTGGATGATGCGGCATACCTGTCTTAGGTTAGATCATTCGAGCGCTCTCGCTGTGGATGATGCAGCCTACATCACTTAGGTTAGATCACTCGACCGGTCTCGCTGTGGATGATGCGGCGTACCTCACTTAGGTTAGATCATTCGACCGCTCTCGCTGTGGGTGATGCGGCGTATCTCACTTAGATTAGATCACTCGACGGACAAACTCTTTTATATATAGGTGGTGATTCTTTTGCTATTTTTCTTTGAATGTTTTCGACTTCCTTGAACAGACGCCGTTGTGACCCATTATCCGGCATCAAATAACCTGCTGTTTCTGGTCTAAATGTTCCCGTGCCCGTCCACAATCTTTCCTAGTCGTAAGAATCGGGCCAACCATAGGGTTAGCGTGGACATTGCCAGATAAAGTGAAATTCCCTACAAGTGCAACACTGCTCGATGCAGTACTGTAAGAGACAATCGCTCGAGTCAGTTCCTCTTAAACAGGAGAAAACCCCTGCTATTCTGCCAACGAAAATTTAAAGGAAATATTAGACGAATAAATCGTTAGAAATTTAGCAGTAAGAATTGAACGTCCCGCTCTTCCATCATCCTCTAATTCTCAGTTCATGTATGAACAGCTGCTTCCAATTGGTTGCGGCACAATCACTACTCTACATTTCATTTTCCTTCGAGTGATTGTAGAAGAACTAACGAATAGCAGTCAGTTGTTCAGAACGCGTGTAACAGGCGTGGAAGGTCTAACTCCTGCCACCTGCTAGCCTGATGTGGGTAAGGGCTTGGAAGCGGTTCCCAGCTGTGCGCCTGAGAACGGCGTCTGCGCCAGCCGTACTGATAAGCCTCCCGTGCTTCCATGCCGCGTAATCAGGTGCGCAAGTATAACAGATAGCGTATCCACTCACTCCGCAACGCCACTTGTTCCGACCCTCTCGTGCTCTCGATTTCTTCTCGTCCTCCAATCGCTGTGCACTGCTCAAGCACACCGCCAGCACCTCTGATTTCCATTAAACCTCGGTCACATACTTTCATGGTTGAAGGAATCACGCGGCCATGCACTCTTCTCCCACCTATGCCTAGCGGCACTACAGCCAGTCACTCGGTTTCCAGTAGTGTTGGCGTTCGGTTGTGTTGCTCTTCATTCCGCTGTTCAGAATATAGTAGAAAACAAGAATTCAACTACTTCCTTCCGCGGCAGGATCCATGACAACATTAACCCATTGACGACCGCGCGGAAAATCGCGTGTCTGCCGCGTGGGACCGCGCGCTGGGACCGCACGGACGCTGCAATCTCGCGAAAACACTAATTCACGATATTCCGAATGAAGCTCCCTCTCCAAAAGCTCCCTCTCATATTGAAGAAGGCCGGAACAGGTTTGAAGCAAAACTTAGAAGATGAATTTGCTCTTGTAAGAAGGCCTACGAAGAAAAAGGACGCACGTTTGCCGCGAATCGTGCAAATAAGGTGACTACATGTTGTAGCAGGTGTTTGACATATTTTTGTCTAAACTGTTTTCAAAATTTTGACAAGAAATATGACTAGCTATTCTTTTTACAAGATGTGAGTAGCTGTTTGTGAATAGTGCCGATCTTTGTGCAGCTTGAATAGTGTGTGGTGCTTATTATTTGATTTTATCCGTGCTTAGAAGTAAATAACTGCCAGACCACAGCACAGTAGCATTGTTAGGATCCAAAATATCTAATGATTACTCGTAAACTACGGCAAAAGCGAGAAATAGGCCGTACCGAACAGTTTTATAACCGCGGGCCAAAATCGGCCCGCGCGGTCCCACGCGACAGAAAAACTGCGGGTCGAAAATGGCCCGCGCGGTCGTCAATGGGTTAAGGGACCCAAATATACAAGTCCTAGCACGTCCACAGCGGGATCTTATTACTAGGCTTTTGCATCTCTGTAATACGAGAAGGAAGGTGGTGATTGCTATTATTTCATGATGAGTGTTTTGCTTTTATATTACCAAAAACGTACTCACGCAAAAAGCATGCGCCAAGTGGAGGCATTTCGTGTATGCGGGAAGCAAACTTGGCCTTGTGAGCATATACCTGACAACGAACCGCTTCCAAAATGATGATTTTTCTTCAAATATTCAGGGTGTTAGAGCTGCTAAGTTTTTACAATGTTTTTTTTTCGCAATTCATTCTCAACCTACCAGAAATATAATCGGATAACAGAACAGAAATGCTTGCTATCTGAAAGCTACATGTGGGGAAGGGTCTAAACCATCAACATTCTCTCCGTACAATTCTTACATGGTGTAATCCCTGATCTGCCGTCTGTGAGTGCCTTGTGGTTGGGGATGTCTTCATACGTCAGAGTAAGACACATTTCTAAGACTTTTCGCCCTTTTCCATCACCAATTCACAGTGAAGCTGCCAGACCTACCTAACAAAAGGAGAGAAGAGGAAGGAGGCGGCTTACAAATCCTGTGGGATTGACCGCGAAGCCATCCCACGACGTAAGATAAGCTATGGTCTCTTAGAACAGAACAGAACAGAACAGAACAGATTTAGTAAGCTAAAAGTGACACAAAATCTGCACAAAAGTTGGCTTTTTTGTTATCCTCAAGAGTGGTATCTTCGAAGATTTGTTTGATGTGGAAAGTGTTCTACTCTCATAGTGATTTAGCATTTCATTCTCTGAAAAGCTGTTATATACTTTGAACAAGATATTATCAACTTTCACAAAAAAAGTTTGTTGTAGCTAACTTCAGAAACATCCTTTCTGTTTAAGAAAACATTCTAACTTGTAGTTGAATGTTTTTGGTGAAGAACTGAGGATTGACACAGGAAGCTCATTCCAGATTTTCACGATACGAGCCGAAAAAGATTCTTGGAATTTTTTTTGAGTGTCCTTTTTGAGATTGAATTCTAAGGTTGTGCCTTCTTGTAATCCCGTTGAATGAGGAAAAAGTGAAGAACTCATTTTCATCAATATCCAGGTGATCATCAACAATTCTAAAAACAAGGTTTTGATCATAGATATTTCGCCTCAGTGATAAAGAAGTAGTGCTGAGTCGGGTCAGTCTTTCGGGATTAGAAACTTCAAATAAACCATTCCTAATGAACACTTCCTTATTTGAACCTTATTTGCACACTTTCTATCTGATTGATATCACTTTGCTTTAATGGAGACCATACAGGTGTACAGTACTCCAAAAGAGGTCTTACATAAATAGAAAACAGTTTGACTAATGTTGCCATATTGCGAGTTTGAAATGCACGTAATATACAGTTGGACTTGGCATGAGCTGCAGCGACAGTTTTTTCAATATGTTCATCAAAAGTTAGTTGGTCGGAGTACGCAACTTAAGTCGCCAATAGGATTAGAAATGTGCAGCTTGCAACCGGCTAGATGGAAGAAGCAATTTTCGGAATGATGGCGCCCAATGAGCATGACAGTTGTTGTTTTTTTTCTAGTGAAATGTCTAGCACCCATTTTTAAGACCATGCCGTTACAGAATCTAGCTCTTGCTGAAGAATTTTATGATTATTTATAGAGTATAGTTTAGAATCATCTGCATAAATGGTACAGTGGACACCATGGGGTAAACTGCTAGGCATATCGTTTATGTATATAAGAAACATTAATGGACCAAAGCTGGTTCCTTGTGGGACGCCACTAAGAAAGAGAAGAAGAAGGAGAAGAAGAAGAAGAAGAAGAAGTGTTCCAATGCTCTGCTTGCAATTTCCTGTTCGGGGTTCCTATTCCAGGTAGCCCGGGCTTCCATTCTCGTCGTCATTCAGATACGGGAGGCGTCGTTTGGTTCCTTTAACTGGTAGTGGGTTGTTCTTTTTGAATATGCGAGAGCCACTAAGGCTTTCACTTTTCATGTCATGAAGCTTGCTCGCAAAATTTACGTAGAGCGTTCTAGAGTTGTACCTCCCTTCGAGCTTCTCATTCGTAGAAGCAGTTGACATAATTCCTTTTGGGTGCGCCACGCAATCTACTTCTACGGAATATCGTGGAGGTGTTTTGAATGGGATTTGGCTTATACAATGACTTGCTGTGGCCAGCCGATAAACAAATCAGCGCTTTATCCTCCCCACACAAGCTCTTGGTATCCACTCACCGACCTCGGACCCATTAGGACTTTGTGGGCATGGGCAGGAAACCCAAACCTAGAACTTCATCAGAGTGCAGTCGACGTCTGGCACCTCCTCCGACTGCGCTATCACGCGTCCGATCGACATATCGATCGGCTCCAAGAAATGCTCCTCTCGTCCGGCTTAGCAGACTACCCTTATGCTTTGATACAGTTTTCCCTCCAATTTTCTTGGATTCTTAACGCGTTGGAAAAGTCAAACAAGCCCGGAGGGAAGGAGAGGCTTGATTGGCCTAGGCGGGCAATCCGAATCAAAGATCACGTGCATGCGACAGCCGGCAGCTCCTCCGACTGCGCTACACGTGCCCAGAAATAGTGAAGTACTGCAAGCAAAGAAGAAATCACGTCGGGGAGACTTTTGACTAACCGACTTCCATTAAGGTGTTTTGAGGAGAATGGAAAGCATTGAAAAATAGGAGACGGACCTGCGGAAGAAACGGTTCAAAAATATTTTAAAAAACTAGATAAAATAAAAAAATAAAAAATAAAATATTTTAAAAAAACTTGGAAGATACATAGGTAGAGCCGTGATCGTTTTCCAAGCCCTTGTTGGTGACCATTCACTGCGCAAAAATAGAGCATCACGCACCCAACGAATCGGATCCTGTAATGGAGAAATGTCGCTTAAGGATACGTGATAGAATTCTGATCAGGGCTTATGTTAAATTCAGTTTCGGGCGCTGCAACTCGTCCTCGTGCCTCTGAACGATCGCTCCGCGAATGCACTACGTAGTGCATATTAGACGTTTCAGCTACAAAATGCACCTTCAGATCTTGGTGTAACTGCCTGCGATTTTTAGCCGATCGCGATATCCTCTTACAGGAAATAATACCCGCCAAGTATGTGGCAAACAGAACAGCCTTTCAGCCAAAAGTGTTTTTTGGAGCAAAGTTATTATTTGTTGAATATTATTCGACAAAACGTTCCTTACATACAACGTCATAGAAAAAATCTTGAAATACTGGTCGACGTACAATACCGGCCTTAACTTTTGGTCATTGGGCGGAAAAAGCGAAAAAAACCGCCCTTTCCGCCGCTTTTCTGTAGCGCTCTTCAAATTGAGCGCATTGTAAATTGAAACACATATTCGTGATCAGCACCGAGCTCTCTTCCCGATGAGCTGAAAAGCGCATAGGAAGCGCACGAAATGTGGTTCAGTGACCTAATTTCTGCCCGGCGCGGCTGACCCATGTGCTTGCGGGAGATAATTACACCCACAGCTCCCAAGTGGCTAATGAAGGAAGAGATTCGGCCTTTTAAAGCCTAGTTTCTATATTATATACATAGTCACACATGGTTCTCTAGATTCCTTAGTATTTCACGATCGCAGTGATCTACTTTCTTAAAGGATCCGACAATTTAAGTGCTGCTATTTTCAGAAAATGTCTCCGCTTTGGAGGACTCTAATTTCGCCACATCAAGCTTGTATGCGCTTATACTCGTTTGTTACGTTGGAGACAAGAGTAGAAATCAAGTTGCGAAGTTGGAACCTTTAGGGTTGAAATCGTTAGCAATTGTACGCTGCCAAAATTGCCCATATGACACTTTTTCGTAGTTAGCCGCACACTTTTCGCATCATTAAAGTGGGCACAAAATGGTTTCTTTGAAATTGTCAGATCCTTTAAGAACGTAGATCACTGTGATCGTGAAATACTAAGGAATCTAGAGAACCATGTGTGACTATGTATATAATATAGAAACTAGGCTTTAAAAGGCCGAATCTCTTCCTTCGCTAGCCACTTGGGAGCTGTGGGTGTAGTTATCTCCCGCGAGCACAAGGGTCAGCCGCGCCGGGCAGAAATTAGGTCACTGAACCACATTTCATGAGCTTGCTATGCGCTTTTCAGCTCATCGGGAAGAGGGCTCGGTGCTGATCACGAATATGTGTTCCAATTTACAATGCGCTCAATTTGAAGAGCGCTACAGAAAAGCGGCGGAAAAGGCGGTTTTTTCGCTTTTTCCGCCCAATGACCAAAAGTTAAGGCCGGTATTGTATTAGCATTTTTTAACTGCTGTTCCATTAGGTTGGTGCAAAAAAATACAGGTATTTTGCTTTATTGGTTTTAACATGTTTTAAACTGTTTTAATAAACTGTGACTTTTAACATAAGGTATCATAGCATGTGTATGGAATTTGATTCAAGTGCATATTAAAAAAAAGCATTTAGTTTTTACTTTCAGATATCTAAACTCGATTTTTGTCGAATTTTATTTTTGGTTCAGCCACTAGACAAACGTGCCTGTTATCATAAAGTATCCACTTCTCATCGCAGGTCACAATCCGTTCGAGAAACGGGTCGTTGACATTGCGCAAAGGATGGGC
Organism: Heligmosomoides polygyrus bakeri; assembly: GCA_947359475.1. Lineage (NCBI taxonomy): Eukaryota > Metazoa > Nematoda > Chromadorea > Rhabditida > Heligmosomidae > Heligmosomoides > Heligmosomoides polygyrus. The sequence goes on along the minus strand of OX375866.1, from coordinate 62,023,247 downwards.
CGGCGAAATCTCAGAACGACGATTTTGCCGACATTTGGCCAATTCAGCTTCTCGGACTTCTCAATTCGCTTCAAATCTCCTGTGATCGAAGTTGAGGTCCTCGGCTATCTCTCGCGTGGTTTTGCGCGATCAGCTTCTACTGACACTTTCAATGGATGTCAAGTGTTGATGGACGGCTGCCATGCGGTTCGTCTTCGAGGATGGTGTTCCGGCACGAAACTTTTGGGACCAAGGTGTACTGTGCATTTCTTGATACTTCACTGGCCCCATACTAGTTTATGTGAGAGGTCTAAAACCGAATGGGCCCTCTACAGAGAACGAGAGATCAAGCCGAGGTTGAATGGTGCAAAGTTGAAGGACAAAAAACAGTCACAAGGTCACTCGCAGCCACTGACAAATGGAAAAGTGGCCCGCGAGGTTCGATTCGAAAACTATGCATTCGAGTGAAAGTATAAGCCCTTCTGTGCGTGAAGCTCCTGGAGGAATTGCTTCATGCGCTGCATTCGTGCTTCTTCTTCTTCGTATGATATTGCGGAGAGGGGATTAGGCGGAGATCTAGAGAGTGCATCGCATATGGAGTCAGAGGAAGACGTCGTGCACTTATTTACAGTCTATAAATTTCTTATACAAAATATCCATTTTTGACATAAGGTGCTTCGCAAAACAACGCAGATCCTAATTTGCTTATTGTGCTGTATTTGCAGTGTTCAAAGGGAAATCCAACATTCGAATGACATCCGCTGTATATTCGAATAATTGTGCGCTTTTGATATTTTTCGAATATTCGAATGGTTTCGAATGCTCTCTATTTTTGAATATACGAATATATTTGAAAAACACTCGAAAAACACGACTTTTTGAATATTCGAATTCGACTACATTCAAAAAATGCGAGTCCTACTATATATAAGGCAGCAAGCGTGTGTCACTGTGTCACTGTGTCACACTGTCCGTCCGTCCCACTTTGAGTTGGGGCGCGGGAGCTGAACACGTCGAGAACCGTGCATGGCGAGCCGGAGAGGTACCGAGCACGTCGGCAACCGTGCATGGCGAGCCGTAGACGTGCCGAGCACGTCGGCAACCATGCATGGCGAGCCGTAGACGTGCCGAGCACGTCGGCAACCGTGCATGGCGAGCCGGAGAGGTACCGAGCACGTCGGCAACCGTGCATGGCGAGCCGTAGACGTGCCAAACACGTCGGCAACCCTGCATGGCGAGCCGTAGACGTGCCGAGTACGTCGGCAACCGTGCATGGCGAGCCGTAGACGTGCCAAACACGTCGGCAACCCTGCATGGCGAGCCGTAGACGTGCCGAGTACGTCGGCAACCATGCATGGCGAGCCGTAGACGTGCCAAACACGTCGGCAACCCTGCATGGCGAGCCGTAGACGTGCCGAGTACGTCGGCAACCATGCATGGCGAGCCGTAGACGTGCCGAGCACGTCGGCGACGTGCTGAACACGTCGGCAACCATGCATGGCGAGCCGTAGACGTGCCGAGCACGTCGGCAACCGTGCATGGCGAGCCGTAGACGTGCCAAACACGTCGGCAACCGTGCATGGCGAGCCGTAGACGTGCCAAACACGTCGGCAACCCTGCATGGCGAGCCATAGACGTGCCGAGCACGTCGGCAACCGTGCATGGCGAGGCGCAGACGTGCTGAACACGTCAGCAACCATGCATGGCGAGCCGTAGACGTGCCGAGCACGTCGGCAACCATGCATGGCGAGCCGTAGACGTGCCGAGCACGTCGGCAACCGTGCATGGCGAGCCGGAGAGGTACCGAGCACGTCGGCAACCGTGCATGGTGAGCCGTAGACGTGCCAAACACGTCGGCAACCCTGCATGGCGAGCCGTAGACGTGCCGAGCACGTCGGCAACCGTGCATGGCGAGCCGGAGAGGTACCGAGCACGTCGGCAACCGTGCATGGCGAGCCGTAGACGTGCCAAACACGTCGGCAACCGTGCATAGCGAGCCGTAGACGTGCCAAACACGTCGGCAACCCTGCATGGCGAGCCGTAGACGTGCCGAGCACGTCGGCAACCGTGCATGGCGAGCCGTAGACGTGCCAAACACGTCGGCAACCCTGCATGGCGAGCCGTAGACGTGCCAAACACGTCGGCAACCCTGCATGGCGAGCCGTAGACGTGCCGAGCACGTCGGCAACCATGCATGGCGAGCCGAAGACGTGCCGAACACGTCGGCGGCACGAAACTTCAGCCCTGGGGGTAATCGAGGTCGCTGAACACGAATCTGAAGTCGACCAATCGATATCGATCGATATTATCGATTTTTTGAGGATGGCGCTCAAGTGGCGCGAAACTTCGGTCCTGGGGGTAATCGAGGTCGCTGAACACGAATCTGAAGTCGACCAATCGATATCGATCGATATTATCGATTTTTTGAGGATGGCGCTCAAGTGGCGCGAAACTTTGGCCCTGGGGGTAATCGAGGTCGCTGAACACGAATCTGAAGTCGACCAATCGATATCGATCGATATTATCGTTTTTTTGAGGATGGCGCTCAAGTGGCGCGAAACTTTGGCCCTGGGGGTAATCGAGGTCGCTGAACACGAATCTGAAGTCGACCAATCGATATCGATCGATATTATCGTTTTTTTGAGGATGGCGCTCAAGTGGCGCGAAACTTCGGTCCTGGGGGTAATCGAGGTCGCTGAACTCGAATTTGAAGTCGACCAATCGATATCGATCGATATTATCGATTTTTTGAGGATGGCGCTCAAGTGGCGCGAAACTTTGGCCCTGGGGGTAATCGAGGTCGCTGAACTCGAATTTGAAGTCGACCAATCGATATCGATCGATATTATCGATTTTTTGAGGATGGCGTTTAAGCGGCGCGAAACTTCGGTCCTGGGGGTAATCGAGGTCGCTGAACACGAATCTGAAGTCGACCAATCGATATCGATCAATATTATCGATTTTTTAAGGATGGCGTTCAAGCGGCGCGAAACTTCGGCCCTGGGGGTAATCGAGGTCGCTGAACACGAATCTGAAGTTTGTTTTTGAGGTATGAAGGTCTAAAAGTTGGGAAAAAAAGATGGTCGGAGTGTTCTCTTCTCGGGGTTTGGGGGCGAAGCCCCCAACCAGTCGGAGGCGGCCGCTAGGCCGCTGAACGACTGGTTTTTGAATATTCGAGTGAGAATTATTAGAACAACTATTCGAATAGGTGATTCGAGCACAATTATAGTCAGCACCGGTATCGACACCCGACCGTTTTGATCACAAATACGCTGCACCAAAGCTACACTACACCTTAATAGGATGTGGCACAACCAGGTCGGCTTAACCAAAAGTTCAGTCGATGGAGCACTGTGGAACACCTTACTATTAGCTTTAGGAAATACCAAAGACAAATTCGACCATTCTCCCTATTCCTGCTCCGCGCTATTGTGGTTACAATGCTCATCGATGACGAAGAAGGGTCCATTAATTTCTTAAAAGTTTTTTATAGAAAGCCGCATTTGTGAGTTCTTGAGAAAAAGAATCTACCACTACATAATTGAGTTAGCTCCCTGCCCTGTAGATGGTGAGGCGTATCTCACTCAGGTTGGGAACCTGGCTGAGATACGCCTCGTGGAACCACGCGCAATCTCATGGAACCCCTTGCGACGCCTCCGCGTACCTCGCGCGGGCAACGTCTTCCGTTCAACATGGGATGTTGTTACAGCAGAGGACGCGTAGCCTCCTCCTGCTTGACACAACGGCATCTGCGCGCGTTTCTGAGTGCCTGAATCCAGAAGACGGGTTCCCTTCGTCACACCACAACCTTCTGGAGTCAGAAGAGGAGACACCGTCGTCCAACGACGAGGGATCGCATTCAGAATTGAGCATGAGATGCTGCTGCAGCAGAGGAAGTGCAGCCTCCTCCTGCTTGACACAACGGCGTCTGCGCGCGTTTCTGAGTCCCTGAATCCAGAAGGCGGGTTCCCTTCGTCGCACCACAACCGTCTGGTTTCAGAAGATCGAAAAGAATGGAAACAAAGGAAACAGAGGTCTCATCGTTGTCGTACGACGACCGGCCGCATGCAGAACTCAGCATTATCCCATGTTGAACGGAAAACGTTACCCGTGCCAGGTACGCCTCTGCGTACCTCGCGCGGGCAATGTTTGCCGTTCAACATGGGATGTTGCAGCAGAGGAAGCGCAGCCCTCTCCTGCTTGACTCAGCGGCGTCTGCGCGCGTTTCTGAGAGTTTGATTCTGAATACGTGTCATTCCTTGAGCATGGTAGGACCACTAAGGGGTGGTGGAGAAGGGAAGTAAGGGCCCTTTAGAGTGAACCAGGTGAGCGTCCAGGAAGGAAAGGAACAACCTGAAGGAGGGACCAGGGCGGGGAAGCCAGCAAGAAGAGACCAGTAGGGGGTCAATAGTGAAAACAAGGAAGTGGGCCAGGGGTTGGGACCAGGAAGGTGGGGCGGACCAGCAATTAGATCTAGAAAGAAGAGACGAGTGAGGGGGAAGCGGGCGCCCGGGATTCGGAAGAGGTTACACAGTGGAGGGGCCGAAGTAACTGCGCAGCACAAACCAATGATGTTACTGGACGGTGTGGAGAAAATGTCTATGATGAAAGGTACCGAAGTGGTGAACGGCTTGATGCCGATGAAGTACGCAGCAGGTCCTAGATGTTAGCGAATTTTAAGTTTGACAAAAGTTACCTTCTTTAGGTCAGTGATGGTGCAAAGTCGCGCGAAGCGCGCAAGTGCGAGACACGCCGTTAGGCGTGTCGGAGCACTTGTATTTATATATAAGAATACATATATATATATATTAAGATCCTAGGTTCGCTTTTCCTTTGGCATTTTGGAAAACAAATGTTCTGAGCTTCCCAAACAGATGTCCGCAACACATCCGCTATAATACGTTTTATGTGAGAGATGTCGAGTCTTTTTCATTCCTACCGGCATTCTGCCAGTGCTCATGCTTTTGTTTATCTATTTTCTTCTTTACCCCGCCACCAAACCTCCTTGCATCCTCTTTGGATAATTTGACTATACTTATCTCGAGCCAGTCTCTCTACTCTTTTTCCTCATTGCCTTGCCACTATCACATTTCAAGTCAACTGCTGGCCATATTTTCGCGTGAGTATCATTGAATGGCTCTCTGATTCATAGAAGAGCAAACATCGGGGCGTTTTCGGAATGCTCCGTTTGAGCTGCACTTCACTCCCTCCTGCTCTTCCAGGTTCATGCGAGATGAACTCGACTCCGGCCATCAGCTCCGTTCGCTACTGACTTTCTTGGCTTTCAACTGCGCTATCGGATTCCTCGGCTACTATCTCTGGTTAATTTTTCCACGGCCGAAGTGCAACGACACTATTCGGCGGAACCATGGCGGTATGTTTCCGTTTTCGAAGTAATGGCACGACACCTCGTCTCATACTTGTAGAGTTTCATGATCTTTAATGCGAGGGAAATCCGCTCAATTGTTTTGGAAGGAATTCGCCCAGAAAACTATTGTTACCATTGTCGCCGCAGAATTCGTTGGGAATGCATAGGAACCCTACTGTACGCAAGGCGATTCTTTGTCAACTTTGTTGTTTCCAGCTTTCATGTAAGAGCCAGCAATGAGGGTACCACTAGAGTCTCAGATAAGTCATGATTGAGAAAACAGAAATCGGTGCTCCGTGGGTGGTAGACAGCTTGGTGCGAGAACAGAATAAAACCTGATTGAGGGGAGCAACTTTTCCGTTAAAGCATCCAACCCTGTGGAGCAGTAGTGTAACGGGCGAGAGTATGTAGACATTGCGGGACCATATGTACTGAAGATGGCTTTGGCACGGCCCCACCTTCTACTCACCAGGATACTATCTCAACGGTAGGTCGGAACGGCGCAAGTGTTGTATATGGGCAGAACCACCTCTCCCTGGGAAGTAACAAACTGCAGGTATCTCTATCCCAATCAAACTGCAGGTATCTCTATCCCAATACAACTCTGCGCAAAGTTAGGGGCGACGGAAGTCGCCTGTTGGCGCCCTGTTGAATCACGTGCTCCACAGCTGACGGGCGCGCGCGGGATGAGGGGTGCTATCGATAGTCGGTGCAGTGCACAGGTGGCGTAGTAGGGAGGAGCTCGGGCTCGTGAGCGTGGGGTCGAGAGTTTGGATCCCGTAGACTACGTTTCTTTTGCACTTTAGCAAAATCCATGTTTATAATATAGGTAATCCACCTAGGGTGTTATAGTGCGTTATAGAGCATGTTTACATATAACATACCACCCATACCGTTAACAATGGTGGTCCAGGCAGGGTCACCGATTTCGCTGAAACTTCGTTTAGGGGGGTTATTTGGGGTGCTGATCACGAATCTGATATCCGTTCTTCACGATTCCGTCGCAGGCTACCCGTACCGTTAACAAGGGTGGTCCAGGCAGTGTCACCGATTTCGCTGAAACTTTGTCTAGGGGGGTTTTTTGGGGTGCTGATCACGAATCTGGCATCCGTTTTTCACGATTCGGCTGTATAATATAGATACAGGAAGGCACAGAATTACATTCTTAAAGTTTTTTGCCGGTGACGGCAGGTAGAGACAGAATCGTGAAAAACGGATGATTCGTGATCAGCATCCCAAATAACCCCCCCCCCCCCCAGACGAAGTTTCAGCAAAATCGGTGACCTACCTGGACCACCCTGGTTAACGGTATGGGTGGTATGTTATATGTAAACATGCTCTATAACACACTATAATACCCCTAGGTGGATTACCTATACGATAAACATGGGATTTGTAAAAGTGCAAAACAAGCGCAGTGAGCGGGATCTAAACCTCCAACCTCTCGCTTACGAGCCCCAGCGCTTCCCTACTACGCCACCTGTGCACTGCGCCGACCATCGATAGCAGCCCTTATCCCGCGCGCGCCCGTCAGCTGTGGAGTACGTGAATCAACAGGGCGCCAACAGGCGACTTCCGTCGCCCCTAACTCTGCGGAGAGTTGTATTGGGGTCGAGATACCTGCAGTTTGTTACTTCCCAGGAAGAGGCGGTTCTGCCCATATACAACACTTGCGCCGTTCCGACCTACCGTTGAGATAGTATCCTGGTCAGACCGAACCACACCAAACCGGATCGAAAATTGTACAGGGTGCGACAAAATTACCAGTGAACCTAAACATTTTGATTTTTCTCCGCTTTTCCCCGAAATTTTCCCGCTTCACTCGCCTAATATATGTTGACTGAACGTTGGGGGAGTCGTACGCACTTGAGTTTAGAGTGGTTAGGCGTTCCAACAAACGGTTTGCTATTACCGAACTTCACAAGGCCGGCAAGCAAACGAGAGATGTTGTGAGAGTGCTTTCCGTGCATCGAAGAGGAGTTCAGGACACAGTAAACAGCTACAAGAAGTTGACGACCGAAGAGAATAGAGAAGGAAGAGGGCGTCCCACGACAGCTACGAACCGGAAAGATGTGAAACTCCTGAGAAAAAAAATCCGAAGGAACGCCATGAGATCGACGCGCCGGATGGCAAAAGACATAGGAATAAGCGAAAGGTTTACAAGGAGGATAGTCAGATGAAAGCTTGGGAAGTTCCCTTATCGTCTGCAGAAATGCCAACTCCTGGCAATATGAAGAAGAGGACATTGGAAAGATGCAAAGGTTGCTGCAACGATTCCCGGTGGCGCGCGTTGGAGACATCGTCTTTAGCGACGAAAATATTATCACGTTGAATCCAGTCTTCAACTCCCGAAATGAGAGGATTATTGGGGACTAGCATGCTGATGCTACCGCCAAAGGAGCACTTTAGGAAAGTGCGAAAAAGCCTCAATCAGTTATGGTTTGGGGAGGAGTCACAACTTCAGGGAAAACTGAACTTGTTTTCGTCGAAGCTGGCGTGAAAATCAATGCAGCAGTTTACAACGATATCCTGGAGAATATTTTCAAGTCTTGGAAAGATTCCCACTTTGGAGAAGCTTGCCAATGATTTCAACAAGATTCTGCTCCAGCACACAAAGCGAAGGTGGTCTAGGAGTGGTGCGCCGAGCAGCTGCCTGACTTCATCACATACGACGAATCGCCCTCCAGTTCTCCGGTCCTTAACCCGTTGGATTATTCTGTGTGAGCCGTATTAGAGAAGAAAGCTTGGTCTACCACGCACCCGAAATTTGGACTCTCTTGAAGAGGCGCTTTTGAAATCCTGGGACGAAATTGATGAACCGTACCTGGGTGCCACATACGAAGCGTTTGTCGAAGGACTGAAGGACTGTGCGGAGGCTGAAGGCGATCATTTTGAAAACTGTTAGCATGCTTTGAATTGCTATGTCTGTAGTAGATAAATTTGGTAATTGGAATTGATCTGCGAAGCATGATTTCAAAATGCTATTGAATTTTCAGTGCACGGGTAATTTTGCCGCACCCTGTACACAAATTGGTTGGTGGGCGAAACGTTCACTTGCATATCGGCTTGCTCTGTTGACGAAATATCAAACTCACAAGCCTGATAAGCCTAAAACAGAGAGGGTTTCACAGCATTCCTTTTTCGTCTATGTTCTGGGATAACTCAAATACTCTTGTCATTTATTTATTTATTTATTTATCTAGTTACTTGCACTCGGTTGTGCACTGCGGTATCAACGGCGAAGCAGAAACAACTGTAGAGAATACGCATACCTCCAGGGAGCAGAATTTAGACCACCAATCAGATAAACGTATGAGCTAGTGCATGATGTAATCTCTTCTTATGAAACACTGAAAATTGTTACTTTCTTGCACTTTAAAATAAGCTTAAAAGTACTTTTGCAACTAAAAGAATAAAATTTTCGTAAAATTATGAGCACCGTTTCCCTTTTGAAGAAGCTGAGCTTTGAATTTCGAATCTTCCTAGTTACAGCACGATTTCATTTTCTTCTATTTTCCAAGTTGGGAGCTGAAAAAGCGCTCCAATGCGAAAAGGCCCGTCGGTCGTGGTCCGTTCATTGGCGACAACGACCTGCCGCGGTGCGCTCCAAGGTCGCGCACGTGCCGAGAGAGTACCCGCTGGAGTAACCTTAGGCCTTAGATAACTGTTGCTTGAAAACAATCTGCTATAGAAAGCAACCCAAGCTACCATAGCTGGCGAGAGCGTGGTGTTTTCCAACTCCTGGCAGTAAAACACCACCCTATGTGTGTCCAACTCGCCTCTCTACAGGTGCCAATTCTTTCAACAGTCGCAGCCAGTCGACTCACTCCTGTTTTTCCATCAGCCCAACGGCGCACTGTTTGGTGCACTGTTCCGTGGTGACTCTGCAGGTCGTCTCATCGCACCTTCCTGTTGAACCAACCACCAAACCACGGTCCACGTTCCACGCACAGCCAAAACTGACTGTCAGAAGCGACTCATACTTTCAACAGCGACGGCGCTCGTGGTCATTCTCCACCAGCCGGGGAATGACTTCTCAGCAACCGCCTAAGTGTGAATCGAACTGACCTGCAAAGATCTGTAGAGGACGTGGACTACACTAGTCCAACATCTCCGACATCACAGACTTTGCATGTACTTACGTGTGTTTGACGCAGAGCCAGAAAAGCCACCAGTATGGAGGGCCGTCCAAACGGATTAGGTACTCCATACTCCACGACATCCTGTGGTCATACATAGAGCACGCGGCGCATCCCAAGAGCGGTTGATCAACACCGTGCGTTATCCTTTACACTGTGAGGTTATCCACTCTTTCAGATACTCATCTCAAATGCTCGAAGGATCTCTCGGCGGCCGATGTTTCTCAAACGCTGATAGCCGGTTGATGCCCTTCCGCAAGCACTTCAATGAAAACGTGTGATCTAGTGGATATTCAGGGTGTTTTATGTACGTATCGGCTTAATTCGCATTCAGATAAAGTTCGGTTCATCTTATGCCTAGACACACGAGCGGACGACTAGTAGGTGATCCCCGACATCAAAGCCCGCGCTCGCCACGTTCCCACGTGCTTCTGCAAATATTTACCGACATCGCAACCACCTGCCGTTGCATTTGACGTCTCCACTTCTCGCGCGTGGAGGATCACAGAGAAGACACTATCACGGTGAACCAATGGACTGCAGGCGAGCAGGAGCACTAATCCAGAATCAGATTGTGTTTGGAGGTGCTAAAGCAGCCACGAATTTGATGTCATCGTGGTCGGGGTGAGGTTGTGCTTCGCCAGTAATCGGCACGAGAGCATTAATCGTACATCCCTAACCACTCATGCTACCCTTCATCATATGGGCAGGATTCATCAACGATTTACCGGCCGATAACGATCAAACTTACCGCTTTCCCCCTGTTACCGCAATTCATCAACGCGCGGTGTGTAAATTTCTGGTGAAAGTCGCTTTAACGGTTATGCCAGTGGAGGCCCGGGTAATCGCCACCGGTGTGCGATGGTAGCACTCCAATTTAAATTTCTGACCAATGGCAATGTGTGGGTCTCGTTACCAAGGGCACCGCCAAATCTTTACTAAATGAGCTAATGCATGAAATATAGTAACAAAAGCGTCTAGAGTATTCCGAATCACAGCGTTTGTGAGAAGACTTTTATACCAGTCCTGTGATGCAAAATTCTTTCCTCACGAAGAAAGACTTCGACAGCTTTTCACAGAGAATGGTACTAGGTTTGTTGTTGTTACTGTTTGTTCAATATGTTCTAGGAGGAGCCGGCTGTGGCGAGTGCCCTGAGTCGAGGTATTGGGTTCGAGCACCACCAAGGACCTGACCTTGTATCCCTCCCTCCTCAAACAGGCACGCCGCCGTCCTGTAACTTCATGCTTCATAGTAACATTGCAGAAGCCCTTTGAATGCGTAGTTGCCCGTATGATGATTGCAAACACAAGCTGCTCCAATTTCTGATCCCAGTGTCCTGGATAACACTCGCTCTACTCAGCTTTATTGACCTTGTCCGGGAGAGGAAGAACGGTAAAATTGAGACACCCTCATCCTTCTTGTTATATATATATATATATATATATATATATATATATATACAAGTGCTCCGACACCGCCTAACGACACGCATGTGTGAGACACTGCCTAACGGCTTGTCTCGCACCTGCGCGCTTCGCGCGACTTTGCAGCTTCACTGATCTATGGAACATAGATTTTGTAAAACATAAAATTGCTAACATTCAGGGTCTGCTGCGTACTTTATTGACATCAAGCCGTTCACTACTTCCGTGCATTCATCACAGACATTCTCTCCGCACCGACCATTAACGTCATGGTTTGTGCTGCGCAATACTTTTTTCCCTCAGGTTGCTTCTCCGCAACCGTTCTCATGCTCAACAGTTAGGATTTCCAGATATCACTGACATGTCTTCCTAAGCCAGGTTCCCTCTCACTCGTTTCTTCTTACTGGATCTAATTGCTGGTCCGCCTTTACTGGTCTTCCCTCCCCCTCTTTAGTCCCCACCTTCCTGGTCCCAACAAGGGGTGCACATTTAACGGTTACCGATTTAACGAATTTAACGAATTAACGGCATTTTCCGTTAAAATCCGGCTTAACGACTTGACGGAAATTTTTAGAAATTTAACGGAATTTTTAACGGACCTTTTTTCTCAGTAAGTTTATCACTTTCCCCTCTGTCTTCACTAATATTGCAGTCCTCATGCTCCTAATTAGGACTATTTCTGAGAAACTATTGAAATTGGCAAGAATATTTTAATGTTTTATGCCATTCTCATGTCTTTTATTGCGCATTTCGATTTTCGGAAATAATAATAAAGCTAAATAATAAAGCTTATCCTCACTTTGCGCTGCTTATCCCAGAATACTCTGCTCGCCACCTAAAGCAGTCGAAATGGAGAGAATTTTTGAAGTCGGTGGAGGGATTTCAAATGATTCGGGAAAAACGCTAGTGAAGGGATAAAGAACGCCGCCACTCAATGACTTTTGGGATGCGCCACGCATTCTACTTCTACAGGATGTCCTGGAGGCGATTTGAATGCGTAATTGAGCATGCAGTAAATCAGCTATGATGATCAGCCGATGAAGAAGTCAGCGGTTTATCCTTTCCAGACAAGTCTGGTACCAACTCACCGACCAAAGATTCACCGGAGGGTGGAAGGCTTGGTTGGCTTGAGCGGGAAATCCGAACCAGGATCCTGGCATAGGATATGCATGCAAAAGCCGGCGCCCCCTCCGACTGCGCTACACGCGCTCTTGTAACAAAAATTTGGAAAGCTACTTTCCTGAACGTTAACACGTCAACGATCGTGTTAAACCCTTTCGGCCGTGTGGGACCGTGTGACACGATGTCGTGTCAGAGTTCCGACCAGGGGTGCACACAAAATTCTGTGCGTTAAATATTTTTAACGAAATTTTTTAACGGAAATTTTTCGTTAAATTTCCGGAAAAACGTTAAATTTCGTTAAAAAGCACAATTAGCTGCAAACCATTATTTCAAGCGAAAAAAATCAAGGGAAAACTTATGGGTTTCAACCTCAAGAGGTCAACAGCTAAAGTTCAAGGAATGTAGTGCAACACTGCAATTAAAATAAACAATTCAACCTAGAAAAATAGACAAGCCTTCAACAATAAATTACCTTCAGGGTGCCGAATAAAAACAGCTGAGGAATTATCATTGAAGATGATCACTGACAACGCATCTTAAAATGTGCGATCAGGCAGAACCCGGAGTCTCCCCCCCCCCCTTCCGTGTTCTTTGCGAAAACGTTTTGTGTGGCTGTTCTACGAGCATATACAATTTCGGTGCGGGGACCAGCCCACTAAGTACAGAAAGAAAAAGAAAAATACTATTAAAAGCCTATCAGTGGATGGTTAGCACGTTGTCGAAAGCACGATTTTCAAGTGCCTGGTGCATGGAACCAATCCATTTTTTGCGAGGTCGAGACCTTGACACGACATCGTGTCACATGGTCGCACAGCCAAAAAGGTGTGACACGTCGACAACGTGTTAACCTTGAGGAAAAGTAGGTTTCCAAATTTTTGCTTTTCAAAAATCAGTTAAAATATGTCCAACGGCCGAAAACATCCTCTTCGTCTCAACCGATCCAAGTGGCGAGCAAGAGTATTCTGAGATAAGCAACGCCAGGTGAGGATAGGCACATCCTACGAGGAGATTAGACAAGCATCTTTGTGGATTCGTTGACGTACTTGGGGGTTCGGGGAGGAAATTTCTAGCTCCAAAATGCATTAAAGGATACGGATGAAGGACAGCGTTACTCAATCTCTTGGGAAGCGCCACGCATCCCACTTCTATGGTATATCGTGGAGGAGATTTGAATGCGTGTTTGGCCGTGCAAATGACTTGTAGTAGCCAGTCGATAAAGAATTCATCGCTTTATCCCTCCCAGACAAGTCTGGTACCAATTCTACCAATTCTCCGACCCCGAAGGGATGGAAGGCTTGGTTTTCTCGAGCGGGAAATCTGAACCGGGAACATGGTAGCGGGTACAGGCGACAGCAATCACCTCTTCCGACTGCGCTGCACGCGCCCACAAAATGCATTATTTCCAAAAATTCAAAGCAGATCCATGGAAACATAAAAATATTCTAGCTGATTTCATTAGTTTTTCAGGAACTTATCCTTTATCCTTCTAATCGGGAAGATGAGCCCTGCAAAATTAGTGAAGATTAAGGGCGAAGGTGGGAAAACTCACTGAGAAAAAAGTCCGTTAAAATTTCCGTTAAATTTCTAAAAATTTCCGTTAAGTCGTTAAACCAGATTTTAACGAAAAATGCCGTTAATTCGTTAAATTCGTTAAATCGTTAATCGTTAAATGTGCACCCCTGGTTCCGGTGTAAAAAAATCGGTTGTTCCTACGCACAGGGCATATTAAAATCGTACTTTCGTCAACGTGTTAACATTCCACTGATAGGCTTTCAGTTGTATTTTTGTTAGTTCTTTCCGTTCTTGGCGGCCTGGTCTTCGCATCGAGATTGTAGACGCTCGTATAACAGTCACACAAAACGGTTTCGTAAAGAACCAGGAAAGGGGAGGAACTTCGAGGTCTGCCTGATCTTACATTTTAAGATGCCGTGTTGAAGCGAGCTTCAGCCCACTAAGTACCGTTCTCTTGATTGATAATCCCATACATGATGTATTCCACACCATGAAGATAATTTGTTGCCGAAGGTTTGTTTATTTTACTGCCCGCACCTTGTTGATAATGAATTGTTCAAGTTACATTGTAGTGTTGCACTCCATTCCTTGAATTTTAGTTGTTGATCTGCTGAAGTTGAATGGAACATATAACATTTTCCTTGGTTTTTCAATTGAAATAACAGTTCTCAGCTAATTGCATTTTTTAACGAAATTTAACGATTTATCGGAAATTTAACGAAAATTTTCCGTTAAAAAATTTCGTTAAAATAACTTAACCCACAGAACTTCGTGTGCACCCCTGGTCCCACCTCCTGCCTACTTCTTTGTATCCACTATACTTGTGCTTTTTAAAAATTTTTCGAATGAACGAATAATCGAGTAACCCCATTTTTTCGAAAATTCGAATGAGCGAATAATCGAATAACCCCATTTTTTGGTTATTCGAATTTCCGAATAATCGAATATTCGAAAAAATCGAATAATTGAATAAACTTTGTTAAAACCTAATACACCCGGTGCAAAATAGGTTCACCCCTGGTTTGTCCATTGGTACCCGAAGAACCCGCTGCCGAGGTTCAGTAATGTTACCATCGTATTCCTCACTATGGAAAACTTCTATAGGAGAATTCTAAGCAATTTATCTTATCAGTGCAGGATACCACGAACTTTAACTGAAAAATTAAGAAATGGAGACCGGTGCAAAATACAAGTTCGCTTCATAGAAAATCTGATTAATCACAAAAGTACCAATAAACAAGGTAAGATTAGTACTTCGTCACATCACCTTTGTTGCAACCATATCGAAAATTCTATTTTGCATGGTACTGATTAGGTTATCAATAACAGTTCGCTCAAAATTGGCCCATGCATGAAGTATGGCGTTCTTCAGATCAGAAACCGATGTCTCAGAGCTTCCATTTTTGTACACTGTGTACAAGAATGTCCAACAAGCTTTCTAGTTTTCGGGTTGAGATCTGAAGAACAGCTAGGCCACTTCAAATGTTGAGTTCTGTTGGAGTTGAGCCAACCTGTAGTTGACTGTGATACGTGTATGGATCCATTATCTTGTTGGAAAATAAGGTTGTGCCTACGAAATCTTTTGAAATGTGGGAGAAGGTAATCTCCGAGCAATTTCTGGTAGTCTTCACTGTTCATCCTACGCGAGACGAACTCCAAGGAAACAAGTTCGTATCCAGAAAACGCAGCCGAAACCATGAGACTTCCACCGACAAAGTAGCACCTGTAGAATACTCGCTTCTCTCTCTCCTCAAATCTCTCGAATAGTGTCTGTACCGGTCGGGCCCATCAAGATTCCACTTGTTTTACACTACTGGAGAGATCTGAGAGAAGGGGTCGAGTATCCCCTAGGCGCAACTTTGACGGTGAAAGTCTCATGGTTGGGCTGCGTTTTCTGGATGCGGACTTGTCTCGTTCGTTTCGAAAGTTCGTCTCGTGTTGGACGAACAGTGAAGACTACCAGAAATTGCTCCGAGATCACCTTTTGCCATATTTCAGAAGATTTCGTAGGCACAATCTCATTTTCCAACAGGATAATGCATCCATACACGTATCGCAGTCAATTGCAGGTTTATTTATTTACTTATTTATTTATTTATTCAATACGTTCGCGCTAAGCGCAAGCGGCAGAAAAAAGTATTACAACAACACGACAACATGAAGACACACCTAGAGCGAGTCAAACCAATGTCCTATGAGGAGAAACGGCCACCTTCAGCTTACTCCTAGGTCGACTGATAGAAAGCTTCTCAGGCTCCCCTTTTGTTTGAGACGCACGCAGATCAAAGAATTTGGAGCCTACAAAGCGCGAACAGTGGATTAACTTATAAACTCGACAAATATCAAAGAATTTCCCTTCGAGAAGCCAATGTGTGAAGACCCATGTATTTGTTCCTTATCGATGCTTTAGGTACCATAGAGTAAAGGAACCCGCCAATGCGAATAAGAACCTTGTAGTTAGTTATTCTGTACCTTTTCCACAAGGTTTATAAGAGGTTGGCTCAACTGAAGTGGCCTAGCTCTTCTTCAGATCTCAACCCGAAAACTAGAAAGCTTGATGGACATTCTTGTACACAGTGTACAAAAATGGAACCGCTGAGACATCGGTTTCTGATTTCTGAAGAACACCATACTTCATGCATGGGCCAATGTTCAGCGAATTGTTATTGATAACCTACCCAGTAGTATGCAAAACAGAATTTTCGATATGGTTGCAACAAAGGTGATGTGATGAAGTACTAATCTTACTTTGTCTGTAGGGATTTTTGTGATTAATCAGGTTTTTTTATGAAGGGAACTTATATTTTGCACCGGTCTCCATTCGTTAAATTTTCAATAAAAGTTCGTGGTATCCTGCACTGATGAGATAACCTGCTTAAAATTTTTCTATAGAGGCTTTCGATAGTGAGGAATACGACGGTAACCGCTGAGCATAGGCAGCGGATCCTTCGGGTACTAATGGACAAATCGGGGGTATCTACAATTTTGCACCGGGGTGTATTAATAAGGACGATGCGATTTTTGTGTTAGCCAATTTTGTTTGATACCGTTTACTCACTCCAAAAGCGCATTGTGTAGGCTCAAGTAAATGTAGTAAAGTAAGTTCAACGACAACATTCGCCAGAGACAAAATAAAAGATTTGAATTCTTTTAAAAAAGCAAATAATAAAGATATTCAATATCTTCTCAGAACCGTTGACAATACTCGTTAAACGGCAAGACATGAGAACTTTTTTCTTGCAAACAAAATCCTACAAAAAATTCCTACAGAAATACGGTGCAAAACATATACGCACAAGTGCAAACCTTTGCGAAAAAAAACCGTTCACTCCATTTGTTCATTTCATTATCTCACAGGAATCGTCAGCCAATCAAATTGTAGAGTTATACGGCATTTTCAGTCGAAACTCAACGTTTTTGAAATAAACTTCAACGTTCTTCTGGAATCTTCCCCGTGTAGCAACGTTGAATTTGATTTGAAAAACTTTGAATTTCAACTGAAAATGGTATATAGTCGTGTCATATATGCAAACTGTGAGCTTCAGTCCCGAAGTAATCGAGGTCGCTGAACACGAATCTTAAGTTAGTTTTTGCAGTAACGGTTGCCATCAAGAGATATTAACCAAATTATCGATTTTTTCGTAAATATCACTCAACAAGATCGAAACTTCAGGCCTGAGGTAATCGAGGTCACTGAACACGAATCTGAATTCATTTTTCAATTTTCCGTCGAAATTTGTGTTTGTTGTGCAAATTCCGTAGAGTATTCAAGTGTATGACACCGATGACAGTCGTGGTCGCAGAGAACGCAAATGTGAAGTTAGATTTTGAAAATATCGAAGAAGACCGGTCATACAATTGATTCGCCTCAACGAATTCCCCATAGAAAATCAATAGCTCGATCAACTTCAACCAATAATTTCAAAAACGGACTTCAAATTTGTGTTCAGCGGGATCGACTACCCTAAAGGCAGAAGTTTCGGAACGCAGTCGATCGCCATCAACTGCGGTCAGTATCGCCAGTACGCCATGCCCCCCCCCCCCCCTCGCCAGTCGTGATGGACTGATGGAAACACGCACGCGCACACACACTAGCCTTCTATGTATAGTAGGATATTGAATGCGTTTTCGTTACGGTGAGCTCCTCGACAGTGTGCTATCGAAAACAGTTGTCACCGAAATGAACGCCGCTCACAAAAATCATCATTACGCCACATTCGAAACAACCACGTATTCGAAATTCGAATATTATTCGAATTTTCGCACCTCGAATAATCGAATTCGAATAATTATTCGAATTTTCAAACCTCGAATAATCGAATTCGAATAATTATTCGAATTTGCTAAACTCGAATAATCGAATTCGAATAATTATTCGAATTTACGAAACTCGAATAATCAAATAATCGAAAATCGAATTCGAATAAATTATTCGAATAATTATTCGAATTCGATTAATCGAGCACAAGTATTGTATCCACTATTGAGCCCCTACTTGACTCTTCTTGCTGGTTTCCCCGTCCTGGCTCCTCCTCCTGGTTGTTCCTTTCTTTCCTGGTCGCTTTACTGGTCCACCCTGGAGGTCTGCCTTACTGCCCTTCTCCACTACCTCCTTAGTAGTCCTCTCATGTTCACGGCAGCGTCGGTGACCCGTATTCAGAATCCGGACGCTTGTTGAGCAACGTAGGGGGCTCCGTCTACTAGATCCAGGAGCTTAAAAGACCCGTCTTTCGAATCCAGAAGCTCGGAAACGTCCGCAGTCGCCGCTGTGTCGAGCATGAAGAGGGTGTGCATATGGCAAATTGCTTGTTCTCCGTATGTATTCCCTTACGGCTCCCTTCTTGTTGGTTCCCCTTCCTGGTCCCGCCTCCATGTCCCAGGTAGACTACTCCCCCTCGGTATCCTGCTTACCACTCTACAAAATTGAGCAGACCTCCCACGCTCACGACCCGACGACGGCGAGTGAATGCCCATTGCGCGACATCGGTGTCGTATCTTCTAAATCAGGTCTTCCTTACTGGTAATGGATCCCCTTGCTGATCCTCCCTCCTTACCCTTACTGCCGCCCCCTGATTGGTAACTACATGCTGGTCCCTCCTTATGGCCTAAACACTTCTTGGTACCACCACCTGGCATGCTTCATTGTTCCCTCTATCGACCCCCCATCCTGATGCCTCCTCCAGATCGCTCCCTCCTGATCGCTGTCGGTTCTCCACCCTCGAAGTCTCCCTTCTACTCTTACCCCTTTAATGGTCTTCTCATGCTAATGGCAAAAAAAGAAAAAAGTCTCCTTCTGAATCTGTACACTCAGAAATGACCGAGGTGCTGTTGTGTTAAGCAGCAAAGGGCTGCGCTTCCCCTGCTGCAGCAACATACCACCTTCAATAGCAAATTTTGCTAGATGGCGAGACGTATCCCACTCAGGTTAGATCACTCGACTGCCCCCGCTGTGGATGATGCGGCATATCTCACATAGGTTAGATCACTCTAACGTTATCGACCGCTAACTCAATTATATAGTGGTAAATATTTCGCTTGGATCATATAAGAGATCACATTTGCTTTGATTTGTTCGTCATTCACGACATTCCCACGGAAGGTAATGAGAAAGGCTCGATTTCAATTGCACAACAAAGAAACGGAAGAACAACAAACTTATACAATCGAAATGCAATATGATTTAGTGTTAGATCTAGTGATCTTGATGGTATTCATATCGGGAGTCTGACGATTGCTCTCGATGACGTTGCTGCTTAGCCTTTGAACGTGTGATCAAGTGGTGGTTGTTTCCTTCTTTGTTTCCACTATTTTCATTCTTAAGCTGAACTTTTCATGCAGGATTGATTTCCAAGTTCAACACCAAATCGATTGGTCGTGTTATAACTTTTCGGAGCGCGTGTAGCGTAGTCGGAGGAGACGCGACCGTCGCGTGCACCCGATACCAGGTTCCTGGTTCGGATTTCCAGCCCATGCCAACCAAGCCTTCTATCCCTCCTGGGTCGGGGAATTGGTACCAGACTTGTCTGGGAAGGATAAAGCGCTAACTTGTTCATCGGCTGGCCACCGCAAGTCATTGTATGGCCAAATACGCATTCATGTCGCCTCATCTACCGACATCCCGTAGAAGTAGAATGCGCTGGCGCATCCCAGAAGGGATTGAGTAACGCCGTCCTTTATCCTTCTATCCTTTATACCTTTTTGAGAAGGATGTCTTATTTGAATGATCGTTGATAGTTATCCGAAGATCCAAAATTTGTCCCATCTTCTACGTTCCTCCTTCCTGGTTATCTTCTCGTATCAGTACAACGTCGCCAAAACGTGGAGAGTAATTCAAGTGAATTCTTTGGTGTGAATGGAACACTTGGTGAGATTCTCGCGACTTGTGAGATACAGTACCCGATATGCCGCTGCGACCAACAAGCACAAGCGGCGCCAAAGATGAGAAGCGGCGCGAAAGGGCATGCAAATCGTTTAGGGCGCGGCGTCCTCAACTTCTGGACGTTAGGCTGATGGAAGGAGCCTACCCATGCGCTTGGACGATCACGGCCTACTGTTAGGAGCTAACTGCCGGCATGGCGTGCTGTGAGCAATGCATATAGGCCCGACAGAATCAATCGAGTGGGCGCGACAACCTATACACCGAGCGACAGCTTGTAGAGTGAGCGTATGGGAGTTTTCAAGGAAATTACTGGCCTTCCTACTCAGGAGTCGCTCTAAGACTGTCCAGCTTGCATCTGGAGTGCGCCGTGAACAATGCATAAAGAAACGAACCTATCAACTGATGGGCGCGAAAGCTTGTAGAGTGAGAGTTGAGGAGTTTTATCGGAAATTTCCAGCTGCCCTAAGACTGTTCAGCTTGCACTTGGAGTGCACCGAGAACAATGCATATTCAATCAAACCCATCAGTCAAGATCCGAGCACGGGGGACTTCTGAGCGCGTCAATATAAAACGTTTTTAGTGCTCTGCTAGCGCAAATTTGCATGCCGTTTGCTCGCCTCGTCTTACCACAGTGGTCGACTGAAATCGGAAAAAAGTTGCGTCGCACAAGCCTAACCTGCATTTTCGCGCCACTGTAAGTTTGTCCGTTCTTAACCTACATCGATATGCTTCGAAAAACTGCTAGAGCTTCTTACCTACTACAAAATACACAAGCTGCGGTTGGAAGGGTTCACATTTGACAGAGTTATCACACTCCAAACACAACCGCGCGTGCAATTTGGCGCATCAACAATCGATGTTCCCCGCGCCCTTACTCGCTCAGGTTACAGTTTTCGCCACTCTGAGTAGCACTGTTCAATTTTCCATCAAAACGCTATCGAATGGTACCCTACTTGGTCAAGTTCGAAAATATTGATTTTCGGTGACGTCATCGCTCCTCCGCTGCGGCCTTGTCTTCAATGCGAAATTATCAAAAATCGATATTTGTCGAAAATTTTCCGCACCGCTCTCACGCATCTACTCGATTGATTCTGCGGGGCCTATATGCATTGTTCACAGTGCGCGCCATGCCGGCAGTTAGTTCCAAACAGTAAGCCATGCTCGTAAAAACGCGTGGATAGGCTCCTTATATCAGCCCATCAGCCTATCGTCACTCAGCGAGCGGTCACGCTGACTTGATTGATTCTGCCGGGCCTATACGCATTGTTCACAGCGCGCGCCATGCCGGCAGTTAGTTGCAAACAGTAAGCCATGCTCGTCCACACGTGTGGATAGGGTCCTTTTATCAGCCTAACGTCCAGATGTTGAGGACGCAGCGCCCTAACGCGACTTGCGTCACAAGCGACGCGTGGCGAGCGGAAAACGGGTTCTCCCGCGTCCTTTTGCGCCGCTTGTGCTTGTTGGAGCAGCGGCATGTCCGGTGCTGTATTCGTTCGACCATCTATTCCAGAAAGAATGTAGGAGTTGAAGGCTCTGTCTCCATTCTTTGATCAGCCTGTTCCTTGTGCTGTATGCAAGTTTCCATTCAACATCATCGTTGAGAAAACATGGTGTTGATAGTCATAAAAATGGTCCAGGGAGCGGAATGAAGTCGAGCTGCTCGCCTACATTGGTCATGCGTCCAGGGCTACATATGACCTCGGAATCCTTTGTTAAAATACGTAGGCCGTCTAGATGTAGTTTCCTGTTATTTTCATCGTGTTTCAATGACGACTTGAAAATTCCCATCACCTCTTCGTAGAATTCGCCCTGCCACGGGCCGAAAGCTGGGTTGAACTTGAACTGGGAGATAAGTTTGCGTAACCGTCCAAACAGACACCACCATCGTGTTCGTCATCTCAGATTACCCTCCAGATGAAGTTTCGATCACAGGATCACAGGACTTGCGTGGTGCGCTTCGCCCCACAGGACAGACACGCGAAAATCGCTCTCGTCGTCAACGTGTTAATCGCATCGCAGGGAAGCGGTTGTTATCGATATCACGACCCTTTTCATGAATACTTGTTGCTGTTCTGCATTTGGCTGTGTTCAGTTTGTATTTTCCCACGACTGCCTTATGCAGCGTAAAAAATAAATAAATAAGTAATTTTCAATCACTGGCCAAAAACTAAGCTTTCGATCAGCTGCGCGGTTCACTCTTCACTATAAAAAATGTCGACATCAGTTAGCTTCTACAACGGCATTTGCTTGAAACTAATCCGAATCGCGAACAAATTTCCAAAAGAAAGATTACGTGAAGATGACGGCCGCGCCAAGAATGTCAGACTTAGTAAAGTCGTTCAAGTGGCCGCAACACTCCCCAACACGATTGTTGTAATATCGCAAGATTACGATAACTGGATGTCGGGAATAGATATGCACTCTCCCAATTTGAAATCAAACCGATCGATAAGTTGTGGATCGTCAAGCGGTCCGAAACTTCAGATCTGGGTGTTACCGAGGTCGCTAGACATGAATTTGAAGTTCGTCTTCGAACGGTCGATCGCCATTAATCGATGTTGATTAGATTACTGATTGTTTGTGGATGTCATTTAAGCAGCTCGAAACTTTAGCCCTGCGGGTAATTGAGGTAGCCAAACACGAGCCTGAAGTTCGTTTTTCAAGTTTCGATCTCCATCAATCGATACTGGTCAAAATATAGATTTCCACTTATGTCATTCATGCGGTCCGATGCTTTAACCTGATCGCAACCGAGGTCGCTGAACGCAAATCTAAAGTTCGTTTTTAAAATTATCGGTTGAAGTTAACCGAGCTATCGATTTTTACGGAAGTCGTTGAGACGAGTCAATTGTATGACAGGCCTTGATATAATTTCAAAATCAAACTTCACATTTTCTCTGCGACCACGACTATCATCCTGTCATGCACTTGAATCTTCTGCGAATTTTGCAAAAAAGACCATAAACTTCGACGATCAATAAAAAAACGAGTTTCAGATTCGTACTCGGTAACATCGACTAGACCACAGTTGAAGTTTCGAGTCTCTTGAGTGGCGTTCACGAAAATCTATCATTTGATCAATATCTATTGATTGCTATCGATACTTCAAAAACTTACTTCATATTCGCGTTTAGCGACCTCGATTACCCCAATGGTTAAAGTTTCGGACCGATCGAATGATATCCTCTAAAAATCGAGGCGCTTGAATGAATAACCACAATTAACAGCAGTCTTAAACAATGCAGTTCAAGATGAAGCCCGCTTCAAAGGGGCGGAGCGCATTATAGACAGCAGTGCTTTAGCGGCCGACGTCTTTATCTGAACGATAACACTCATCAGTTTATTATCAGTTCATTCTCTATTTCTCGTTGTATAGAAGCCGCAACGAGAGAAGTGTGATTCATTATTCTTCTTTCTATCGTTCACTTCACCAAGCAATAAACCTTCACAACGTCCGCCGTTTGAAGTGAGGCGTTAGTCTTTAGCGGTTGTACATCAAATGTTGCACCGGCAGTGTTTGGCGGCTTTGCACGCACAATTAATTCTGAATTTTAGTTATACTGGGTATCGACTGAGGTGTTAGCTGCTTCTTGAAGATCACGAATCGATAGCAACACCAAGTCGTCGCCACGCCTGATTGAGGGGGTATGTCCAGGTGGTAAGGAAAGGAACTGCACAATATATGGTGTAGTCTACCTGATTCCATACTAATCCTGCGGAGCAAAATAGATGGGGAAAACTGGGCGTCCTGTTCATGTGGGGATTAAGGATCATCTTGGCGGGAAGGAGAAGGTCATGGCCTCTACTGTTCTTGGCTGTCGTAGGGATTCATTCTCATGAAGGGCAGGTTGGGGTCAGGTTAAAATTCTGGAGCACGAGGTTTAAACATCTGCGCGCAAAGCCCTTGAGGCTTTCTGAATATACTCCAGAGACCATAGGGGCAACCGGATGGGCGAGTGCCTATATATATCAGACATTCAGCGGCCTACTGGCCGCCAAACGTCTGGTTGGGGCTTCGCCCCTAAATCCGGAAAATAGAATACCCCGACCGTCTTTTTGTCTTCTTTAGACCATCTCTCATTTATTAAAATAAATAAAAAACAGGTTTCGCTATATAGAATAGTATAGCGGAATACGGTAGGACAGAATCTTCAAAACTGCTCCTATGGGGTCTTCCCACCCTCTATCGCACGTACGCGATTGATTCTCTGAAGTACTCGTTCTATACTTGGCGAGAAACAGATAGAGAGCTTTAATCTGAAATGCTTATTCTACGGAAACCCAAATGAAATCAATTGGTATTGGTAGACCGCTCGATACGGTTCACAGTCTCCGACATGAATAACATTACTCCGATTCCTTTACTCATTCCACCTACCTCCCCCAACCCACTCCAGCTATACCCCCTTAAGGGCTCAGCACACTTCTGCGGCGTTGCCGCAGCCCTATCCTTCAACATGGGGCAAGGACGCAGAGGCCGCCGGCAACGGCAGCCGGCGCCGTCCCGCACCCGCGCACCTTTGCGGCATTGCCGCATCGACGGCAACAATGGTTGAAATCATTGTTGCCGTCGGTGCGGCAATGCCGCAGGCAGAGTTGTCTGCGCTCTAGCCGATCGCGACGGGGAACACGAAGTGGAAACACGTGCGTCCTTTAAGTTAGCTGATCGATAGGGCCAATCAGCTGATTATTTTCTGCTATTGGGACGACGTACTTAGGTGTTTTTTCTTCTCCAGTTGTTGATATTTGCTATTTTTCTCGCTTACACCCCTTTTATTAGGATTTGGTGTTGGAGTTCAATATTCCGTTTGCTATTGTTCCGCGAGAGACCGAGACTGTTCCGGGAGTTAACAATGCAGAGTTGAAGCAGAATCAACGGGTTTCAGCACTTCTGTTGATGTTTATGTTTACAATGTTTACACGAATGTGTTGCTTTCTTCTGGCAGACGGATGCTCACAAAAGCATGACGTGAACTAAGCTCGGAAGCCATGTGGGAATGTCGGTCTCGTACTTCATTTTCACCAGTCTCTCCTCACCTCTCTCTACACCACTTTTCTTTGGAGCCCTGTTCTTTCCCTGGACAAAGATCACGGTTCACCTGTATCACCTGTCGTCCCGTTGATCATCGAATTGCTCGAGCGGGTGCCAGTAGCGTCTCCATTCGTCCCTGTCGCGTGCCAGAGTGGTCCAATGGATCCTCCTCGCTCGAGGGACACGAAGAGCGTCATATCGGTCGTTCAAGGCTTTCACGAAGAAGTCCGACCAACGCGTTGGTGGGCGTCCTGGTGTTCTTTTGACATCCCGCGGAATCCAATCTGTGACGGCTCTCGTCCAGCGGGTGTCTGCGAATCGCATTACGTGGCCGGCCACCTAATTTTCGACGACTTGGCCCATGCGACAGCGTCTCTGATCTTCGAACGTCGGCGAAGCTCGGAACTCCGGAGGCCTTCTCTCGCTTGCGTGAGTCGTGTCACTCCGAGCATCGTCCTCTCGATTCCACGCTGCGCGACGCTGATCGCGTGTTCATCCTGCTTTCGTATAGCCCAGGTCTCTGAGGCGCATGTTAGGGCAGGAAGAACAGTGGAGTCGAATAGGTGGGCACGGAGTCGGACGTTCTTCGTTTTCTTCACGACTTCTTCGACGCTCTTGAAAGCTCCCCAAGCCGCTCGTTTCCTCCTGCTCAGCTCTGGTGCTAGGTCGTTGGCCATGTTGACTTCGCGACCCAGATACACATGGCTGGAGCATTCGGAGACGTTCGTTCCGTTGAGCGAGAATGGGGCATCAGAAACCCATCCGTTCTTCATGAACATCGTCTTCGTAAGATTCAGCTGCAGTCCAACGCTTCCACATACACGATCGAAGTCGGCCAGCATTCGTTCCGCCTGACTGATGCTCGGTGTTATGAGCACGATGTCGTCAGCGAAGCGAAGATGGTGCAGTTGCCGGCCGTCGACCTTCACTCCCATGCCTTCCCATTCTAGTTCGCGCATGACGTTTTCGAGGGTGACGTTGAAGAGCTTCGGGGATATGGTATCCCCTTGTCGAACCCCTCTCTTCACGCCAATGACGACGTCGTTGTAGAATGGTGAGATCTTGGTCGTGAATCCACTGTCAGCCCTCGAAGGATTCTGATGTACTGAGTAGGAACGCCCTGGGTGAGCAGGGCTTCCATGACCGCTTCAGTCTCGACGGAGTCGAATGCCTTCTTCAGGTCGATGAACGTAAGGCACAGCGGCAGCTTGTACTCTCGCGACACTTCGATGAGCTTCGTAATGGTGTGTATGTGGTCGATCGTGCTGAATCCTCTCCGAAATCCTGCTTGTTCGCATGGCTGTCCTTCGTCCAGCGTTCTACTAATCCTATTCAGGATGACTCGAGTGAACAGCTTGTAGACTACGGACAACAGGCAGATCGGGCGATAGTTGCCAATGTCGTGCACGTCTCTCTTCTTGTATAGCAAGATGGTTCTGCTGGTCTTCCACTGAAATGGAACCTTGCACTCCGACAGGTAGCGCGTGAAGAGCTGCGCCAAGGTGTTGATGAGCGCTGGCGGGAGGTTCTTCAGGTGTTCAGCTCTGATCCGGTCAGAACCGGGTGCTGTACGTTTCTTCACCGACGAGATGGCGTGTCGGATTTCGGAAGAGAGAACAGAGGGGACGACGTATCCATCCTGCGGAAGATGGTATGGGGGCAGGTGGACGTGGCTATCGAAGAGATCGGAGTAGAAGTCGTGGATGACTTTCTCCATGGTCCTTCTGGAAGAGGTGATGGTTCCGTCAGGACGTCGGAGAGCGGTCATCTTGGTCTTGAAGTTGGCGAAGTTCCGGCGGGCATTGCGGATGCTCAGCCCTGTCTCTGCTGCTTCAGCCAACACTTCCGCCCTTCTCTCCTTGAGATCTTCCTTTATCGCCGCTCTGCATAGCTTTGCAAGCTCGGACGTCAGTTGGTAGTTGCCTGACGCTCGTGCTGCTCCACGCTGGCGTATCAGCTCGAGAGTTTCCGGAGACAGGCGTCTCTTGGTGGTCTTCAAGCTCTCGGCTCCCTTAGCACTATCGTGGAGATGGTGCACGAAGCGATCGCATTCCTCGTCGACGTTGTCCATGACGACATCTTCCCAAAGGCCGACAAGAGAGGTGTAGAGATCCCAGTTGATGGTCGTTCTGGGATTCCTCTTCTTGAACTTCACGGCCTTCTCTCCTTGACGCGAAAAGCGGAACCTCGCGCGAAGGAGGCGGTGGTCCGATCCCGTGTAGAACTTGGGGACAACGGAGACATCGGTCAGGCAATACTTGCGATTGAAGATGATGTGGTCGATCTCGTTGTGGAACTGGCCACCGGGGGATTCCCAGGTCCATCGTAGGGAGGGAGGCTTCGGGAACTGCGAGTTTCCATGGATGGTCCTGGTCGACATGATAAACTCAGACAGCCTTTCACCTTGCTCGTTCCACTCCAAACCGTGGGTTCCGATGTGAAGTTCTTCCGGCGACCTTCGTGGCCCGATCTTGGCGTTGAAGTCACCGACGATCACCTTGTAGAAGGTGTGATCTTCCTTATAGAACTTCTCCAGCTCCACGTAGAAGGCCTCGACGTCTCCGTCGTCGTAGTCGGATGTTGGGGCATACGCGACGAACACAGTCAAGGCTCGCACGGAGCCACATCGCTTCAGTCGCAGACGTCCGATTCGGCTTGTCAGAGACTCGTACGAATCGATGTTCATGGCCAAGTGCGTGTTGACGAGGACACCAACGCCGCCTACTCCCCTGCTGTGGCATGTTCCGAGGAACAGTTCTTCTCCGGAGTCGTAGGCGGCGTGTAGGGGGTGGTGTCTTCTCGTCTCGGTCAGTCCGATGACGTCGTACTTGATCTTCCTGGCTTGCATCATCAGGTCCTCGACGGATGCTTCCGACGCAAGCGTGCGGGCGTTGTAAGTACAGATCGTCATTCTAGTCCTTCTCAGTTTGCGCAGCCTGGTTAGGCCCTGAGATTTTAGCAGCCTCTCCGTACTCGTCCTTCCCATCGCTGCAGAAATGGGGGCTCTTTCGGGGTCAGGGGAATGAGGCCCTTTAGTGCTGCTGTGTTTGACTGGAATACAACACGGGTAGCTAGTCAGGCTCTGTCGTGCGAGCGGGGTACTCCGGGCAGCCAGCCAGACTGCCCGAAGGGACGGGGCGAGACTTAAGGCGGCCTCGAATCGCCTTACATTTACTCCCAGTCTACCGAGTGCAAGCTTTTGGCCGAGCCGACACAGTTACAATCCGCACAGTCACGGACACATCCACGCACACTGTGCACGAACATGCCGCTCCCACGCACAAGGAACGCATCGACCCGACACAGCAGGAGCAAGGAGTCCATCCCCTGCATCCCACCTGCGTCTCTGGGCAGTACACGGTCGCATTTGGTTCGCGTTTAATTCCCCTATCCACCACCCGGGGACGCGCCACGTGGCCCTGCGACAAGCGGCCCGAGATCCCTCTTAACAAGAGAGCCCGAAGGCTCTCTATAAGGTCACGGTTATCATGGAGAATCCATAGGTCCTTGTGAGCACCGAAGATCGAGCAACACTGAGCACGAAGGAAGGGACTGCCAGCTGATTTCTCGGTTCGGGCGCGCGTCCCTCACTGGAGCGCGCTTTCCATCGGAGCGAGTAGGTCCCAGTTGGACTGCGCTGCGACGGCGCCGTGTTGCGGCAACGCCGGAGGACGGCGCCGTCGCCGTGGGGAGGAGCGCCGCAACTTGAAGGCTCCGCCCCACTTTTGCTACGGCAACGCCGCAAAAGTGTGCGGAGCCCTTTACCCATGTGCCGGCAGATAACGGAAGTGAGAATCAAGTACGCACACACTCGTTGTTGCACGAAGCCTTAAAAAAAGGCTCGTGAAAAAAACCTGTGAAATTCTCACGGATGCTGTGCAAAGTCTTATCTGTGACACATTTGCTGAGCCCGGACGCATATGTCACGATGTCTACGACACGTCTTTTGCACCTTATACACGTGGAACGAAGTCTGCAGCACGCCTTCTGACGCCACGTTGGACAACACTGAGAGAAAATGCTGGTCCCCTTATTGGTCCCTTTCACTGATCCCCTTCATTAGCCCCTTTACTGGTCCCCCTTAATGGTTCCATTACTGGACCCTTTACTGAACCCCCTTAAGTGGCCTACCATTTATTGGCTGCCTTCTTGACTGGTAATTCACTGGTACCCCATATTGGTCCCCCTTCACCGCTCCCCATTACTGGTCCCACCTTCACTGCTCTCCCCTTTATTGGTGAACCCCTTACAGGTCCCCCTTCACTGGACCCCCTCCCACCACCTTCACCGGTCCCACCCTCACTGGTCCCCCATACCTGGTCCCCTTCACTGGTCCCCCCTCTTTTGTCGGTCTCTACTTCTGCTCCCACCTTCACTGCACCTCCCTTTACTGGTCCCTCTTCACTGGTCCCCCTATCCTTCACCGATCCCTATTACTGGTACCACCCTCACTGATCCCTCTTTTACTTATCAACCTTCTACCAGTCCCCTCTTCACTGGACCCCTCTCCTCTTCTTCATCGGTTCTACCGGTTCCCCTTCACTGGACCCCTCTCTCTTCACCGGTCTCCCTTTCACCTGGTCCCTCTTCACTGGTCAACCCTCTACCGGTTCCCCTTTCACTGGACCACCCCCCCCCCCCCTCACCGTTCTCCACTGTTGGTCCCACCTTCACTGGTCTCCCCTTTACTGGTCCCCTCTTCAGTGGTCCTTCCTTTATTGGTCAATCCTTTACCGAAAATTTCGTGATATTTCTCCATATATGTGGAGTTTCTTTGCAGCATCCTTAAATTCGAAATAAATATTGAAAAGGCAAAGTCTCGTTTAGGTGGTAGTTTTGAAGGAGTTGCCTTAAAAGGCAGCCTCCCAGAGTATCGTTGTTCTCTTTCATCATAGGTGATTGAGTTAGTGAATTCCGCTACGCACCTTTCGTCTTCGTGTTCGCTAGTGTTGTCCATTATGCCGATGGAA
Organism: Heligmosomoides polygyrus bakeri; assembly: GCA_947359475.1. NCBI lineage: Eukaryota > Metazoa > Nematoda > Chromadorea > Rhabditida > Heligmosomidae > Heligmosomoides > Heligmosomoides polygyrus. The sequence goes on along the minus strand of OX375866.1, from coordinate 61,993,321 downwards.
TCATTTGGCCAAAATCTCTCGACCAGGCCCACAACTTGAGCATGATTGGCTGGGCTTGCAGCATGTAGGAGTGGAAAAGAACACCATGTTTCTTTGGTTTTGGCGAAAGGAATGATCTGCTACGACGCTGCCGATCCGCGTGTTCACGAGGCGATATCCGTTTGGCAGCCGTGAAATGTTGAATTCACCACTGCATAATACTAGGTCCAAGAAGTAGTCTATTCCGATTAAGAGCTGGGCGTGATGTGTTTCTTTGATATGGCGTTTTCTCGGCCCTGCTTCTTCGCGGCGGAAGTATATGTTAGTTGGTTTATAAGAAGAGGTATCGCTTTAATCTGGAGAATGGTGTCAGAGCCATCAACACAGTAGATCCTGCTGGCATGCTCGGTGGCTGAACTTATATGGGATCTCTGTTGGAGAATGTGTGCACGTTGATTTGCTGGTGGTTGATAATTGATAAGTGAAGTTGCTATGCGAATTATTTTGTAACGTACGACTGTGATGTGCCACTATCCAGAAGACCGGTTGTTCGAATTTCCTTGATATGGTCGGGAGATTAAAGTGAAAAGTTTTACCTCTGCATACATAAGGAAGGGTTCTTCTGGTCGAGGGAATTCATCACTGGTGTATAGAGAAGTAGACGCTCCAAAGGCTATATTTGTTTTGTTTAAGGAATTGACGGTGGGGTTTTGCGGGTTTGGCCCAAACATTTCTGTTTTTCTATAGTGTCAGTCAATTCGGTTTCGAGGTGTTTCGTGGTTAATTTGAAATTTTCTTGGGATTTGTAGTGGAGAGGTGGTTGGAAGGCCTGAGGCACAGCGATGTGTGATAGCGTTTGGAGTAGAAGGAACCCATCTTATTTGAAGAACATTTCAAATTTGCGTGAAATAGACCATTGCAGAATAAGTGGATATTCTTGACGACCTCTATTCTGAGTACGGTGTTGGATAAATGGGACAGGAGAATGATGTGTGTCCATCTTGACTGCTGAAGTAGAAATTAGTCGATCTTGTTTAGCGATTGTTCTGTGCGGAGGTGGGTTCTTCGAGAAAAGTATTTGAGCTCGAGGATGAGGTAGAGATTTTGCTTTCCTCGTAGCTTCCTTTGCAGAACTCCATTTTATCAAGTGTTGCCTCTTTTCTCACTATATCTCACTATGTTCTCACGTCAGCAGTTGAATGAGAGCGGATGGGGTGGGGTGAGTTTGAATCAGTTTCCTGTTTTGTCGTATATCTGACTTCGAATGTGGTAATTTGTTGAGCAGGATAAGGATAAAAAGGATTAAGGGCGGCGTTGCTCAATCCCTTCTGGGATGCGCCAGCGCATTCTACTTCTACGGGATGTCGTGCAGGCGACATGAATGCGTATTTGACTGTTCATCGGCTGGCCACCGCAAGTCATTGTATGGCCAAATACACATTCATATCGCCTCCATGGAACTGTCTCCTGTGAGCGTTGAGAAGCGTTTCCAGAACTCTCGAAACTCCAAAAGCGCTTTGTCGAAACATGGCAGGTAGATTTTACTCAGCAGTGAGACGTCGACTTAGTTGTACATCTTATTTGGAAGTGCTGCCATGGGAGATTGGATCGGCGTGACTCTGTAGCTATATGTCGAAGCTGGAGGGTTATGGGATAGACCTCGCGGTCTCTTTACTGACGTGAATCTTGTAATGAAATGGCAACAAACGTACGGATGCCTGTCTTGGTGCGGAACAGACGAATGGCGGTTCTTCTTCAGTGTCCGTGGTCGCCAATTGTGTGCTGGATAACAGTTGCTCTTTATGGCTTTATTGAACTTATCCGGGAGAGGAAGAATTGAAAAATTGAGACACCCTCATCCTTCCTGTTTATATACCGCTTGAATGATATAAGAATTCGTACCAGGGGCCGTATCCTCGTGTTCCTCCGTTGGGGGAAGTCTAATCAATGTCAACATATCTTATCACGCCCCAATCTCCAATCGGGGGACAGTAGGGGATAGATGAGCATACGGCCCCGGAGCAGTTGTTTTAATTTTCGAAGCTACATCTGTGCGGAGCGCACGATCAAAAGCGTTCGATCCGTCCCTGCAAAAACGGTGCCTTTTGTTAAAAGATATTGATATGCACGGCAATCTTAATAAACAATCGTGTGAGGTGAGCCACGCATTCTGCTTCTACGGAATCATAGAGGCAATAATGAATGCGTGCTTTGCCTGTACAAATTATTCGGGTTCGCGAGTCGATGGACAAGTCAGCGGTCTATCCTTCCCTGGCACGTTCGGTGCCAATACAACAAGCCTAACGGTAATAGGTTAGCATTGATGGGACCCGAACTTGGTAGGCACGCGAGACGCATCCGTCAGCAGTCACATCCGACTGCTCTAGAAGCGTACCTTAACTGGTTCAGTAGGATTGCTTCAAAGTTCTAACAAAAAGCAGCCTAACGTTAGCCCATTCTCTTCACCCCCACAGAACAGCGGAAGCATATCTCGCTCAAGTACATCATAGCCTTTGAGCGAGCGTCCACCATATTACGGCCTGTTCATAGAGACGGCGATGCCACGAATGATGGCCCAGGCAACGGATACACGCCGATTTCCGATTGTTGGTCGCTAAGCATTAACCTATTAGTTCAAACCGTTCTTGATTACTATGCAGCATTAAAGACGAAACAAGCCTTATTTATAGGAACAGTAAAAGAAACTCTAATAAACATTTATTACAAGAGGAAAATGAACACCTGTTACCCTAACAGGAAAAATCGCATTTTCTCAATACCATTTCCCATTACAACGTGAATTTCAATTTTCTCCATTTCCATTTTGAATTTCCTAATTGTGAATGAATTGCTGTGATATCCCAGTTTTCCATTTTGTTTGGCATTTGCCACTAGCAACTGAGAAGACTGTATTCACTCTGGGGACGACTTCAATATAAAATGCACGATGTTGTATCATGAAATCGAAATAGGGCTGTTGTAGTCGTCGGCTCGATTAGATCTTTACTAGCAATCACCAGAACAGAATACGGTAGTAGCGAAGTCGACCACAGCTAGTCGGTGGCTCGAGGATCTAGGTCAATAATCACGCCACCCATATCATACCACCGTTCAGCACGAGCGCATGAGACGGTCAACTAGATCAAGTCAAACATGAACTAGAATTATCCTATAACAGGGACTGTTACGCCGGGTGTTTCACCCGGGGGCGGATGTCTAGGGTTGTGGCCTGAACCGGACAGGAAATCGATTTATTAGGCTTCTTATGGCACCAGCAGGGGTCGGTACGTCCGCCTCTGCTGTGCCCGCGCTCCTCTCCGACCCGGCCGCTCGCCAGGTACCACCGAGACCAGAATCCAAGACCGACCGCTCGCGACCTCGACACCAGTCCAGACTCCAAGACCGACCGCTCGCGACCTCGACACCAGTCCAGACTCCAAGACCGACCGCTCGCGACCTCGACACCAGTCCAGACTGAGCCCGGTGCGCCCAGGCCCCTTTATATAGGTTTGCGCGCGCGGGAAGGCCGGCCCCCTAAGTGGACACGCGCCGCCCCGCTGCCTCCGAATGGCCGGCGCTGGGCACAGGCGAGGCAGACGGCGATCGATCGATCCCGCTGCTGGGAAAATACAGATACACTGCAATAATGTGCAAAAATACAACAGAACACTACACAGAACAACACAGTTAACCTATAAACACCTAAATAACACAACAAAGATTACTTCTGCGAGGCCTCGCGCCTCGCCCATCCTTCACAGGACCAGAAAGGCTCTCGAGGCCTTCTGAATTCACGAACGAAGTCCAGCCGTTAACAACAGAAACTAATGCATCTCCATTAAAGGATAAAGAATAAAGGACGGCTTATTCCCCTTTGGGATTGCGCCACGGATTGAACTTCTACGGGATGTCATGGAGGCGAGTTGAATGCGTATTTGGTCATACCATTACTTGCGGTGGCCAGCCGATGAACAAGTCAGCGCTTTATCCATCTCAGACACGTTTGGTACCAATTTACCGACCCCGGAGAGATGGAAGGCTTGGTTGGCCTGGGCGGGAAATCCGAACCAGGAACCTTGTATCGCGTGCACGCGACAGCCGGCGCCTCCTCCTACACGCGCCCATGCATCTCCATTACCAGTGAATTTTTGCCTTTTATCCATTTATGCGAGCTTTGAAGTCGCGTATACTGCTTTGTGCCCATTTTCGCCTCTCCGGCAATGAGCAGTATATTCAAACATGCCAATAGGTCTCACTTGCTCCATGGTGGCCAGTTGATCCGGTTTCTTTGCGCCAGAGGGATCGGTGAGTTAGAACACACAGATGTGGTAACGTTTCCTAGCACTCCTGGAAGATGTTGCTCCTGGTAAAGAGGTGGACGCGATGTTTTTGATCCAGTGAATTTCACAGAGTCATAAACATTTCTGGCTTCTTTCAGGCCTTGAGAAAGACGAATTCGTCGAAACGTCGGCCGCAATAAAGAATTCGTATCAAACCTGGAGGGCAAAAAGGAATTTTCAAAAAACTTACGCCTAAGATGCCCAGGTTCTAGAGCGTCGAACTTGGAGGATATAATGAACATTCTGATGGATGATCTTTTGACATCTTTCGGCAAGTTGAAAAATTCCACGTTCGAATAAGGTTCGGCTTTTAGAGCAAAGAAGTGGTGCGATTCAATTTTTTATTAGGGTGGAAAAAATCTTTTCATCTTTTTTCGAAGATTTATTACTTCACAACTACAATGTCAAATCAATTGAGATAAACTTTACTTTGTTCCACAACACTTCTCCAAAAACTGGGTACCTTTCTAATTCCTCCCGCTTAAAGGACTGCAGATCTGGAATCGTACCATTGCCGAATCCAATTTTTGAGGCCTTCACCCGTTTTAAAATATTTCCAATTTTTTGCTTGAGAGCACGGAAGAGAAGGTAGGTTAGGGCTATACGGTGAATGTGGCATTACCTCCCATCCCAGCTCCTTTATTGTTTCTCTTGTGAGTCTTGCAACATGTGGTTTGCACTGAGTGTCTGACAGGGCATGTGGAATACAAGCTCCAAATTTTCAAGCAAAGCCAAGATTCTTCAGATGGATTCCCACTATCCTATGAGACACTTCGAGCTTCTCTGCAAGTTGACGTGTCGTCTGCCTACTATCGGTACGACCAAGATGGAGTAGTTCAGTGCCGTCCAATTGAGTTGGCCTTCTTGACCTTGCTTTGTCCTCGAGTGAATATAATCCCCCTTCAAAAACTTTCCAAACCACTCATAACAGGCGCGATGAGTAGTAGATCCCAAGCCACATATACATATATATATATATATATATATATATATATATATATATATATATATATATATATATATATATATATATATATATATATATATATATCGTTAATTTGGTCGGCTGCCTCACAATCCTTTAATGAATTCATGAAGAATGACGTGCCCGAAAATGGCCATGAGCCCGGAAAGATTGCATGGATAACGAAGTACAAGAAGGATCTTGACCTGTGTCCGCGTGCGAACGGTAATACAAGTGTGATAGGATTATGAAATCAGCTATCAATACTGGCTAGAGTGTTTACAAGGAGAACGGTTAAAAAAAAAACTTTCGAAGTGTGAAGAGACTTTTTTTCAACCTAATAACAGCTTGATAGGAATCACAAGTTTTACATCCAAGGTGGTTTTGAAGGGAACGAAAGATAATAGGGGCGTTTTTCGCGACTTCTTTGTTCAATTTTTGATGGTTGGCGACAGTAGACATTCGAATCAATAGTTTGTATTCTTGCAAGCTGCTCAAAGAAGACTATACCTTTGTCACCCCACCATGCAGAAAGCATAATCATATACTGGTGAATGTATGACTTGGATGTCGATTGTGGCGGCGTATTTTGCTTGCTCCATGATCATTGTTGGACTGCTTTATCGTGAACAATTTTTCTTCATACGTTATGATTCTTTTTGGAAAGTGGTCATTTTGGCTACGATTAAGCATATAGTCCCATACGCTAATGCACTTGGGGAGGTAGATTTCCTTTAAATCGTGAGGAAACCCAAACATCTTGTTTGTTTGCTTAACCATGCTGCTAACTGTGCAGGAAAATGGTTGATTTCGATATGCCAAGGCTCTATTCCATCGCTCGAGTTGTCACACGCCAGTTGGTTTCGATTAATGCATATATTTTGTCGCCATCAGTAAGAAACGGTGGGGCACGTTGCATACTAAATTTTTCAGAGCGAAAGCGAGTACTGACACTAACGTGTAGTAAGGAAATCCTCACCATAAACTTCATGCAATTTCTTCCCAGCTTGCACGCATTTTTGCCCTTTCAGAATAAACATAATTTTACTAATGGTGCTCAGTTTTTGGCAAGAGATGGCTAAAGTCCTAAGCCACGCAATCGCTAGTGCATAAAATTATGCCGTTTACGCTATCTATGAGAAAAACGACATCAATTTTCGAACAACCCAATAGTGTTGGTGTCTGTTGGGCCACTCCGATGACGTTGGGTTTGTTCTTCATGACTTGCATCATTAGATCCTCGGTTTTTCTTGGCGTCGTGCGCCACACGCACGTTCAGATCGTCATCCTACTCCTTCTCAATTTGAGCGGCCCGACTAGGCCCTGAGATTTTAGCCGCCTCTTACAAGGGTCTGAAGCGTATGTCTGAACGGGGGAGCGAGTCATATAGGGAGAATCCTTATCCCTCAATTGGTTTGAAGATGTGTTTATTTTCTGCCAAGTCGTTAAACCCAAGGAGTAGGGGGTCACAATGGGAACGGCGCAGCACGCGTTTGGGGGTGTTGTACGCCCGCGATGCTTCTGCAGCCAGTGGCTCGGAGCGCAGGTGAGTAGAGAGTTGACTCGTGCGAGAGAGGTCACGGTTTGGCTCCTCTGCGTTGCTGGACGTTTGCATTTCAACTGATTGGTAGAGATTTGGAGGATTCTGACGTCTATACCATTTTCAGACGTTTTCTGCGTATTTTTCCTGCGGTACGTTGTGGTATTCAACATTGTGATGTATAAATGTTCAACACCAGTCATACACATGTACAAAGTGCATGAAGCACCACTGGGCACCTTACGGGTAGCGTATAAAGGCTGCAGGCTCCTCATAGTCTGTTTCTATACATGGACCAAAGGCCTCGGGAAAAACCATCCTGTTCGGATTTTCAAAGGAAACCACGTTCCGACAACACTTTTGACGTCGGAGGTGGTTCAAATGAGAAACGAGGTCTGTGGATACCGCAAATTAAGCTAAACGGCATCGACGCTCTTTCCCTCATGTTTGCCTGTCACCTGGAAGTCGGAGGTCTGCTGAACGTTTTCTAGAACCTAACACCAACAATGTCTGCCGACGGTCAAGTGGTGATCCACCTGCACACGCTGAATCGTGGCTCACCTTTAGACAAGGAATCTTCGAGGGGAGAAATCAAGCTGGCCGAACGGATGGCCAGCATACTCAAGGACTTCGAAGCACGTCAACTTGAAGTTGACGAAGACGAACAGCTGGAAGTGGTGGAAGGAGAAGAGGAAGATTGGGATCCACAAGATGAACTGATGGACGTGGAGAGGCAAGTAAGCAGTGGGCATATGAGTTTTCGGGTGTTACTCTTCTTTCGGAGGAGTCTTCAATTGGATTTCGGTTGCGTGCTCATAACCATGGAGGAGGACACCGCGATTCCAGAATCCCCCAAATCTCAACCAATCAGTTGAAATGCAAACGTCCAGCAACGCAGAGGAGCCAAACCGTGACCTCTCTCGCACGAGTCAACTCTCTACTCACCTGCGCTCCGAGCCACTGGCTGCAGAAGCATCGCGGGCGTACAACACCCCCAAACGCGTGCTGCACCGTATCCCATTGTGACCCCTACTCCTTGGGTTTAGCGACTTGGCAGAAAATAAACACATTTTCAAACCAACTGAGGGATGAGGATTCTCCCTATATGACTCTCTCCCCCCGTTCAGGCATACGCTTCAGACCCTTCCCTTGTCAGTACTCCCCTTCACATCGCTGCAGAAATGTGGGCTACTGGCGGACCAGGGAAATGAGTACTTTAGTGCTGCTGTTTTTGACTGAGGTACGGCATAGTTAGCTGATCAGTCTCTTGCGTTCCAGCGAAGAACTCAGTGCAGCCAACCAGACTGCCCGAAGGGAAGGGCGAGGCTTTTCAGGCGTTCTCGAATCGCCTTTATATGCACGCCCTTGCTAACGGTCACAGAAAGTAAGCCTGAAGTAGGCGCTAGGCCTGTCGTATAGAATAGAAGCAAGGAGGACATCCTCTGAAACCAATCTGCATCTTTGTGAAGTACACGGCCGCGTTTGGTTCGCGTTTTCGTCTCCTGCCTACGACACAAAGAAGCACCACGTCACTTTGCGAGGTCCCCCCAACATCTGTCCGTTAGGCTTGCTGCTCACGAAGATCGCAAACGTAGGACACTCGATGAACTCCAGCCTTTGAAACAGGTTGGATTCCGCAACTAATTCAGTTCCATTTATTACACCCTGACCGTCTCGAGGATCGATGGTCATCCGAAATAGCGTGTGCCCTCTTGCCTTAGCCCACTTCAAGAAGTTGTTCACGAGCGTCGAAACGAGCGTCATTCTCTCTGCGCTCATCGATCAAGCTGCGAACTCGAGCTACACGACATTAGCCGACTACTATCTATGGATACGGCTGTTTAGTTGTTTTCTCAAAATTTCCACTAAAACAAGGATGTTCCAGAAGAATGTTAGCGAATTAGCGGGGAAGGCTAAACGTCGATTCGCAGGTCACATGCTAGATAGGCAAAACAGCCGATGGCCAAAGAGTGCTCCGAGGGGACGCACAGCGTCTCCACTGGAGATCTACAACAAGGTGAGTCGAACATTCGTGTCACGGATACATCAAATAACATTTCACTTGGAACATGCGAAGCGAAGTCATCAACGTCGCACATTTCGAACGGCACCAACATCCTGCTGGATGACGACGACGAGGCGAAGAAATGGATGGAAATGATGCTGCCGAAGACAAGTCATGTAGGCATAAAGGTCATCTAACGCTAGGCAATTTCTTTCTCTGGTATGTTCCTTCCGAAAACGATCAATGACTAACTAATTCGGGACTCAGCGCCAGCAGTCATCACTTGAACTCCTCGCTGATGTTGGTTTATCTGCTACTGTTTAAGAAGGCCAATACTCGTCGAGAAAGAGCGATCTCGGTAGGAACCCTTATCTGCAAGAAGCGGACATTGCAAACTCAAACAGCACCGGTTTTCTAATTGAATATTTTTCGTCAAGCGATGATAATTCCTAGAAACACACAATACCGATGACCAAAAGTTGCTCATAGTTACTGGTCTTCTTTATATTTCGTTAAGCAGAAAAGAATCTCCGAAAATCACGAAAACTCTTTTGGAGAAGTATATCAAGAGGAAAGAGAAAATGAGCTGGTCGACCATTGTTCACAATAAGTGAAAGCAGGAAGGCAGCATGAATTATGCATATGCCCTGCGCTCTCCAGCCGTTACGACAGCGGCCTTTGGACATTGGAAGATCGCGGTCGGATCCTGAAATAGAATCTCGTTCGAATCTGGCGAGAAGTGCTGCGCCCTCGAATTGCGGTGGAAACTCCGTCGTCGGAGTGATAAGACTGCCGAACGCGCACGGTGTTTCTTGGATTAGTGTCGCTTGGGATCCGGTCGTCAGTCATTTCAATTGGGTCATCTCACCCGCCTCTGGGCGCTCCTACAGGGTTCGAGAGAACGCACCGTCCGCGCCGCCGCTCGTGATCGCTTTCGCTTTGAACTCGCTGATGCTTTTCCTGCTGAGGCTATTCCTGCTGCTGGCTGCGGCTTCGGCACAGCTAGACCCCAAAGGTTAGTTCCCACGATGGGGGGGGGGGGGGGGGTGGGGGTAACGAGGCTGAGTGCTCTCTAAACAGAACTGAACGGAGGCAAGCCCACCGTGTTTCATCTGAGAACTCTTTGAATCTGGTGAAACACGTAGCATCAGGTGACACTCAGGTGACACACGTAGTATCTGAATGGCTTGGTGCAGGTTGGAACGCATTGGCTGGTTCTAAGTAGGTCATTCGTGTTTCACTCACTCGCAGATTTTGTGGGTCGAAACTTTCTCTCGTGATATTCTTTATCATTTCTGAAGGGTTTCAGCGGAAGTTGGGACAACTGCGACCGAAGTAGCTGTATCTTCGACAGATAGTGAGAGCGAAATGAAGATATAAAGAAATGCAGCTCATTTGAAAACGAAGGACAAGAACGGTACTCAGTGGTATCTGTCACCAAACATCCTTGTAAATCAGCTGCTCTGCGTAGAAGGCCAGAGCATTTTATGTTGCTCTGATTAGAATTTAGCAAAGCCACATCAGCTATGCTCTCCTTCTTGTGAGTCGTTCGCCAGGGTATTCAAAATTAGTGGAAGGCGCCTAAAACAGTTTTACTCTTCCTCTAACTTCAACACTGTTCACTGAATCACTTAGCCTAAAGCATTTTTGAACTCTAAATCTTCTTAGAGTAAAGCGAATGGCATTCTGAGGGTTAAACTACAATTTCCTTCGTGGTGTGTATCATGCAAGTGTATTGCGGCCATCCTTTCTATCTCGATACTGAAGGCTTTCGAATATTTCTTTTATCCAGAAAGGTGCTCGTAATCTCCTCCTCCTTTGCTTATTTTATGGTAACAGACGCTTTTTTCCGAAAATGTGAAAATATTCCAATATACTATAATATAATAATGTTATATATATATAAACCACAACAATATAGTATAGACAAAGCGGCCAATGAGCTTCTCTCTTTTTTCTGAAGTGCTCTCCAACGTGCAGCTCCAGCATCACCGAGTCCACATACGAGCCGCTGTGATTAGGAATGACAACGTTATTACGTGGCGCTTTTCCTCGTTTTCAGAGATTTTAGTTGAAATCGCAGGGCAGCTGATGATCGAAGCGAACGGGTCTCTGAAAGTAAAAGACGAGTTTTTGCACCGACTCATCTGTGAAGGTCGTTAATTACGACTTTCCCAGGTTTCCAAACGAAACGGTTAGTTCCGTTGAAGAAACCGAACAGCGAAGGCACCAAAAACCAGAACACTTTGCGCTACTACTTGTTCTTAAATATCGCTACTACTTGTTCTTAGATATGAAGCCCATCTGAAATGTTGCAAACAGCACCTAAAGCAAGTACATGCTCCTTCATTTGTTACTGGATTTGTTATAAATTCCGCATTGCAGTGGCGAGATCTAAAGAGTAGTTGACCCAACTCGCTCCATTAACTTGAGATAACACGGACTAACAGTTGGTCTAATGTGTTTCTACAGCTTGAACTAAAATGGCAACCAAACAATCTGAAATCGACGTCTTTCATCTCCACTGCTGTTGCCGTTCCCTTCCTAGCAGATCGTTGGAGATCAGCTGCAACGCTGTGTCGGAATTCATCAAGTGAGAGGGAGCCGCGCCAGAGTAGGTCCTCTGAGATGGTGCCCGCAAGTGCCTGATTAGTGATGGTTTCGGCGGCTGCAAGGTGTCGCGATGTGTGTCCCGCGTGTGTTATCCTTCCACGAAGTGTCCCAAGAGATAGGTGGTCTGCGTGGACCGTATCGTGTACTGTCGGCACCTTTCGGCGAAAACAAGCCGAAGGAAGGCGTGGATTCAACCCACTGCCTCCCTTTCAGACAGATGCTCCAGCTCAGCGAGGGTCGGATGAGCCACTCCCAGGGTCTTAAGATCTTGCGTTAGTCGTGCATCTTTTTTCGGGTTGCTGCGCAGAGAATGTTAGAAGACCTACTCCGCTGAGTAGACGACTTTATGCTACGGGATCTTCGGCGAACACGCACCAGTAATTTCGACTACTGCTGAAAGAGGGTGCCCCGATGCGAACCTGGAGAGCATAACCACCCTTCTCGAACTAGGGCATACTACTCTCTTGAAGCTACCACGGCTGTTTATTTTCACCACTTCACCCATTAAGATTTACCATTCTGTACAGAGTTTCCTCTCTTCTTCGGATATCGACTTCCTGCCACAGATGGGGATCAGCTCTCTTGAAGGGGACACCATTGAGATTGCTGTTGCATGAATAAGGCGAAGCTGTGCTGTGAATAATAATACGGTCAGATCAGTTGACAATTGCCCTCGATGAAAGGTCTCGAACTGTGGCAATAATATGGGCAGACTTGTGAACGCAACGTTGTTCTATAGGCGGCTCTTCACTCTCTCCGTTTTTATTATACTCCTGTTTCGTTAAAAGCTTATTAAATTAAGGCACTAGAGGCGGTAGTGTTTATCGCTGGAGAGGTCTGCAGAGGGTAATGAGCGGCCAAATTCTTCATGCGTAATTTGGCTTGCTTCTGCAGAGGGCATTCCCAGCGCGCGTCGTCGCTTACGGGTTCCTGAATGCCTTTCAAAATCGTTCGCTCGACAGCTGTAGCTTTTGGGAGTTTCATCGCATTGTTTCACAGGAGTTTCTATGTTTCATATTGTTACTTCAGCGGAACGGTGACTATAAACTCTGCCTAATAGAAATCCAGCTATCACGGCTGTTTATTTTCACCATTTCACCCATTAAGATTTACCATTCTGTACAGAATTTCCTCTCTTCTTCAGATCTCAACTTCCTGCCAGAGATGGGGATCAGCTAAGAAACGTGCTTTGCTTATAGGCGAAACATGTTTGAGCCTCTCCTCTTCTGCGAGACTATCATGTAGAAGCATGTTGAAGAAGCCATCTCTGAAGTCGGTGCGCCATGATTACTACATCTCTATACACGGCCTTCGATTAGGTGCCTACATCTTCTTCGGACACAACAAAAACCCAAGTAATAATGCTTGAGCAACTACTCCCTCGATAGAAATTTCATCCTATAGGGAGTGATTTCAAGGCGAACAAAACAAAAGCGATTTTGAGGAACGAGCGAATGCTAGGGGCCTCCGTACATCTGGGGCAAAGCGCAAGCAGCAGGTGGCAAGCTGCCGGCCGCCCCTTCATAGACCCATGGTATACTCGCACGGACACTCCAGCAGCACCTTCGCACACTGGCGCAACTTGAGTGTGGTGGACTGCGACGAGAGGCCAGGTGCAGGGTACCGCCTCGATTGGTCCCCGTCCGCGGGAGTATGCCATAGGCCGTACCCATTTCTTCAGGGCGAGCAGAGGCGCAGCATTTCCAATCAAGACCTTTTGCGAGTGGTAGAGTCGTGGATGCATTGGCGGGAGAACAAACGTCGCAAGACAAAAACGGGCTACCGGGTATAGTTGTGCTCTCCCAAAAATTTCGAATAACCGAATATATTCGAATAGCGACGATTTTCGAGCACTCGAAATCGAATATGTACATTCGAAAATCGTGTTTTTCGAGCATTCGAATTCGAATATTCGATTTCGAATGTTCGAATAGTCATTCGGGCGCAACTAGCGTTTTGAGAGGGAAATCATTTCATAAAGCAAATTTATTGATGACAAGTGCCCTGACCCACCTGCACGTGGGCTTCGCACTTGCCGGCCTCACTTGATGTTCGACTTTCGTCTCGCTTATCCTACTATAGATAATAGGCTAATGTCACGTATCCGTCACGGAAGGGGGGGGGGACTCGAGCTAAGAAATGCCTACTACAGTGCGGCGTATGCCAGCCGGGCTTTTTTGAGCTTAACCATGGACGATTGCTGGCGAACTATATCCTTGGCGGCTGATCGTCCAAATTTACGAGATATTCAAGGGGCAACGCGTCAGGGCATGAATGGGGATCGAGTGCAGAGCGTACGTTCGCTAGACGTCGTGAGTCAAGATTCAGAAGACCTGCGCTAGACGTCGTCCAACGTGCGTAGGGATTCCGAGTAAGGGCGACCAATGGGAGAGGAATTAGAGGGGGTGCGTGAATAAGGGGAGGGGATCAGCATTTCCCTCAACATCGTTCAGTGTGTGACGGATTTCTGAAGACGGCTTACAGAAGTCGTGGCACGTGTGTCAGAACGCAGAAGGAGTGTCATAGACGTCATGGTAACGTAGTGACACGTGAATCGGTACTCAGTGTCATATGTGCATGCTTGACTCTCACATCGTTTGTTCACCAACACATAGGAAAGGAAGTATTTCGGGAGAGGGGGGGGGGGGTAGAGAGAGTGACTATGGGATTCGGAGTATTGTTGCCGTCGGACGGTAAGCGGTGTCGACCAATACCGATTAATTTTAATTATGATTTTGCTGATTAAGCGTCGGATTGGGACTCCTATTACCTGTTTCTCGACACGTAGAGAACGAGCGCTTCGGAGAATAAATCGCGTGCATGTGATGGAGGGTGGATGGGCTTATGCGCAGTGAAAATTCTGCCCTACCATATCCCACTGCATTAATCTATATAGTAAAACCTGTTTTTTACCGTAAGAAGGCCTAAGGAAGAAAGGAGGAAGATTGGGGTTGTTCTATTCTCAGGGTTTGCCGGCGAAGCCCCCAACCAGATGGGATGAGGTTGTTCTATTCTCGGGGTCTGGGGGCGAAGCCCCCAACCAGACGTTTGGCGGCCGCTAGGCCGCTGAACGTCTGGTATATGGATAAGATCACCCACACTGGGAGAAATTGTATAATCCAATCCATGAAGTTCTTTTTGGTTTGGTTAACGTTATGGCATTGCCGCTAACAGTTCGTTCGAACGAGTTGTAAACGTTACAAAATTCAAATTTTAGGCAAATAGACTTCTCAATGCGTTAGCAACTGATATTCCGCCAGTATCTTCCGAACTCTTCACCGCTCCAGTGGCAGTGCCAGAAGCTTGCGCCCCACTGTTCGTGTAGAGAGTGAACGTTCTGCATTTCGGAGAATTGACAGAAAATTCGCTATGCTTCAACTGGGCCATATCATCAGATCTTTCCCATAAATGACAGCATTCGCATTTCCCTTCCTTTCCCCTTTTTCTCTTCTTTATGCTGTATATTCACGCCCCGATGAGCAATCTTGTAGAGATCATTGAAGGAATAACACAGCTCGCCTTTCGTTACACCTCTAGCCCTCATCTAAGATTAACGGCCTGTAAGACCTGCCACTAATGCATAACCCTTACCGCCTATAATCCAGATGTATGTTATCAGGTTGGTCTCCACATACTGGGCAATAAAACAAAACCACACGGAGCGTCACGGAGTAAAATGTATGCTGCCCAATCGTCGCAGTCGAATTTATATTATGTTATGTTCACACCGCAAGCAGAATCGGTGTGTATCGGCTCTATCTTTAGCTCAACTTTATCCGCAGCCTTTTCGGTATTTCGAAATAACTTCCTTCAAGGTTAACTATTTGAGGAAACAAGCACATTACTGAGTTCTCAAGCTTTATCAGATAGCATAATAATGTCAAATATTTCAAAATTCGACCGCATTTCTCCAAATTTTAATTTTACTTTTAACACGTTGACGACAATGTCGCGCAATGGTGCGCGACAGTATTATTTCGATCAGAGTGGCATTACCTTCGTCCAAACTTTGCCTAGGGAGGTTGTTTAAGATTCTGAACACAGTGGCGATGTCCATTTGGCAAGCTACGACAGTTTACCATCCAAATCGATAACTAGTGTTGTCACCACGTTTGTCCAAACTCCCTGAATGGGGTTATTTGAGGTGTTGGTCACGAATCTGATATCACTCTCTCTCTCTCGAATTTCGCTCGATTACGATAAGTTACGAATGGCATTGCTGCGTGAGAATATGTCAGAGGAAACCTATTATGGAATCTACCAATCCATTGAACTTCAGAGTTATTCGACTTCGTTCAATGAAGGTATCAAACAGCCATAATTACAAACTACAACTACTTGGATGTTATCAAACGTCACTAAGGAGATCAACTTCACAAATAAAGTCCAGGGAGAAAACATTTTTAATTGAAATTAACAGCTATGAATTGTCTGGAAGCAATCTAAAGAGCAGAACTTGTTGTATTCACTGCATTTTGCCCCTTATCTAGACTACTTGCGGTCGATTGTCGATCGACCTGAATTATGAGTATTTAGTGTTTTTTATAATTATTGGTCTGAAGCAAAAATATTCGCATATCTACCTGAAGTTGTGGAAATCGAGTTGTAGCAATCAGAACACATTCAGAACAGAACACAAAACCAACATTTCGAGAGCGATTATCAGATTCGTGGTGCGTATTTTGGAAATTCAATTTATGCTAAGTTATGGTGACGAAATGTCAATGAAAAGCGCGCAATACGCGCGGTCCAGCGGGCCCGACGCGCGAAAATTATGCGGTCGTCAACGTGTTAAAACTGCGACTTTTTACTTTGTGACGGACGAGTTGTCCGTCGCAAATTGTTGCATGCTCCAATCTCTCTATTTTTAGGTTTTTGAGAAACTGTTGGTATGGTTCCATTTGTCTCCTCGAGATCTACAGAAACTTATATACAACTTTACCAGATCATTTTCGCTATGGCTGGCCAAAAAATTACTGGAGCAGTGTCTTTACGATGGGAGCAACTTATTTCCCAGGACTTGCAGGTTGGAAAATCTCAAGCATGGCGTACTTTGCCAGTGCTCCGCTATGCCAGAAACGTTCCCATAGTGCGCCGTGCACAACAAAAATAGGATGGGATCTATCAATCGACTGGGTGAAAGCATGTTCACTCCGCTTCTATCTTCCCTTAGTGGGAGATGTAAAACCTTCGATACTATTTCGAAACGTTTGGTGAAAAATTTTTAGCCACCCTACTTAGGAGTTGCAGTACTCTGTTCCGGCGAGACTTTAGAGTGCGCCGTGGACAGCTCATATAGGATCGACCCTATCAATCACAAATTGCACACGCGGGCGTGTAACCCTTTCATGTGCAAATCTTTCGGGCTGCAACTCGAGATTTTTGTAGGCAGCAGCAAGGTTCTTCAAGCACGTTGAAGAACAACGGTGTAGCTCACGAAGAGACTAAGTTATAGCGGTGTAAAAATATAGGTGAAGCTTGTGCGACCCAATTTTTTCCGACTTCGGTCGACCATTACGGGAAGACCAACGGTATGCAAATGCGTTGGTAAGCAAAACACTGACGGCATGACAACATGCTCGTAACTCTCTAGTTGCCTAAACTGCGTTAGCATTTTAGAGCGGCTAAGGGCAGCGGTGAAGA
Source organism: Heligmosomoides polygyrus bakeri (assembly GCA_947359475.1). Lineage (NCBI taxonomy): Eukaryota > Metazoa > Nematoda > Chromadorea > Rhabditida > Heligmosomidae > Heligmosomoides > Heligmosomoides polygyrus. The sequence goes on along the minus strand of OX375866.1, from coordinate 61,976,237 downwards.
TTCTTCCGCCCTTACTCACACAAATTTAAGTTTTCGACATCCGCAATCGTACCATTCTGTTCAGCTTGGTAAGCACTATCGAACGGTATCAATCTCAAGCAATTCTGGAAAATTCGATTTTTTTTCACAGTTTAGCATCGAAGGCGAGGGCGCTCTAGGCCTCGTCAGACTGACATAATCGAAAATTGATCTTTCCGAAATTGGCCGCGTTTGATACATTCGATAGAGTTTTTCGTGGTGAATAGAAAAGTGTTACTGAGAGTAGAGAAGATTGTAATCTGGGCGAGTAAGAGCGCGGAGAACATCGACCGCCAAAAGTCCACCGCCCTGTAATGGAAGCTGGGGCTAAGAAGTTGAGGCACCTGCGGAGCACTGAGCACGTCATCGTAAAGTGCTTTAAGTGTTCTACTTGTCTACGCACTTTCTGGCCGTTAGCTCTCCGTGTCTTGCCGCAGGGGTCGACTGAAATCGGAAAGGTCGTGTCACAAGGTTAACCTACATTTACGCACCGCTGTAACTTAGCCTCTTCGTGAGCTACACTGTTGCGCTTCACTGTGTTTGAAAATCCTTGTGCTCCTACGAAATCTCGAGTTGCAGCCGGAAAGATCTGCACCTGAGTTATTGCGCTCTAAACACGTCCGGCGTGCAAATTGTGAGCTGTCGCGCCCACTCGACTGATAGGTTCGATCCTATATTCACTGTGCACGGCGCACTCTCGAAGCATTGCTGGCAGAGCACTGGCGACGTAAGCCGTGGTTGAGATACTTTCAAAACATGCAAGTCCTGGGAAATAAGCTGCTTCAATCGTAAAGAGCCTGCTCCATTAATTTTTTGGCCACCCAAAATGGTTGTACGTAAGTTTGTGTAGATCTCCTTTCTCAATAACAAAACTAACATTAGAGGAAATGGAGCATGTGACAGCCTGCACTGAAACACAACTTTAAGTGTAAAATTAAAATTTGAAGAAATGTGGTTGAATTTTGAAATATTTGACAATTTTTATGCAATCTGATACGGCTTGAGCTGTTGAACTCAATAATGCTTGTTGCATGTTTTCTCAAATAGTTAACATTGAAGGGAGTTACTACGAAAGACCGAAACGGCTACGAAAATGCTGCTTTTCAGGATTTGATCAACAGCTACGGCCGCACTCTGTCGGTAAGTTTAAACCAGGCATGATACTCGAAGATCGGGATGAATCTCTTGCTACATGTGGGCAGAGGACGGCACATACGTGTCGCAAGAGTCGTCAGGGTCTTAGTAGGAGGGCGTGTCCGACCAATAGCGGATGGCGATGCGGGTCGCTTGCTGCAGCGTAGCTAAGGCTCAAATTTGCAGCACAAAGACCGGGGCAGACATAACTCCAACGCCGCGCGAACCCCCCTGGCGTCGCGCACGGTGCGCGACGAAATTGGACGAGTTACGGTGCTCCCGACGGCTAGAAACGCTTCCTACAGGGACATGCGGCACGCCTTTGCCTTATTTCAACGTTTCTTGTAGATGGTATATGAATGTGGTTTCAATAGGACGATCAGCGACAGTTTATACAGGAATCTCGGTCATGTGGATGGTTTCTAGCGTAAGTATTTGCTATCTACAACTTCTTCGGTCAATTTTTGCCCGTGATTATGGTTATACTACGGAAGAAGGTCACTATCACCCATTCTCGGATCAATTGTCCTACTGCGGATTGCTGCCTACCACATTCTGTGGGATCTTAAGTTCCTTGCTAGAAATGTGGTCTGGGAGCTTAAACACTGAGAACATTTCGTGCTCCGCGGCTTACCATGCGTCACCGAGCGCATGTTTCACTGCCGCGACGTCGCGTTGGAGTTAGGTCCTGGAGCCGCACCAAGACAGCATGTACCGAAAAATGCCCAAAACCCGTTTGAACAATCACAGCTGACCCCAACCATTCATGATCGAGGGCCGGCGTCCGTCGGCATAGCCGTCTTGAGCCTGCTCCGGAAAAGGAGCGCAACCTCCTCGGCGAGTCCTCCCGCCGTGTCTGAGTACGGCAAGCCACGCGAGGTGCGCCTGGGGGGAGCATTCCACCCGCGACGGGTTGGGACTACCCTTCTTCCACAGGGAGTCACTAGCATACGGCCCCTGAGTGGCCGATGAGGGCGCGCACTTTTCTAATTGGAGCCTAAATTATTTGCTCGTGGGATGCTGGAAGCAGGAAAGACAGATTTTTTTGGATCGCAGATTTTGTAGCAATCGAACGTACAAATGCAAATGTTCCGAGCATTCGAATTTGAGCATTCGAACACGAGTGCTTCGAGCATTCGAACCCGAATACATTCAAATATCGCGTTTTTTCGAACGTTCGAACACGAATATTCGATTTCGAATAGAATTATTCGAATTCGAATGCTCGAGTATTCATTAGGGCACAACTATACTACCGGGCGATGTCAAGCTACTTGACATTCTAATGAGACGGAGAAAAAGCCCGAAGTCGATTAGAACCCGAGCCCATACGCCAGTAGCACTACTTAAAGGACGCGTCTCCTTCTACCCCACAGTTTCTCCCGTGTGCTGAGTAGAGCACAGACACTACACCGCGACAACTTCGCCGGCGGCGAGCTGTGCGTCTCCACTGCGTGATTGTCGCTTTGTCGCAAATCAGTGGGGAGTTGTTAACACTTTTGATGTCTGCCGAAGTGCTCCATCAGTCGCCGGAACACCAGCCCAAGATCCTTGAGCATGACCAAGAACGTCGAAGCCGACAGAGGCCCAGGAGTGTGACACCTCTTGCGCCACAGCCGCGAACTCACTTTTTGGGAATTGAGGAAGCGATCCAGATGGTGTTGAGTCTTCCGCGCGGAACGCGCAAGGAACTTGATTGCCACCTTGAACCTGTTCACTTTACACTGGGCCCAATCGAAAATCTTCAGATAATTGGATGAATCGGGTAAGGGCGAGGCGACCTTGCGGACCTCGGATTTTGGGATGATTCGGATTGGATTATCCGAATCGGTTACCGAAAAAGATTCATTCGATACATTGGCCCGATCAAAAATCTTAGGATAATTGAATCATTCGAACAATGCAAATTTAGCAAACCCTGGATTTTTGAATGATTCGGATCATGATAACCCGAAAATGATTCATTCAGAGCCATTGTATACCATCCACTCATAAAGAACCAATTCTGAAGTATTTTCCTTCTCCAGTGGCAAGTAGGTAGGCAATGGACAGCATATGCCTCTGCAGATGAACTTATTGACTTCTCTCTGCATAGCTAAAGTTTGCTTAACCATTTTGGAAGCGATTCGCCCTGTCAACGTACGTAATGACTCAGCACCTCTCTCTCCTGCAGTATTCCGATATTCTCGATGATTTTCGACTGCCACAAAACTTACACTTGCGTTTACTGAATGCACCTATTTACATGTATATTTACTTGTATTCCTAGAGATGGGCGCGTGTGGCGCAGTCGGAGGAGGCGCGACTGTCGCGTGCACCCGATACAAGGTTCTGGGTTCGGAGTTCCCACCCAGGGCAACCAAGCCTTCCATCCCTCCGGGGTCGGTGAATTGGTACCAGACTGGTCTGGGAAGGATAAAGCGCTGACTTGTTCATCGGCTGGCCACCGCAAGTCATTGTATAGCCAAATACGCATTCAACTCGCCTCCACGAGATTCCGTAGAAGTAGAATGCGTGGCGCATCCTAAAAGGGATTGAGTAACGCCGTCCTTTATCCTTTTTATCCTAGAGAGCTCATCTCCGTTGATCGCTCGGCGCTCATAATCGCGTCCATTCGTTTCGTTGTCTCGCCATCGTCATCCAGGATGTGTCATTCGAAATTGGTGGCGCCATGAGGAGCTTGATTCGTACCCAACTGTCATGCCAGTAGGGTCAGCCGTGCGACGACCATATCAGCAGATGTGGTTGGAGGTCTCCCAAGAGGACGCTCGGCGTCCCTCGATATCCACTCCAATGCTCTTTTCGACCATCGCGCGTCTTGTCTCTTCATGACGTGACCGGCCCATCGGCACTTAGCCTTCCACACATAGACCGCTAGATCACGAGGACGAGGCAAGCTTCTGCTTCTCTTCATGTCGGAGCTAGGAAGCCCGGCTCGATGTTGGGTTGGCCGGTTGTACTTTTGAAGTGGCCGCTCTAGCACACTGTTTGTGGTTCCGCCAGGTGAGCCACCTTCAGAGGTTCAACAGCGGCCCGGCCCTGAAGATCTTAACCATCTATCCAGCTCATCTTTCAAATCGCTCTCCATGTTCTCCATATCCTAACTAAATGGTCCAGCTTCACGTAGGACGACATCTATGGTAAGTTAGAAGTCTTCCAACTGAATTCCTTCTATCTCGCAATAGTGTGCCACACGAACTATGTATTTGTCTTCTTACGATTAGGTCTGAAACGTAGCCACACCCCTTATCTGCGTTGTTTATCTCCGCAAGCTTCGCATAAAGAAGCGGGAGAATTTGAGAAGAGTGTGATATCGTCATATCATAAATCTGCGTTAAATTGGTTGAAATTGTGGCCGTTAAACCTCTTCAACGAATTTTTTCTTGATCGTTTTTTATTAAATTGTCATCAAGTTATTAAATTTCACTGAAAACATTTACCTGAGTATTATACTGCACATTTTCCTTCAAATGAAAACTTACAAAGTTCTTTACATGCTATTTTCACGTCAAACTGACAGCGACATGACAGCGACATCCTGGATGACGACGGTTCGCATCTGATTCAGAGCAAAACTATCATTTCAAAGAGTTGCCGCCCACTAATCATCGGTCGACAAACGCGAATCAGCAAGACTCGCTTATCTCCACTTTGCAGCTCCAAATAAGCAGTATTTACTCTGCCAGCTAGCTACACAGACCAACGTACACGATTGCATGGCTCTCTTTTTGTACATTCGCAAAATGCAGCCTTTTCGTACTTTAAAATTAAGTCTAAAATCGTTCTTTTTTAAAACTGTAAACTTTTTAAGAGAAGATTAATTGCAAAATTTCAAGGCATCAAATTTTAAGGTCTTGGTAAATTTTTCAATCTGACAATTTATTTTTACCTTCTAAGAGGGCGCACAGCTTAATTTGGAAGCTTTGATTTCGTGAGCTTTGATTTCGAAGCTATTCAGTTTGGTTTTAAAAGTATCCAGTTGAGTAAAGAAGTGGGAAACAGAGCCACATACAGAGCTGCCCCTTTTCCCCAGGTTAGGAGCGTTCTAACATTAAATATTTTCAGCAACCTTTGTCACTTTACGGCGAATTTTTTTCTGAGAAGTTGCCATGACATAGCCCAAGGATGAGAGCATTAAATATTCGATGTTTTGCAGGTGTAGCAATCGTATATGCTCGGCTCTTTTGAATGATAGCACATGGTAGAGCGAACAACTGCCACCAGCTTTGGTTGCGATAGACTCTACTATTCTTTAGAATTCTTGCTTTAATTTAAAGTTTTTTTTTCGGACGCCATCATGATTGGGAGAATCGAAAAAGAATCACCAACAAGGCTAGAAGAAATTATTGTGACCCTAGTACGAAGAATTCCTTAAAAATTTCGTCTAGCCATTAAGACAAAGAATCGTAAATTTAGATGCCGAAATCTGCATCAACTGTTTTTAAAGCCCACACATTGCTGCGTGTAATCAGCGTGCTGTCCTTATAGAGGCCTCATCTTTTCTATTCGAATACTGTCAATCATTATTCTTCACCCCAGTAGGAGCAGGAAGAGCAGCTTGGTTTCGCAATTGGAGTCCACTAATTTGCAGTTCCTGTACCTCTAATCTTCGAGCAGGTTTAAATTCAATATGAATGCGTGCTACCCTAAGTTCTGACCATTACTCCGACAACAGTTTAAGTCCGTTTCGGGTGATACTCTTCCTTAATCTATACAAATACAAATAATAGTAAAATAAACAATAAAGCGAGTACAGTACCACGCATGTCTTTTCGTCAATTGCCGAAAAAGCCGCTTTGGAGCGTTCCAAAGCGGCCTTTTAAAATGACTTTTTTTAAATCAAGTACTTGTGAAAAGAAGCATATATTTGAACTCAGCAGCTCAAGCTCTATCTTCTGACATATAAATCTTGATACAGTTGAACAATGCATATAGGTCCGACACAATCAGTGAGTGTGCGCGACAACCTGTAGAGCGAGCGAGCGACAGCCTAGTGAGTGCTTGGGGAGTTTTTTTGGAAATTTCCAGCAGTCCTAATCAGGAATTGCTCTAAGACTGTTCAGCTTGCTTTGGAGAGCGCCGTGAACAATGCATATAGAATCGAACCTATCAATCGAATGGGCACGGCAGCCTGCAGAGTGAGCGTTTGGGGAGTTTTATCAGAAATTCTTAGCCGCCCTTTCTAGGAACTGCTCTTCTAAGGTTGTCCAGCTAGCCTTTGGAGTGCGCAGAAAACAATGTATATTCAATCGAACCTATCAATCGAGTGGGCGCGACAGCTCGCAAATTGCACGTGCGGGCGTGTTCGGAGCGCAGTAACTCTGTGGAGATTGGGTCGTTTCGGCTGCAACTCGTGGGTCTTGTAGGCAGTGAAACTGTCTAGTAGAGCATCAAAGTAGAATGGTGTAGCTTAGGAAGAGGCAATGTTACACCGCTGCAAAATTGCAGTTGAGGCTTTTATGACGCATTTTTTCCGATTTCGGCGGTTCACTGCGAGAACAGGCGGTGAGCTAACGGCCTTAAAATGCGTAGGCTAACATAGCGCTTAAGGTACTTTACGATAACGTGCTCTGAACTCTTCAGCTACCTAAACTGCCTCGGCCTCAGCTCCCAGTTTCAAGCGGCGGAAGATAGCGGTTAACGTTTCTTGCGGTCGTGCCCGTTCAGATTTGAGTTTTTGTCACTCACAATCGCACGGCTCTATTGAGCATAAAAAGCGCTACTGAACGGTATCAATTTCGACCGATTTTAGAAATATCGATTTTTTGACAATGTCGCATCGAGGACGAGGCCGCTCGAGGCCGAGGCAGTCGGACGATGGCGTCATCGAAAATCGATATCCTGGAGTTGGGCCACGCTTGATAACGTTTGGTAGAGCTTTTCATGCTGAATTGAATGATGTTTTCTTAAGTAGGGAAAACTGTAATCTGGGCGAGTAAGAGCGAGAGGAACATCGACCGTTGTGCTAAATTGCACGCGCGGGCGTGTTCCTAGAGCTATAGCTCTGTAAAGTGTAAACCATTCCGGTTGCAGCTTGTGAGGTTTGTAGGCAATAAAATGTTCTAAGTGCGCTGAAACACAGAAATGTAGTTTATGGCTGGACAAAGTTACAGCGGTGTGAATATGTAGGTTAGCCTTGTGTGACACGATTTTGGACAGTCTTAGTGCAATTCTTGAAAAGGGCGGCTGAGAATTTCTGATAAAGCTCCCCAAACGCTAACTCTGCAGACTGCCGTGCCCACTCGATTGATAGGTTCGATTCTATATGCATTGTTCACGGCGCACTCCGAAAGCAAGCTGGACAGTCTTAGAGCAATTCCTAGGAAGAGCGGATGGGAATTTCCGATAAAACTCCCCAAACACTCACTATAAGGCTGCCGCTCGCTCGCTCTACAGGTTGTCGCGCACACTCGATTAATTGTGTCGGGCCTATTTGCATTGTTCAACTCTATTAAGACTTATATGTCAGAAGATATAGCTCGAGCTGCTGAGTTCAAATATATGCTTCTTTTCACAAGTACTTGATTTTTAAAAAGGTTATTTTAAAAAGCCGCTTTGGAACGCACCAGAGCGGCTTTTTCGGCAATTGACCAAAAGACATGCGTGGTACTGTATCTATTCATAGCAAAATAAATAAATAATCTCGTTGTGCTGCGCCCTATCTTAAACTTTTCAAGCTTCGTTCTGTGGTACAAAGTGAATGGTAGACCCTTATAAGAAGGGTGCAATAAAAAAGTGAGGATGTCGCCGTCGATAAGAGCGCTAGAGCGCCTTCCCCGGCAGTAAGGCGGGTCTCCTTCCTAAGCGCTTCTCCTGCCTCACCTGCTACAGTTCCAGCTCTGCGGCCGTGCTTCGAACGCTATCCGAATCACCGCCTAGTGAGCCTGAAGCCGTACCATAGCGAGTGGAGGATGAGGACCGAGGAGCACTGCCTGCAGTTCTGCAGCGACACACGGGTAAGATCCGCTTGCCCCTGAAGGGCATCATCGCAACCTACGCGTCGGTACCTTGCTGTTTTAGTCCCGTTGCCGATCAGTTGTCTACGATTCTGGGCAGCACATCTGCCACTTCTTCCTCGACGACGGCTACGACTTCACGATAACCGCAGCAAAGATGATCTACTTGCGGGTCAGCAGCAGGGAATGCCTAGGTTAGCTTTTCAACACGCCCTCCGAGCTCCCCGGCCATCAACTTCGTAAACTCCGTTTCAGATCGAATTTCTTCGTCGTCCAGCGGGGCTAACAGTGTGGATTGGGGCTCGCGTGAAGTGGTCACAGCACCTGCAACGCCCACACTTCCGCCGGCTCATTTCACCATCCCTTCTGCGCCAACTTTTTCACAAGACGAAGTGAGCCATGTCATGTTTTATTTCGTGGAAAGGAGTCACTTAGAGTCCGTTGAGGGTGATACTCTTCCTTAATCTATATAAATTCTCGCATCTTGCAAACTTCTTCCTCCATCCGGCATGTGACAGTGTCTTACACCTGGATTTTGCATTGCATCCTGATGTAAGAATGTAATGTCGGCGAAACTGATTTCCTCCATACGATTGGCGAATTTGACGCTAAGTACGCCATCTCTAGGGCCAACAGCGCTCTACCTAGGTGGTAGGTCAAACTCGGGCAACCTGAACCCTAGCGATAGCGGTGACTCTTTGCGTTTCTTGGCATCAGGGCATGGAGTCCATCGCCTCATCATTTCAAGCAGTATTATGACCAGAGGGCGCGTGTAACGCAGTCGAAGGAGGCGCGACTGTCGCGTGCACCCGATACCAGGTTCCTGGTTCGGATTTCCCGCCCAGGCCAACCAAGCCTTCCATCCCTCCGGGGTCGGTGAATTGGTACCAGACTTGTCTGGGAAGGATAAAGCGCTGACTTGTTCATCGGCAGGCCACCGCAAGTCATTGTATGGCCAAATACGCATTCATGTCGCCTCCACGACATCCCGTAGAAGTAGAATGCGCTGGCGCATCCCAGGGATTGAGTAACGCTGTCCTTTATCCTTTATTATCCTTTATTATGACCAGAAGAATATCATGGTGAACTGAAATCATTCGCCGAGCACACATCACTTAGAAAACGGTGCTTCCTTGATATCCCTTTGCTCTTGTTCTGTTTCTGCAGAAACGGGGACAAAAGTAAGCATGACTTTGCCGGCTTTCTTGTTAGATACTTATTCGACCTTCACTGGCTGCAGGGCACACAGCATTGTTTCCGCTCGTTGCGATGTCTCGCTATTACGTTAACTCTTCGAAGTATTTTCTTTGCACACTCAAGCGCATTCAGCAAATGGAAGTAGCGGAAGCCTCCAACGAAGAGACAATGACGGCTACCACTGATGCAGCAAGCGATACAACCACGTATTCAGCCTCGACTGAAGAGTTGGGGACAGGTATGTGTTTTTAAGGCGTGGATGGATGTCTGGCGTAAAATATAAACAAAAACAACACTAATAAGGCAGCACATATGCGTGCTAACCACAAATCGTTGGTATTACGTAATGTCAGCAAATGGTTTACATGATTTAACATTTGGCACAACTTCTACAGGCTTGAGCGTACAACCTCGTCAGCTCTTCGCACCTAACACGTAGCTAACCTATGTCCTTGAGAATCCGATAAGTTAGAGAGTATGGCCTGATTCGTGATCTAGCAATCCAGAGCCGAATAACTGCCTCTCCTCTTACAGAACCTGCCAGAACGCCATCGAGAAAATCTAGTTGTACGATAGCTAACATTTTAGCTAGAATTTTGCAAAACGTAATTAAATCCGTAAATTTCCCCTAGTGTTCATTGTTGAAAGAGTAGAATAAAAAGCCCGTCGATTGAATTGTAATCTCTCGAGAAACTCTCAGTATAAACCTCCTAGTAAAGCTATTTTATATACTTGTTGGAAGGTCAATATCCTTCCTTTTTCTTATATGAGTTTCGAACAAAGGCAATTTATTTACAAACAATAGCATGTGTTTCCCTGGAGAATATTGCTCACCCAAAGCAAGCGTCAAATATTCCAAAAGAAGCGCTTCGAAGCTTCAAACTACTTCCACATGCGGCCGGGGTCGTTTGATGTGCAAAGCTTTTCGTTTGCCGGCATTTCCTATGTGTATGGTGCAAAGCTATAATGTGAATACTCCTTTACAGAAAAAGAAGATTACTAGCAGCTATGATCAGATCTTCATGTCGTAGCGATCCTATTAGGTTGGAACTAAGTCCCGCGTTTTTAAACAGTTTTATTCCAAATTTCACTGAATTCCTTTTGCTAAATATTGTATACCATTCAAAAGAAGATGATGCTATCAGAAAGTATGCATCGCTTTTTCCATTTTGAATTTTGTCAATTTTTAGGTCAATAAAATGTATGGTTAAAAAAATAAAGATACCTTTGCCCACAGCTCCTTCTCTTTGCTTATGTTTGAGATTTTTGCACAATGTTATACTCCATTCGGAGGGCAATATTTTGTTCTGCAAGAGTATGTGTTGGGTTTATAGTACTGCTGTTCCACAAGGTTCTTAGGTGGAACATTATTGGCCTGACGTTGCAACCGTCTCGTCGTCTTCAGAGGCCTAGAAACGGTTCGAGGCTTTATCTCTGCAGCCCACTCGACCAGCGCCTCACCCACGCTAGCGCTTCCGACCTAATGCCGAAAACACGATGCGAAAACCCCAAAGGTGAGGACGAACTCACACGATGCTCCACCGTCTAAGTGTGGTGATTGCGCAACCACTCTTCGTCAGTGAGACCAGTAGCGAATGAGTCATACTACCCGATTGTCATACATTAGTAGTATTGAGGGAGGGCAGCTGGTCATTCTCATTGTCAGAGCTCGTAGTACGGTGCAAACAGGGCGAGATCGCTTGTTATGGGCAAACACTCATTCCGGTTGTTTAATCTTGGATTTCTGGAAGAAACCCAGAACAGTTCGAGCGCTTTTCTAGAGGAAATCTCTGCACCAAGATCGTGCATCCAACATCAAAATCGTCGCCGTGGTGCCGTTCGACCCTATGCTTGCCGAGTGGAGTTGGTATGTTACGTCTTTTACCAGCTAGATGTTCTTTGGTGCGAATATATAGAGGTCTCCCGGTTTCACCTATATATGTGCTATTACAACTCCCGCACTCGATCTGATAAATCACCCCGCTTTTTGCGCAGTCTCCAACTTCAGAATGGAGGCAAATAACACAATCATCTGACAGGCACTGTTGCGTAGCAGTTGGATACGGTGACGTGGAATTTTCCACATTGTACGCAAACTGACGCGTACATACGTGTAATGCAAGTTGTAGTGAGAGGGGCCTAGGTCAAACCGGTAAAAACTCGTTGAAATGTGGGCTGGCCCTCTCATAGTAGCATTGCGCCCCCAAACGAATTCCCGACATAACGAAACACAATGAATAGGCAACAACATGTAAAAATAAGTAAACTACGCCAACCTAGCTTCCTAGATACTTAGTTTCCGAGTTGCTAGTAGGGAGGGTAATCCTAAAAAGGACCATTCTCGGTGAAAATCTAGTCAGTGGGATCCATTTATTAGATCTGCACCGAAAATAAATCAAATCATTTTCAGGCATCTAAAAGTAATAAAACAATAACATCAGTAAAATAAAAGAAAATAGGCCACGATATCATCAATCGACTTTTGGACACAGGCAAGACAATGTACTTGACGTCCTAATCATTTGCAAACGTCCTCGCCTAGCTCACAAATGTTATAAAATATCTTCATGATTTCTGCGCCATTTATACTGATTTCGTTAGTGTAGTTGTTTTTAAGGAGTGATAAGTTCTATTTACTTCGATAGTGAGCACATACAGTACAGTATGACCAGCACTGGTGAGATTAACATGTAAAACTGATTTCGCCCTGATTAACCTTCATTCATTCCCAAATCGGCGTAAATAGGTTCGGGGAGGGGGGTTCACCATGTAGTAGAGCTCTACACAACGTTTTGTGTTGTACGAAGCTAAAAGCACTGCTGTGCTCTACACCTATGGTGAAATGAGCTAGGCCATTTCTGATGTAATTGAACATGCACGTGGCTTCCTACCAAGGCTAATATGCATTGAGTCCACGGATACCTCCCCCCCCCCCCCCCCCCCGAGCCTATTTGCGACCTCAAATCCGCCGCGGATCCGTGGTACGACCTTTGTCGGTCGAAGTTGAGCGGGAAAATAGCTTTCCATGGTACTCGTCAGCTGGCAAATGTCACTGATGAGTTGGAATTTACGCGTAAAGGCGTGTGAAAGACGTGTATTACACCAATGCAGAATAACTGTCGTTATGGCGCTTTCGTGCAATAACGTGTGAGACACGTCGAGCATGAATGAGGACAGCTCCCCAGAGTGAACTTGGTGTCTAAAGGACTTATCCGCAACGGTAATGTGAAAGCCGCTTAATAACGAACTCCCCGCTCTTATCACTAACCGATATGTGTATAGTGCCATTTGATCTTAAAGGGTTGGGCACACTCCTGCTGCTTGACGCAGCTCAAATGATGAAGAATAGGGCAGAGACGCAGAGTACCTGCCTCTGCGTCAGGGGCGGCGGCGCGCTTATGGCACACTTCGCTTCAGCGTTGACGCTCAGCGTCAGCGCTGTCATGCCATCGCTCACCCCGAGCGACGCCTAATGATATGCACCCATATCGATTCCATTGCGCTGCCCGACCGATATGGGAGCATATCCTTAGGCGTCGCTCGGGGTGAGCGATGGTATGACAAAGGCCTAGGTCATACCATCGCTCTTCGCTAGCGAAGGAGATGGACAACTAACACAATTGGGGAAGGGAACGTATCAAACGTTGTGGAGGGGCAGACGCGTGTAGCAGTTGTCCGACCCATGCTAGCGAGGCCTCGCTAGCGGGGTGTCATACCTTCGAGCGATACGGCATCGCTACCGATGCGTCCGCGTCGCTGAGCTGAGCAGAGCGTCGGCCAGCATCGGTAGCGGTGCTACCCCAGCAATCTCCCCCGTTTTCATTATTTTTTAATTTCCTCGCGACGCAAATAGGGTCGGGGGGGGGGATCACCATGTAGCACAGTCCTATTTGCCTTTTGAAACCGGAATTTATTTGCAACAATGGTGTGTTCTAGCCCTCCCAGTCCGGACCCAATTTCCGTCTTCCTCAATTGTTTTTCTGGCTTATTGGTTTCACTCGTTTGCTCTTCGATTCATCTTAGTTGTGATGCTTAATTTCAGAGCTATCAACGCAGCACGTAGCCGGCCAGACGGACGCTGGCCGGCTACGGGCTAGCGAGAACAACGACAACCACTTCAATACCAGTAAAAAGTAAGAGCATTAAAAGACGAGAAAATAGTGCTCTAATCAGCTGAGATTTGAAGCGCAGACGACGCAGCTGCACACAACGCTATTAACTGAGCGCCTATTCGCCAGCTTCACGCTAGCCTTCGCTCATCGCTCTGTTCGTCGCCTTCGCTCGGGGTGAGCGAAGGTATGACATAGGCCTCAGCTTCACGGAATGAGCTTGATTATTCCGTGAAGCTGACGCTATCGCTCCTGAGCAAGGAATAAAATAAGTAAGATAGGAAAGCCCTTTCCTCAACCAAACCAGCCAACCGGTCAGCTGAGCGATGGTTGGCAGTGGTCCAATGCCGACACCAGAGAAAGAAAGAACGACCCTGGGGCCGTATTCTCATCTACCCCGAGTCTCCTCCAATGGGGGATTGGGGCGTGATATAATATGTTGATATTGATTGATCTTCCTCCAACGGGGGAACACGAGCATACGGCCCCTGGTATCGGCATTGGTCCACTTCCAACCATCGCTCAGCCTACCGGTTGGCTGGTTTGATTGAGGAAAGGGCTTTCCTATCTTACTTAACTTATCTCTTGCTCAGGAGCGATAGCGCCAGCTTCACGGAATGACCGAGCTGACGCTGGGCGCCTACGCAAAGCGAACTGTGCCATAAGCGCGCCGCCGCCCACGACGCAGAGACACGTACTCTGCGTCTCTGCCCTATTCTTCATCATTGGAGCTGCGTCAAGCAAGAGGAGTGTCCCCAGCTCTTAACTCGAGCGGCATTCACACTGCTTTTGCAGCAACCCGATTCAGCAACACCGCCATCGGTTGCGTAACAGTTGCGCGGTCGCAGCAACAAGGAATGATCGTCATTATTCCTTGTTGCTGATGCCCATCTATGGAGGCAAATCACAGGTCTTATCTCATTATCTTATCTTACCGCAATGCGGCTGCAACAAGCATCGAACTCCAGCCCTTTCTCGTTGCTCGTTGCTGCAACAGCAGCAACGGCACTGTGAAAGCCGCTTCAAGCATTAGACAGGGAGATAACAAACTTCGTCTGCAAGACAGATCTATTTATCAACGTTCCGTTGAGGGGGAATTTTCATCGCAATGCAGACGACTTTAACACATTTGGATGGAAGTTTATAAGTCTGCCGGTCTCGATGAAAAATTCCTATGCAGACTCAAAATGGACAAACCAACTTGTCCGGGTTTTTACAGTCTCATTAAACCCACAAACTGACTCCTAACGAACTGCAGTCTGTGTCAGCGGACACCTGCAAAATACCCCTCGCACCTGACCAACACAAGGAGGTTCCTTGAATTACTGCACGGTTTATGTTTTGATGCAAACTGTGTAGTTTAGTCATTTGATGTCACTTCACTAATATCCTAAGCGACCAGGCCCTTCAAGCATTATCTGAAATGCTTGATAGACATGGTAGCAACATCGAAACATTTGGGCTTATCGTTAGTAAAGGGAGCAGCATGGCTCTAATCAGGGAATGTCTTCGCTGTAACATCTTTAAATGGTCAGGATCTTAACTTCACAAATGAGAGGACTAGCCATGGGACAGCGAATAACACCAGTTCTTGCGATATGCTTCATGAGTAGAATTGATCAACCGGTCCTGAAAAGGTTCCCTTTAGCGTACTGTAGATATATCGGCTATTCATTGCAACATCGACACAGTCCGAAATGGATAAGTGTTTTTTGACAGTGAATGAACAATCGCAGTACATTAACTCACGCGAGTGGTACCGAAAAACGATTGGCTTCCCTATCTAAACATCCAGGTAACAATGTCTAATGGCATGACTTGCGTAATGTGGTACCGAAAGCAAAGCTCCAAGAACATCTTACTTCATGCCTCGTCTGCACACCCACCTTCAGTTAAGCGCGCTATTATTAAAAACATGGTTAGAACAGCGGCTGGTGTGAGTAGCGAAGAAGTAGAACGACAGGAGTCCTAGCAGTTATCATCGGAAATTGCAGTTGACAACGGCTACTCGATACACTTCAACGAACCGAAAGAAGAGCAGAGTACCGATATGTTACACGTCGCCAAAACATGGTTCCTTTATGTCTCCCCTTTATCTCTGACGCATTTGCTGCTTCAGTTCGAAGATGTATTTTCCGTGCACGTCTGCAAGATGATGTTGTAACAGTCAACATTCCTGGCCACAGCATTAGAAAACAGTCGTTACGTATTAGACTCTACGCAAAACAGTGCCTGTCAAATGATTGCGTTATTTGCCTCCACTCTGAAGTTGAAGACTGCGCAAAAAGCGGGGTGATTTATCAGATCGAGTGCGGGAGTTGTAATAGCACATATATAGGGAAAACCGGGAGACCTCTAAACATATATTCGCATTAAAGAACATCTAGCTGGTAAAAGACGTAACATATCAACTCCACTCGGTAGGCATAGGGTCGAACGGCACCACGGCGACGATTTTGATGTTAGATGCACGATCTTGGCGCATGAGGCAGAGATTTCCTCTAGAAAGCATTCGAAGCGTTCTGGATTTCTTCCAGAAATCCAAGATGGGACAACCGGAATGAGTGTTCGCCCATAACAAATGATCTCGCCCCGTTTGCACCGTACTGCGCGCTCTGAGAATGACGAAGAGTGATGTCCTGCCCTCAATACTACAAATGTATGACGATCGGGTAGAATGATTCATTCGCTGTTTGCAGAGATAAAGCCTCGAACCGTTTTTAGGCCTCTGAAGACAACGAGGCGGTCAAGTCGTCAGGCCAATAAAGTTCCATCTAAGAACCTCGTGGCACAGCAGTACTATAAACATTGTTAACACCAATACCGAGGTTCCCAAATAAGAGGACATGGAGTTTATATGTTGGGTTCTTCTTTCTGATTTTCGATAATGTTCTAGTCTTTAAAGTGGGGTGTCCAGAAGACATCAATTTTTACCAACAGCTCCCACTCTTTGGCTAAACTTTTTTGGACAGTGTTACATGTCCTTCGAAAGAAAATATCTTGATCTACCAAAATTTATGTTGCATTTATTTGCGCACGATGGTTTTTGTCAACCTTGCTTAGTGCTAGAAAAGAGAAAGACGACCTTTACCAATTTCTTCGCACAGCGCCGCATGTCATTTGAAAGAAAATGCTTCGTTCTGTCAGAATATATGTTTTGTTCTTTAGTTTTCAGGTAGAATTTTGCTTATTTTTAAGTGACCACATTCTGATTTTAAAAAAATTAACCAAAGAGTAGGAGCTGCTGGTAAAAATAATGTATGTCAACTGAGCGCTCTACTTCTGGGCCACGAAAATTCTTGAAAATCAAAAGAATAAAAACCCAACACATATTCTTGTAGAAAGAATCATCGCTTTCCGAATTGATTATGAGATTGTGCAAAAAATTTCATACATAAACAGAGAGAAGGAGCTACGGGCGAATGTCGCTTTTCTTTTTTTACCCTTCACTTTATTGACCTAAAAATGATGAAAGTCAAGACGGAAGACAAGCTAAACATACTTTCTGATAGAGCAAATTATTCCTTCTTGAATATTATATAACAAGGAGCAAAAGGCTTTCAGCAAAATTTAGAAAAAAATTGTTGAGAAAACGGTGGGGACTTACAATAGTCTCCAACCTAATATTTTCGAGCGTCTCCATATTAGAAAAAAACTCAACTAAGAGTGTTGCAGAAAATTGAAGATGAAAGCGTCTTTTACTTTCTACGCCCTTTGCGCACGTTTTGTCATTCACATCAACATCCGTGTTTTCAAGTAGATGACAAGCTTACAGTGGATTTTAAGAACTGCCTTCCGCTACCGATGAGCAGGACGGTATTGACCTGGAAGAAATTGGTGGTCAGAATGAAGTACTACGAGATGTGAATGGCATTGAGAACATGGAAAAGAGGTGAGCATCTTTCTCGTGGGGGCAGATCGGCGAAACGGCGAAACGGGATTTCCAGGTGGCAGTCTTCGATGGAGCAGTTGGTGAAGAACACGGAAGATTATGCCTTCAAGGGGGCTAGGATTCGCACGGTGAGAAACCGCTTCCATACCAGAGATCTGCGGAAATTCCGTTTCCGTGTCCGAATTCCGGTTTCCGGCCATTTTAGGCTCTTCCGTTCCGTGTTCCGTCTGATTTTTGGTCGGAAGGCGGAAACGGAAATAGGCACTGTTCCACACTGTTTTCTATTGAACACAATCAGCTTATCAATTAAAAAAGTTTTCCTTCATATAATTGTGAGAGAAATACTGTTTGACAACTCTAGTATTATTATTCTTGAAATTGGTTAGGCAACCAAAAAATGCACTCAAAAATGGGAACGGCTGGGTGCAGGGCAAAATTAATGTGCCACAAAGGCTATGTATGCATTGTATGCTAAGAAAATGCACTCAACATTTGATGATCACAAAATTCTTCATCTATTAGTTACAAATAACTACAAAAATTCTGTAAGCATATAGCGCAGTATCATAAAGCAAAGGGTTCAGTGAAGGTTGTGGCACTTGTCTGCTCCAAGATTACATCAGTATTCCTGGTCAAAGGTGCAAATTTCAATTTCCAATTTCGTTAGGTGTGATATTCATCCATATGCGATTCTTCTTTTAGTGAAGCATCACGAATATCTACCATGAGGTTTTATTTTGGCTGACTATGGTGACTTATTAAATTCTGACACGAAACTGTTGCTTGGGGAACCATCTAGGAACTGTCTAGCTGTGTCACCTTAGGCATATGGTTTCTGGGCTGGCACAGACTGAATATTCCTGTGGAAGTGTGGACCCACATTGACTAATCAGTCATCCAGTTATCATCTTAGGTCCCAGAATGAATTCTGAGTACTGGTTTTGGTGATTGCAATGCAGCTGTTGTTGAGTATGCAGATATCCGTGCAGTCACAAGTCGTCCATGATGCCACAGGTTTTTAAAAGTGTTGAGAAGATCTCTTTGCAGGTCGGAAATGATCTAGGTGGCGACTCCAGTTTCAGACTTTACAAGAGTCGGTTTTTTAATGGGTCTGTAAGTAACCTCAAGTGGTTAAGTCGGTTAAGTCTAGCGTTCAAAAAATATCAACATCAAAAATCAGCGAAAAACCCGTCGCAGAAACTACATATGGAGATACTGCATGCTGATGTGGTGAGAAATAATGAGATAAGATCCTGAATTTGTTTTCGTTTATTGCTCTAGCCATAGCTAAGAGGTTATATAACAATACTATGAATTTTTGCTCCGCTATGATGTGTTATGATGAGGATGACCATTAAACTGTAGGATTCTGCTGCTCGCAAAGTTCTGGGCAAGAAAAAGTGCAATAGAAGCCGCTTCTAATGCCGTTTCAGATGCACTTTGACCGAAAAAATGGCGAACATGTGTCATTTCCGCTCCCGCGTATCGTATTCCGGTTTCCGGCCATTTTTGAGCGTCTTTCGTCTTCCGCTTTTTCCATAAAAATTTCCGCAAATTTCCAAAATACTATTCCCTTCCACTCGTTATGCTCTGCCTTTCAGCCAGTTCGAGTTGAGCCTGTGTCGAAAGCCGCTACTGCAACTCAGAGCACAGATTTCGCCCATATGAAGCCACAAAAGAAGCAAGGTAAGTAAACACGTACTTTCGAGCAAGCGTTGGTGCCTTTCTCATCCCTGGGCCAGTTCTGCTCACTCTCCAGTATTTCGAGCCAACCGTACGTGGATTGACGCAGTGTGCTCTATCAATCTCTCTCCAACCACGTCCTCATCAATCACAGATTGATTGCAATCGTAAAGTTTAGGGCTGCTCAGGCACAAATATCCGGCAAAATACGACGAGTATCTGTGGGGGAAGGAAGATGCTCCTGCATCGATTCCCATCTCTGTCGAAGAAGAACTGCCTTCAGCGGAAGTCATTGAAATGATCACAAAGCCAGCAAAGCGAGGAAGAACGGTTGGCGCTTCTCGGAGATTTTTCTGGTCCCCCTTTGTCTATCGTCGAAGCGGTTCAGAAATTTGCTGGGAAACGGATAACCTTCTCAGACGACCGCATCTTTTCAAGGAAGGTTGAAGGAGCAGACATCAGGAGACAACCGCAGAGAAGCCTCAAGGTCAGTCGCTCCTACAAAGTGTCTCAACCAGTCTGCAGTGGCTGGTGCTGCAACAAACTAAGCGATCTCGGTAGGATACATTTATCAATCACATTAATCCATATAGTTACTGTGCAGACATCCTTATGGTAAGTAGTATTTTTCCTACAGGGTTATGGTTGTAGCTCCTCTTATTAGAAAGTGGTGGGCCCTTACTTAGAGCGACCGACTATCATCCTAGCCCTCTTCCAACCCTCACGAAGTCGCCAAATTTCTGGAGACTTAACGTTGAATACTCCTTATCATGGAAGCGTGTTGGGCTCTCTAGAGTCTTCTCCCTTGTGAACATCCGTCTAGTGCAGCTGCCCTACAACTCTATTGCAGTCGGTGGTATGCAAGGCAGCAACGCCCTAGTACGAAACCGCTATTCGACCGCATGCGTAACGTTCTATTGTACGTCGTGTAGCTTTAGCAAAACTATAAAGACAGCTTAGCAAGACTACGGAACCGGGGACTGAGCTATGAGCAGGGTGAAAAAGATGAACCAGTCGTTATTAGCTGCAGCGCATCGCACAGCCGTAAGATCCAGCTTGTGCGGGGCTCTGAATAAAATCCTTACAACTGGGCCGTTTTGGAAGCTTCGAAACGGCAGCACGATTAGGACTGTTCCAAAGAAGACCAATGGCACACAAAGGCCTGCGACAGAGTCTTGCGGTAGCGTACCGCGCTCTGTGCTTTTCCGTCGTCGACCACATTCCCCCTCAGCGTGAGTGCATTGCACTGCGCGAGAATGCCTTCGAGAACCGCGGTTGCATTAACTTTGCCATAAATGTTCGAGGATTGCATCCGCTGAGGGGGCTGTGGTCGATGCCTTGCTGACGGCGGCAAGGCGGCATGCCGCAAAACTCTGTCACGGGCCTGTTTGTCTCCCACATTTTCAGAATATTTATTTCCACTCGCTTTAGATTTTCGTGTAGGAAAGGTCCGTCCGTAAATCAGTAAAACCGTCTTCTGAAAGACAGAACAATATTTATTTATTTATTTATTTATTTGCACAATGTGCGCACAAAAATAGTACGTTTAAAAAGGACACAGCACATTAGAAAATACGTGTTGTTAAAAAATTCAACAAATCAAAACTAGCCATCATTGTTACTTTTTTATGTTAGCAGAACTCATAAACGGCGTCAAATAGAAGTCACTCAGAAGAGATAGAGTTCAAGGAGAATATGGGTAATGAAGCCAGATAAGAATGATGGGATAGACGATGTGATAGTGGATGATGGGTGGATGATGGGTAACTGATGAAGAAGAGCAGTGGCCCGCCAACACTGCAAGTTGTGTAGAAATCGGCTCCGGATACCAACTTAGTAGGTCCGTCAACTCCATCAGAACCCATCGAAGACGGCTGCTTGGGGAAACGTAAGACGGCAACACTGGCTAATCGAAACAAAACAGAGAAGTTCTAAGATTCAAAGAAATTTAGAAACAAACAAGAAATGAACAAACGTCAGAAAAATGCAAAAACAAACAAAGCAAAAAAGAGGAGCAGAAAGAAAGAGCAAAAAAATAAACAAAAAAAGCTCTGAAGTGAAAAAATGAAGAAAAACATCCAAAACAAAGGATTTCTTGGTTTTAGGAAAACGAAAGATAGCAGAATCTTTTTTTTAGGCAATATCAAGAATATGTAGTGTTGAAAGCAAGTCTATTTTCTTTAAACCTTTTCTAAAAACACACGCATTTGGTGCTTCTAATAGGTTGGGTGGTAGCATTTGTAGCCAACGAGCTCCACGGAAGAACAGAGAATTAAAAACCTTCTGTCGGTATTTCTTCTTAATCTTGGGATAGTGAAAGCAGTACCTATTACGCCGACCTTGTGTTGGCAAAAAGGCCCAGTAGTTACTAGCCTTAAGTCTAGATTCGCCTTTTAGGATTTTGAAGCAAAACACTAGATCATTTGCAATGCGTCTGTACTGTAGACTATTTAGGCTGAATAGTTTTAGCCGCTCTCGATATCCAGGACACGTTCCAATAGAATTGGTACAGTTTACGCATCGATTAAACAAAATCTTTGTGAAGATTTTCTGAACCTTTTCAATTTTTTCTATATGCTTTTTTGTGAAAGGATTCCAAATCGGAGAGCAGTACTCCAATATTGGTAAAACGTACGACTTATACACTTTGATCAGTATCGTGCTGTCGTGACATTTCAAATTTCTAAAAATTGAAAAAAGGACAGAAAAAGCTCTACGTACAATAATATCAATGTGATTATTGAAATCTAATCCGCTGTCCAAAAAAATTCCAAGATCGCGAACCTCAGATACAGTCTTGAACGGAGTATTTTCAAGGCCAAATTCTACAATGGGCGTTTCACCAATATGGAAAACTGAAGTTTTGGAAGGATTCATAGGAATTTTCCAAGCATTAGCCCATACTGCCATCATGTTAATGGACTGGGATAAGGCCTGGCAAACTTCAGCCTTATTGCTATCATTGTATCTCCCATAAATTTTTATGTCATCGGCATACATCTGCACCTTCACATGAGAATGCGTGGATAGAACTGCAGGAAGATCGCAGGTATATGCAAGAAAAAGAACCGGTGACAGCACACCTCCCTGGGGAACCCCACTTCTGCAATCATAGCTCCTCGAAAAAGAATTACCGACTTTCACCCGCATATGTCTGTCATGCAGATAAGATTGAATCCAATGAAGTAAAGATCCTGTAATGCCAAGATTGTAAAGCTTTTTTAGAAGCAATCGGTGGCTTACTTTGTGAAACGCTTTTGACAAATCAATGTAAATAACATCAACCGAGTCTCCATTGTTCAATGCAATACTCCAGTCAAAGGTGCAGTCGGCAAGTTGAGTAGTCGTAGAAGCTCCCTCCGTAAATCCATGCTGTTGAGATGGAATTGATTTTTTTCTAGTGAACCATGCCACAACCTTATCCCGTACAATCTTTTCCATTATCTTCATTGGAGTAGGATTTATGCTTATAGGTCGAAAAGACGACACTAATGCTGAATTTTGAGCTTTTGGAATAGCCGTGATAATCGATTCTTTCCAAATTTTAGGAACTTCACTGTAAATTAAAGAAGCATTAAAAATAATTGACAGAGGTTTGCAAAGGGAATGGGCGCATTTTTTGAAAACAATTTGAGGAATTCCATCAAAACACGCTGACGTTGAATCTTTAAGTCGCTTCATTACCTTTAACACATCATTTGGGTGTATAATAAATTCACCTATAGTCTCAATTTGATCATTATTCGCTTGCGTAAACATGCCTTCTGATTCATCGAAGGTCTCTTCC
Organism: Heligmosomoides polygyrus bakeri; assembly: GCA_947359475.1. Lineage (NCBI taxonomy): Eukaryota > Metazoa > Nematoda > Chromadorea > Rhabditida > Heligmosomidae > Heligmosomoides > Heligmosomoides polygyrus. The sequence goes on along the minus strand of OX375866.1, from coordinate 61,953,461 downwards.
GAATCCGATTCGAAAACAGAAGCAAAAAATCGAGCTAATGCTTCAGCTTTTTGGAGATCAGTTTTGTAAAAGACACCAGCATCATCTTTAAGCACTGGTAGCTCAGAGTGCGATTTCAGCCTACATCGAATAAGAGAAAAAAGGGCTTTACTATTCCTCGTTTTTGAAGACATTTTTTCTTTGTGAGCTAGAAACCTTTTCAAGTGGCGATCCAATTCTTGACATAACTTCTTATAGTGCGGATGCGAAAGTGGATTTAATAAGGAATGGAAAAGGCGTGATTTCTGCGCTATCAAATTTGAAATGTGTTTTGGGTAGTGCGGAACCGGTGCTTTTGCTAAGTCAAAGGGAACATGAAGGGATAGCCCATAATATACCATCTTGCAAAATCTTCTATACAAATCATCAGTGCTTTGATATCCATCAAAAACTTTCCACCAATCTATGGAACTGAAGTACGACATCAAGCTTGGATAATCAGCTTTCCTAAAATTTGGTAAGGGAAATTCACGTTGTTTTATCAAAGGCATATGAACATCAAAGCCAATTATGTTGTGATCGGCAGATGAAAACGGAGGAAGGATGGCAATATTGTTAACGATAGGTAAAGAGGTTAAAATTATATCAAGAACTGCATCGCCTCGGGTCGGTTTCATCACTTGTTGAGTCAAATTGCAGCAATCAAAGAATTCTATAAATTTTTCTAAGTATCTGTTTTTGTGTCCACACTTGGCAACCCAATCGATGTTAAGATTAAAGTCGCCAAGCACGATTAAATGCTTATTTGCAAGGCATAGTTCCAACATTGCATCAATGAGGGCATCATCTTCATGAGCGTTCGAGTTGGGTGGGCGATATACTAGGACTACTCTGAACGCCAAGGAGCATGTTATATCGAAGACATCTAAGCAGAGAAGGTCCGATTTGAGGCAGGCGGGAACGTGAACAACAGTTAGGCTAATCGAAATTTTGGCAAGGCAGCATACACCGCCACCCTTTCGATTTCCACGATCTGCTCTGAAGACTCTGTATGGAAAGTTTGCAAGGATCTCAGCATCTGTTATTTTGTCTGTAAGCCACGTTTCGGTTACAAAGAGTAAATCTGGCTCGTAGATGGAGAAGAATAGGTGGAGATGATGCAATTTGTTTACAAGGCTACGCGAGTTTAACAAAAAACACTTGATGGCTGTAGACCTAGTGGATGTGTGTGGTGTGCCGTGTCCAACTAGACGTTTCCCGAAGCTCTAGGTTTCGGAAGATCTTCGACCCGTCTTAGCTCTCCACGGTACACTACCCACACCCGGTCATTTAACTGTTTGTTCCGTTCCCTACACTCCTGCCTCAATTCGAACTCATGTTTCCGCTCTTCCTGTCATACTGCGGCGGACACGAACCTTGGCAAATGCAGCGGATCCTCGAAGCCGCCATGAGTTAGAGAGGGCCGTTGCCCAGTGTGACTTCGAGGGTAGCACCACCTTTACCTTGCGTACGCGCCCGCGTTCCTGTCTGCCCATTCTGTACAATTCCAGAGGGCGACACTCAAGGTTAAGAACATCAAAGATTCCACTAACCTTTTCTTCGAGATCCCTCTGCTTGGCTAAAGGTGAGAGGTCGGCGGGTGGCTCAGGTAGCCATTCAATTACAATGCTTCTTTCCTTCTTTTCACACTCAATTCGATCCGCCATCTCCTGCGGTAACTTGGAGATAAGAGCAAACATCATACGCTCAATAATGGGATCCTTATTTCTTTCTAAAACAGCATTGATGATCTCACTAACCGACAATGTGGAATAGTCAACCTGAGCGGGACAATTCTTGCTAGTATCGCCGACCCCTTGACCCTTATCGCCGAGATGAGCCGAAACATCAGATGCCCTTTTTGTGATCTTAGTGCGCTGAGACATGACCAAGGTTCAATGCAAACGACTCAATCAATATAAGACTGGAATACGCTCTGTTAAGAGGGAACTGTTGCACTGAGTGACGCACCAGAGCACAAAAAGAACTCTAACTATAAGTTCTTAGAAACAAGATTCAAAAACGCAAGGAACGTGTACGAAAAAACAAAAACAATTGGAGAAAAAACTTAGCCAGAAAACCGCTATCAAAGATGCCGCCGCTCACTAGCGAAGAAGACGATATGAATCGCTGCATCGCTGCATCCTGTCTTAACCCAACCCCGCTATTTAGAAGCCAAATCCACTACCGAAGAGTGGCGATTCTATTAGCAAACGGGAAAATATGTAGCAGAGGATTCCCGTTCATCTGTCCAACCTCGCGCCTGCAAAAGGTAGCCATGAAATCAGTCCGGCTTTGATCAATATCGATCATCCTAGAGAGGAAAACCTGTTGTACACAGTATAAAAGATGGAAAGCCTGATAATGTCTTTAAAGCAGGTCAGGAATGAAATTCCGTAAAAGGTGCTGCAACGGAGCCTGCAAAGTCAATCACACGATCTGAAGGCCCTCATTAAAGCAGGAGCTGGGCCGCTACTATTAATACTGCTCCATAGTGACCACTAATGCTTGAGCAATTGGCGTTTCTAGTCGCATCTATTTGGTTCTTTCTATTCGTTTTTATGCTACTAACGATAAGATTTTGCGGCACTATTGTACTTTGCGGACTCCAGAGGACGAGGAGGGGTCGAAAAAAAATTTCGCCCAAACTTCGCCTAGGGGTTATTTGGGGTGCTGATCACGAATCTGACATCTGTTTTCCGTTTTACGCTAGAATTACGCTGGAGCACGGTAGGCTACGGTAGGTGCCAGTGAAACGGGCTGTCGAGGTCATAATCACCGATTTCGCTCAAAATGCGGCCAGGGGGAGGCTATTTGGGGTGCTGATTACGAATCTGGCATCCGTTTTTCGTTTCACCTGGAGTATGGTAGGTTACGGTAGGTACGAGTGATTAAGGTCATGGTCACCGATTTCGCCCAAGCTTCGGCTATAGGGGTTATCTGTGGTGCTACGTGTGAGCACAGCATGCAAGCGGTCCCGCAGCGATCGCCTGAAAATTCGCAAATCAGCGGGAAACCATTTTTGCGAGAAACTCTTCGATAGGCGAAGGCATAATCGAGAGATATCAGTCTAAGCATCATGGCCCTCCACGCACTGCTCCACAACCGCCGCCAGGAATAACTGCGCGACTTCAAGATGAAGGACGTCTTTGACAAGCTAAAGATGGATGCAGCCAATTTCTAGGAATGGCTTAGAAGGATAGGATTGCTCGCAATCGGTGACCATGACCTTAGCAGCCTTATTCACCCGCACCTTCCGTAACCTACCGTACTCCAGGGTAAAACGAAAAACGGATGTCAGATTCGTGATCAGCACCCACAATAACCCCCATAGGCGAAGTTTGGGCGAAATCGGTGATTATGACTTCGACAGCCTTAGTCACCGGTACCTACCGTAATCTACCTTACTCCAGCGTAAAACGGAGAACGGATGTCAGATTCGTGATCAGCACCCCAAATAACCCCCATAGGCGAAGTTTGGGCGAAATCGATGATTATGACTTCGACAGCCTTAGTCACCGGTACCTACCGTAATCTACCGTACTCCAGCGTAAAACGGAGAACGGATGTCAGATTCGTGATCAGCACCCCAAATAACCCCCATAGGCGAAGTTTGGGCGAAATCGATGATTATGACTTCGACAGCCTTAGTCACCGGTACCTACTGTAATCTACCGTACTCCAGCGTAAAACGGAAACCGGATGTCAGATTCGTGATCAGCACCCCAAATAACTCCCATGGGCGAAGTTTGGGCGAAATTTTTTTTTTGACCTCTCCTCTTCCTCTTGAGTCCGTAAAGTACAATAGTGCCGATTTTGCTGAATATTTATGGGCCACTCTGTAGTGACATTTCACTCCATCAAATTGTTTCCTTTAAGCAGGTTTCTCTCGTCGGCGCTCCTAAGCCCTCGTATGAAAACAAAGCGAGGTCTTTTCTGCAAATGGTCAACACCAAGAATAGCCATTCGGATAAAGGTGAGAAGAAGGTCATCGTTCCTGTCGCGCAACTCGACAGTTCAGCTGTCATCAACAGTCTGTCCGGTGAGAGATTCATTTATTGTCAGTACCCTTCGCCATAAGAAAAAAACCCCTTCCACTCGTCAAAAGCCGGTGAAATGAAAAGAAAATAGTTGGTTCGGGATTATAATGTTTTAGATTTTTATGACTTGTTTGATGAAATATCGACGGGGCGATCGGGGGCGATCGGTAGGCCTGATGCGTGTTTCTTAGGCTTCTGCAAAATATAAAAAGTGTATGCAATGGGATACGTATCGCCGATCTCTTATCCACGAGTTACCAGGCGACAAATCTTTGCCATTTTTGGACCTAAACAAGGAGCTTCACAGTTGTTCCCCTTAATAGATGCTCTGTAAGACCATATAGGTTTTGTTGAGATTCGTTGGAGCAACTTCACGGCCCTCCCTTGTAAGTGCGAAGTCATTGCTGTTCTACTCCCCTTGTCTTTTAAAAATGCTCTGCTTCCAAGAAAGGCCAATCGCATTTTTTCTACTTTCAAGGCTGCTCTGAAGAAAACGTTCCCATCTGGATGGTTTTTGAGAACTCAGTCGGCAGTGAGGTCATTGATAGCACTTTCGTGAAAGACTGGAGCGCCTGCAAAGAAATTTGCGAAGACGAGGTGGGTGGCCTATATTTCCTCATTCTCTGGAGAGCTGACATAAAGTAATTCTAGCAGATCCAAGGAATAAACACGGCCTGTTTAGAAGTGCAAGTCTTTCACGTACTATGATGACCGGCAGTGTATGGTTAACACTGAGGATGAAGGAGTTCATCTTCGCCCACCGCCGAAAGGCGAATTCACTGCAAAAACTGGTCTCAAGTTCTGCTATCCAGGTGCGGAAGCCTTTTGCTGTGCAGCTTGACCGTGTTTGCAATAAGCGTAGCATTTCAGGCAACATTTCCCCCTATCACGGATGTGCAAACTTCAATGCATTCCGTGACTACGCATTACAGGTAAGGTCACCTTCTCTTCTTAAATTCTTACATCCTTGCTTTG
>OX375866.1:61892961-61948228 GCA_947359475.1 Heligmosomoides polygyrus bakeri | reverse complement strand
CTTGATTGATAGGTCCGATCCTGTATGCATTGTGCGCGGCGCATTCTCGAGAGATTCGTGTCACTTTACGCCATGCTTGAGATACTCCGAGAACATGCAAGTCTCGGAAAATAAGCTTCTCAAATCGCAAAGAGCCCGTTTAAAATCATTTTTGCCCACTCACTGCGAAAATGTTCGGTGTTCTGATAAGTAGTATACATTGCTGTGTAGATCTCGAAGAGACGATTCGAACGGTACCAACCGTTTTTCAAAACACCTAAAACTGAAGGAGTTATGAGCATGCAACGGTTTTCGACGACTTTCTACCGACAACTCGTCCGCAGCCGCCCCTTCGCAATGGAGCACCATTTTGAACGAAAAAATAACCTTTGAAAAAAATAGGTTGAACTTTGAAACTTCCAGAAATTTTTTAACGCTATCTGATAGAGCTTGAACTGCTGAACTCAAAAATGTGCTTGCTTTCGCAATTGGTTAACTTTAAGGGAATTTATTTCGAAAGGCCGAAAAAGCTGGGAAAATGCGGCTTTTTCGGCATTTTTGAAAAGGCTACGGCCACAACTGTGTACTGACCATTCACAAAAATGAGTCTCGCTCCATTAAGGTGAGCGGCATTGAATTACCACGAACTTCGGTTTTCAAGTACTTGGGATCAGCAATTCCGTGCGATGGCAGTGCACTCGTTAAAGTGAACTCACGCGTGAATGCAGCTTGCTTCCGAATGGCGCTCTCCGACGGGAGTGCTCTTCGACAAGAAGATGCCAGAGCGCCGAAAGTCGAAGATCTACAGAGCAGTCGTCCGACCTGTAGCTATTACCGGAGCTGAGTGCTGGCCCGTTACCAAAGAAAAGGCGTGAAAGGCGCTTCAGCGTAATGGAAACGAAGATGCTGCGGTGGACGGCCGGAGTTACGCTTTTGGATCGAGTACGCAACGACTTCATACGGCAGAGGTTTCGGAGTCGCCGCGATGTTTGAGAAGATGCGCAAAGCTCGTCTGCGGTGGTACTTCCACGTCCGTTGCGCAAATGATGACATCGTCGAAAGACTGGTCTTCCCCCTTGATATGCATGGTATACATATGCTCGAATGACCCATTCGAATAGGTATTCGAATGATTTTCATTCGAATTTGAATACTTGAATTCGAATATTTCAAAAATCGCGTTTTTCTAATGTATTATATTCAGAAAAAACACGTTTTTGGAATATAATCGAGGTCGAATGCTCGAAAATTTTCGGTATTCGAAACCGTTCGATGATTCGAAATTTTTGCGAGAGCATAAGTATGGTGCATGGTAAGCGGCCACGAGGGCGACCAAAGCATCGGTGGCTTGATACGCTGCATCATCACTTGAAGATGGCTAGGTGACACCCTCATCAGGCATTTGATCGGAAAAAAGTGGCGCCAACATTCCAAGAAAGTGGATCCTGCAACTAAGCGGGACAAACGCTGAAGAAGAAGAAGAAAGAAAAAGAAAAATCAGTAAAGACCCTTGTCTGATAGAGGTTGCAACACCAGCTGTTCTGAAGCGAATCCCGCTATTCAGAAAATAAAGTGCTCATTCCAGTAGAGCGACGATTCTTGCAGCACAGAGATAAAGACGTCTTAGCTGTTTCCATGCTATTCATGCCCTACTTCGATCCCGCAGGAAATAAGCTATGAATTTCCTCCACCTTTAACTTTTCATACTCTTTTATATACTACATTAGTGGAACACGATTGCGCTACCTACATATACAGAAAAATTAGATATTTAAAAAAGATATTATTTTAAAAAGTCTGATATCCTCTTTAAAACAAATGAGGGTCACATTCCGTAACAACCCCTGCGACACGCTCTGCAAAGCTAGCCACACGATCTGAAGCTACTCATTAAGATTGAAGTCGGCTCTCATGAATATTACTGCTCCCTCGTGATATGCCGGTGGTGCTTTGAGTTGTATCAAACCTTAGGAGTCACAATGTTTTAACACATTTGCTTAACGCTGGAGGGAGCTGTAGAGTAGAGATAGATAGAGAGGCTATATGTTGTCAGGGTGTTTTGTTACGATCAAAACTCCTGCGCCAGGCGGGACTCGAACCCGCACCGTCTGCTTTCCGGGCAGCGATGCTAAGCCTTACTCGTTCGATTCCCGCCCTGCGCAAGAGTTTGGTCGCAGCGAAACATCCTGTAACAACATGTATCAAACCTGGTCCTTGTGCTGCGGTACGTATGGCCCGCTGAAGTGTCACATTTAACGACACCTTTCTTCTAGAGCGGCTCAGTAACGAGAACGTAAGGATTAGAATATCTGGAAAGTTACGCACACCACACGACCCTCGATTCTGAGAATCAAACAGAGCTTTGTGGTGCATTGCGAACGACTTCAAGCAACGTTTTTCCAAACTCGAATTAGCAGCACGTTATTTTTACCGCTGAGATGCTTTTTTGGAGTAATCCATAGCAAACCGTCGCATCCTCATAACTCCTTCGGTTCTGGGTATTTTGAGAAGATATAAATACCGTTCGTTTCCTCATCTCTTCGAGATCTACACAACCGTGCGTACAGCTTCAGCAGAACTTCGTCGTGGGTGGCCGAAAAAATGACTGGGCAGGCTGTTTGCGATTGGAGCAGCCTATTCTCCAGGACACACAAGATTATGGAGCCTCTCAAGTATGGCCTACTTTGCCAGCGCAGTGACAGCGCCCCCCACCCCCCCAACCATGTATTGGGTTAGTTTTTTCCGAAAACAGCAGCAGGGACGAGGGCATTTTCTTCTCCTTCCCTCTGATGACCAAGTGGTCACTTTGCGGACTATGTTTCATGTGCCGGTGTTGCGCCGACTCCCTCAGCTTCGCTCAATATTGAGCTTCATCATGTTCGTGAAGATATTCACTTTCGGCATGCATCGCTGCTTGTCCTGTAAGCAGAATTTCTCACGAGACCACAGTCTTGCAACACCCGAGACGCGCTCTGCTGCTTCAATGAACTGTTCAAAATACTATTGAATATTCTCAGTAAGGAAAAAAAGCAACAGAAGCGCTGTTTTTGTGTAATGCAATTATTGCTTGAAAGTGATAGGAACTCCACGTATTGGAAGCTGCAGCGCTATTACATAAAAATCCTTAACAAAACTGGCTATTGACGACACTAATTATTCGTCAGCTTGCACACGCCTTCACCACGGGCAGGCAACTCTTTCGCTATTCCGTGTTTGTTAAAAGTCGATGCGATCCTTTGATTTCGAGGTTTTTTAAACCATTTTTATCGATTCCTGATTTCAGTCGGCGAGTTTCCTCGCACTAGAAGGTCGATGCTTGCTGCATGATGTCGACTCGATCTCAGCGCCGGCCTTCTTTGAGCCATCCTACGTCAAACATCAACTATACTTTGAGAACGGATGTGCTCCTAAGCCGAAGCTTTCACCGATAGGTAAGCAGCCTTCGAAAACTCTAAATGGGCTGCTCCGGTGGTCTTGGATAATTCTCTTGGAGCAAGGAATAGCTCCAGTCGAAGCTCGCTTTTAGGTTAACATTTTTGTCGTTCACTTTTGAAAGGCCAAAAGGCCTCCATCAAATCGCAAGCGAAACTTTCATAAGGTGAAAACTCTGAGTACGAGTCGACACTGCCACCTCTTGAAACCGTAGGAACCTTTCCTGTTCTGCTGCTCTTGTCTAGGATGAAGATGTGCTTCGTTTTATAGAAACACAAAATTTCGGCTCGGCACATGCATTAGGTTGGAAAAAAAGTCTTTTCATTTTTTTCAAAGATTTATTACTTCACAACTACAAAGTCAAATCAATTGTGATAAACTCTATTTCGTCCCACTACACTTCTCCAAAGACTGGGTAATTTTCCAATTCCTCTCGCTTAAAAGACTGCAGTTTTGGAGTCGAACCATTGATGAATCCAATTTTTGAGGTCTTCATCCGTTTCAAAATATTTCTCTCCAATTTCTTGCTTGAGAGCACGGAAGAGATGGTAGTCGGCACGAACGAGGTTAGGGCTATACGGTGGATGTGGCATTACCTCCCAGCCCATCTCCTTTATTGTTTCTCTTGTGAGTCTTGCAACATGTGGTTTTGCATCGTCATGCAGGATCATCACCTTCGACTTCTCCGGCCTGTTTTCTTAGAGAGTTGCGACGACTTTGTGGAGCTGGCCGCAGTATGTGACAGCAGTAAGTGTCTCTCCACTTCTGAGAGTTTGCCGATAAATCACTTCTCTGATATCCCACCAAACACTCAAGAGAATCTTCCTTTCGTGAACATTGGGCTTGAGATCAGACTTAGGGCTCTCTCCCTTTTGTACCCATTGCCTTTTCCTCGGAAGTTGGCACACAGAACCCAGGACTCTTCGCCTGTCACAATCTGCGGAAGAAACGATTTTCTTCCTTATCTGGACAGAAGAGAAGCAGCGATGGAGAGCCGTCGACCTTTCTTAGTGTCTGACAGGGCATGTGGAATCCAAGCTCCAAATTTCCATGAAAGCCAAGATTCTTCAGATGGATTCCTACTATCCTATGAGACACTTCGAGCTTCTCTGCCAGCTGACGTGTCGTCTGCCAACTATCGGTACGAAGAAGGTGGAGTAATTCAGTGTCGTCCTATTCAGTTGGCCTTCCTGACCATGCTTTGCCCTCACTGAATAATCTCCCTTTAAATACTTTCCGAACCACTCATAACAGGCGCGATGAGTAGTAGATCCCAAGCCATATATATGGTCAATTTGGTCTGCTGCCTGACGTGCTGTGGATTCCTTAATGAATTCATGAAGAATGCCGTGCTGAAAATGGCCATGAGGTAGATCTGGCAATGAGTTCGGAAGATTGAATGGATAACGAATTACAAGAAGAGTCTTAACCTGTGTCCGCGTGCGAACAGTAGACAAGTGTGATAGGATTACGAAATCAGCAATCAACATTGGCTAGTGCGTTTACAAGGGGAAGGGTAAAAAAAAATTCGAAGTGTGAAGAGACTTTTTTTCCAACCTAATACATCGAACGCAGGCGGTCTATTTGTTCCACTCTCCATGCTTGACCGATGTTTGGTAGTAATGGTGATCGCCTGGCTCAATGACTTTCACCGGAGCTAATGCAGAAGAGAAAGAGTGTCATTCCGACCGACTGCGTCCGTCCTCCGACTGTGAACAAAATCGCTGAAATGTTTCACGAGCGAAGACTCGCTGTGTCGTTACGCTCATCGAAACGAAGAGGCATTCAGCTCTGTCTAGACCAGCGAAGTCATCGAGGCAATCCTACCTAATAGGTCAGATTACCTCGAAAGCTGTACGGCGGTATTCAGTCCTAAATCTTGCCATTCCACGACGGTGTCGTCGTTGAGTGGCGGAGAGGGTAAGGCGACCCAACATTATTTCCCTCGCACCCGGCTCTTAAAGACATAACGGACGTTCGGGAAGGACTAGGTACATAGCGGCATCGGCGACCGCCAACAGCGTCATATTTGCTTCGCTGGCGAATTTACGTCACACTAAACTGAATCCGACGAAGGCGATACTCAGCAGAATTCCGACGACCCACTGACACTCAGCTAACAAGCATCTCTGAAAGCTCCAGTTACGAGTACCCAGGTCGCGGTTAGGTCGATGACCTGGTGGCGGCATTGGGTCGTTGTCATCAAAAGGCTTGCGAAGATTTTTTTTTCAAAGTTCTAACCATAGGGGAGGCGGTTAATGTCCAACTGTCTATCCACTTATTTGACTTCGCCGTTCTTCCTGAAATTAACTAACATATGTCACAGAAGACGTCTCCGCCCGAGATCGAACACAATTGGTGTCTACAAAGAGGGGCTAATGAACTGGGAACCTTGGTTAGAAAGCAATCCTAATTAGACATGGTTCCCTTTAGTGTTTCGAGCTTCAACGAGCATTGATGCACCGCCATGGCTAAGAGGGCCTCAGCTTGGACTGTATGAAAGTGGCAATTTTAAGGGAATGACAGAAATCCGGTACTGATTACCTGCAGGCTACATTAAGCGACGAGAAGCGAAGTCCTTGCGATGCAGATCCTTTCGAGCAATATCTTTGCCTGACCATGGGTGATTCACTATCACTTCGCATTTTCTGTCATCATTATCAGATTAATTGTTCTCACCATCAGTTAATATCAGAATAATTGCCACCGTTCTCGTACTTTGGGCGAAAGATTCAGTGGAACATGTTTTTCTGACATTTTCCCAGCTCCTTCAAAATTCTGAGTAAAAAAAAACTCTTCAACTCATTGCTTCTTTGTAACTGAAGTACCTGAATTGTTTGGTTTTCCACAGGCCTTCTAGAAGAAGAGCGATGATCCATTACAGAGACAGCTGGGCAGTGCATGGCCCAGCAGTCTCTATTAATGCTAGTAATGGTATTAAGGCGGCGATTGGTATGGATTCTATACCTACCTATATGAACATAAGTCTGCAAGAAGAAATCTGATGAAACCTTTCAGACAACCAATTAGTTGTCATACTTGCCTCTTTGGCTTCCATAGAACTCACGGAACAATCGCCCTGTTGTTTCCTCTATCTGCTGGTTTTCAGACAAAACCTTTCTATCCGTAGAGCGAGTACCAATGAGGACGATGCCGTCGTCTCTCAAAGCCCTCCAGATCAAGCCAATTAAGTTGAGGAGGCGGCGCACGATAGGGAGAAGAACGTAGGTTGAGAGGCACTGACGAGGTTTCAGATTCGCCCATTATTCCATTCTTTCATCTTCAGATCAACATTCGCATCAGTCGAGCTTTGACGCCATCGTCTTCCGTAGTGTTATTTGTTGTACATATTATTAATAACTAATAAAGCTTCAACATTTACATGATAGTCCACTCCTCTAGGTGTCATGCGGGTATCAGGGAGGATTTTATCGTGCATAAACCATGCTGCTCGAATTAGGTGGAACGCGGAAGAGACGCTGCAGACTTCTCGGGGATTATCCTGAAGTGTTAGCATCGACGAGAGTAACGCACGGGAACTGACTTCAAAGGGCAGCGTAGGCTGGAATGTACGCATGTGCTGCCCCTGGTGTTGTGTAATTTGCGATGTCTTATTTCAGTACAACAGTTCATGGACCACGCACACACGCATGAGCTGTACCTTGTTATATAAGGTGCATTTAGGAAACTGAGAATAAGCGACAGGTGATCACAAACGCTCTCAGAGATCTTCACTCCGTACCGCTTTGATGTCTATAAGAAGCAGAGCTGCTCGGTAGGTTCATAGCCTGATGCATACGCTTATGTATTTAGCGCGTGCCTTAGACAGGAGCGTAAACGAAAAACGCGCTCCTTGACGACTGCAAATGTTTCTCCAACTACTCATCTTTAAAAAAATTCGGAACGTCGATGCGTTGAAGAGTTAGTTTATAGTCACATTTACTTTGAGGACATGGCTTCGGATATGGGGTCCTTCCCTTTTCCGACCAGATCTTGCAGCAGCGGGTTCGACTCCCTATTGAAGTCGACGTGGTTCAGCCCTTGTGTTGTTTTGATAAGCCCTTCGCGAGGCTGTTAAACGGCTTTATTGGCTAGCGTTTACGTGAATCGCCTTCCTTAGAGCATGAAAGCGTCAAATCAACAACATCCCACCACATGTGGTCTCAATGGGCGCGTGCAGCACAGTTGGAGGAAGTGTCGGCTCTTGGTTCGGATTTTCCGCCCAGGCCAACCAAGTCTTCCATCCCTTCGGGATCGGTGAGATGGCACCAGTCTACTTGTCTAGGAAGGGTAAAGCGATGACTTTTTCATCGGCTGCCTATCGCAACTCAATGTACTGCCAAATATGCATTCAAATCGCCTCCGCTACATCCCGTAGAAATAAAATGCATGGCGCGTTCTGAAAGGGGTTGAGTAAGGCCGTCCTTTATCTTTTATCCTTTCGCGGTCTCAATATTACACAATTTACCGTCAAATTTTGGAAGGCGCGGCCATCCCAGAGAAACCAAAAATCCACTTCACCATATTCACTGAAGACCAGGGGATGCCAAGAGGGGCAGGCAGAGGCGGCGGCACGTTACGTGTCCCCCCCCCCCCCATCACACAATGGGGGCTGGGGTAGGGCTTCAGCTCTCGCGTGTTATATACAGGCATTCTCCTTTCGGTTGACCTTATACGTGAAAGTCTATAATTTTTGACGATAAGTTGTTGCGGTAAATGTACTGTATCTGTTCAAACACAACCGTAGCCAGTTTGGTTGCTTCAATGTAGAGATTCTTTATCAGTATATCTCCATCTTCATAACAATTATGTGTCAACATATGCACATCCACAAGTGACAGCAACCTCCTCAAAGGCCTTCTAGAGCGAAAATTGCCTTACAATCAGGAATCAGTCTCGAGATTAAGATGGGAACTGTTTCCAGAACTATGAAGCAGCATCAGCTCCGCACGGTAAAAGGTGCATTACTGAACACCTACTTTTAAAAACAGGAGTGGTGCTGTCTGCAATCACGAGGTTGTAATCAGGCCATCAAGGATCTCTTCACTATACCTTGAGGCGACTCGAAAGCAAACGGCAAGGGAATGTCCTGTGACAAGTTGACCGAAGAGTTGACGAGTTCTTTGTACAATACCGCCCGCGTCGCGCGATCAAAAAGACGGTTTGCGACGGAAAAATCCGTCGCAAACCGTTTTTTTTGATCGCGCGCTGCTCATAACTCCTTTAGTTTTACGTTGTTTGAGAAACTGTTGGCACCGCTCGGTTTTCCTCGTCGAGTTCTACACAAACGTGTATAACACTTTACCAGACCAGCGCGTTTTCGCTGTGGGTGGCCTAAAAAACAACTGCAGCAGGCTTCTGCGAGTAGAGTACCTTATTTTCTAGGACGTGCATGTGACGTGCAGTGTTTTCGGAGTATCTCAAGCATGGCGTGTGTTGTCAGTGCTCTGTCATGCCTAGAGTGCTCCAAGATTGCGCCGTGCACAATGCATATAGGATCGAACCTATCAATCGAGTGGAGAAAGCATGTTAACTCCGCTTCTATCTTCCCTTACTGGAAAATGTCAAGCCTTCAAGACTATTTCTAACCGTTTGGAGAATTTTATCAGAAATTTCCGACCGCCTTACTCGGGAGTTGCTCCAATCTGTCCCGGAGAGACTTAAGTGTGCGTGTGTAGTCTCTCGTTGCACGTGAATATCACTGAAGTAAAAATTTCGTCGACTTCTACTCGTTTCTGGTGCTTATCAGGTGCTGCCATGAGTTGGCTGTTTCAAGTGTATTCTGACCACATTGCTATCACGAAAACTGAAACCGGAGCTCTCGGAACACACGCAGAACTTGACTAAAACAGTTTTCATCATGAAAAACGCGAAATTCAGTAAATGCGACAGCTCAAGGAAAAGCCAACTTCACTGCTTCACTTCTCCCAGCTGCTGTCGTGTGTAGTGGGCTAAACATTCCCTTAATCATAGAATCATCCCCTGATGCAGTGCGAAGAAGCAGTGCAACATGCTGAGAAACGTGGGTGTGTGGAAGGAGGGTAGGATGAAGTTGGCTTTTCCTTGAGCTTCCCTCGATCCTTTTCTGGTTTCTCACATTTTCCGCTCAGCTGTTCCCCTCGCATTTCGCATGCCTTTTCGCTTTCCTTACAAGACGAGTAACACGAGATCAAAGCATGAATAGAAACGCGAAGAGAACGTTCAGAGGTATAACGAAAGAGTTAACGTGCAAAAACGGCCCTAGAAACGTCGAAAAATGCCAGATGACGTTCAAAAAACGTGAGAATACCGATAGGTATGTAAATTGGTGAACACACAAGAAGAATGGGTTCAGTCGTCGAAATTGGAGAAGGACGATAACGGCGTCGACTGCCTTGTTCCACTGTCTTAAGTAAGCGGTCGGCTCCAGTTGTTCCACACCAATACTGCACCTCTACGAAGATCTAGCTCAACGCAACTTGAATGGCGAAAAATTCGGATTTTTTTTTTGAATTTCGAAAATTTCTTTAGTGTTGCTTAACTCATTCGTGACGGTGTCCACACATATGAGTGGACAGCGGAGAGGGTGCGATGGACGGTGTCCACTCATATGTGTGGACGGGAATTTTTGGGAAAAACTTCCTTTTTTGACGTTTTTGTTCGATTTTCTTTTCAAATTCCCAAATTGTAGTAACAAACCAATGTTCAGATCTTCTTCCAAAGATCGATTAAAATTTACTTACAGAAAGTAACTCTCGCGAGGGACGATGTCCACACAAATGAGTGGATACCCGCGCGCGCCAACAAGGCAGCGGGCCGTCGCGCGCATTGTGCGCGAGAGCGCTCTCGTCGCGAATGTGTTAAAGGAAGATGTCTGCATTCAATTCCGTTGGACGAATTTAACGAGAAGGTCCTCTTAATCCGCGTCATGGACCTAGTACAATGAGCGTCTAAATTTAGAAGACATGTCACAAACGTGTCTTACGCTTTTGCGCACGCTTCTGCGTCAAAGCGGCAGTGACAGACGGCAAAACTACGGCGCACTAGTGCAACGGCGACGTGGCGCGGCGCTCACCACCAGCTTTGCCGCTCCACTCCATCGCCAACGCAATTTCATGTTACCAGTTTTCATTATAGGCCACCGCCACGATCAGCTAGAACCCAGACAGGTCTCTGCCATCGGCCGTGCGGCGCTGTCAGAGCCATGCTGCAACAATCCCTTGACTCGTTATTGCCGCTGCCGCGTTTGCGGCGCCGCGTCTGTTCTGATGACCCTACCCGTCCGCAGCCTACTATCCTATTTCAAATCGCCTAAAAATTTTGAGTTTGGGAATGATTACATGTGCAGTTAACGAACAACTTCATTGACTCTTACGTGCATGTGAAGTTTCCTTTTCGCGTAATGCGGGTTCAGTTTTTTCTACGTTTCATCATCTCTAGACCAAGCCATTGTCTTTGTCTGCATGAAGCTGAACTTGAGTCTGAAAAAATTCAACGTTTCGACTGGATCGCCTCCCTCGGATTCTTAAATAGCTCAGTTTAGCTTGCAATCTGGGCATTCATCGTTCTATGCTATTATAGTGTCCATAGTCCTGAAAAAGAGGATTTCGGCGTTGAGGTCAAGATTCTGAGGCACAAGGTTCAAACGTCGGCGTGTAAAGCCTTCAGGGCGTTCTGAATCTATTTAGATGTCAAGGAGCCTAATGTCATCTGGAGAGAGGAGGGTGATGGGGTGCGTTCCTCTATACAACATTCGAGCTCAAGCCCTATCGCAGTCTCGTTTTTTTAACCTAAGGAAAGTGCTGTCCCGTATTCCTGTTCTACCCTATTTGACTTCCACTGGTCCGTCAGTGGACTACGATGAGGTGTAGTACTTGGTCTCTCTCCGTTCAAAATTTTGTATTGAATTTCGCGAGGTCTAGGCAATATTTGATGAGATAACCCCTATTGCTAGACCCCTTCCAGCTCAAAGAAAGGCGACCCAGTCGTAACGTTAGCCAGTGAATCCATTTAGCAACCTCGTGGGGAAATTAGTAGAACAACGAAGGGATTTTGCTACACTCCTGGACAGACCTTGATGGATGAGCGGAAACGCTGCATTTGTGAAAGGCACAACACTTCTACCCAAGAGAAGCTTTAACAAGAGAAAAGCACTGGTCGAATTTTCGATATTTCCATAGCATGGACAAAGTGTATCATATTTGAAGCTACCCCAAATGTTCGAACAGAAAACAGTGGATCTTTTGCGCTTGTTGCGAAAGCATGGCTCCGTTATTTCTTTTTTAGGGATGGCCTTTCATGGCAGCAATTCGACAACCTTACTTGTATACTAAACGCTCTCCTACGAGGTGTGTACTTTGTCATTGTAGACGCCGTTTAGATGCACTACACTGTGTGGACCTACATAGTACAGTTAGGATGGACGGAAAATATAACATTTTAAATCATTCTCGGCGACGTTCTACAATGGTCTGTAGCAGAAATTCATTTCCAGGTCTTTAGTTGCTGTTGTTTTTGTATGCATTCTTCTCCGAAGAGTGCAGGGTGATGCCCGGCACCGGTCATAATCACGTTCTTTTGCAAAAAAATCCATTTTTCCGCTTATCTCACAAGGTGAGAATGACAGATCGCATGGCGACTTTGATGTGAGAAGCAGCATCAACCACTTAGTCCAGTAGAAGCATCGGCAATCATTTTGTGGATTAGAAGAGGAGATCGCGCCATGCACTCATCTATCAATTGAATAAAAATCGGGACGTTTTACACGTGGCCATGGTGCCACCGCTTCTTTTAGCACCAAAAAAACCACCTTCCTGCTCTTTAAAACGAGTTTTAAACCACCATTTTTCCTCAACAGTGAGAATTCTTTAAAATTTCAAAGAACCGTTATTGGGGAGGTGAATTAAAGCCCCAAAGGAAGTCATACTAACATTTTCCTCGAACAAGAATTTTTCCTAACCTTTTGGAGTTTCTCTAGTTTCATGTGGAAGGAGCTTGTTTCGATTAGGAAAACGTTCAATTTGATTTCAAAAGCGTTACTCTTGTTTAAAAGAGCCTCCCATTTGACGTGAAAATTGTACACATCACGGGATGCGGCTTCGGATGCCGATTCCAATCATGTGCTTCATCTCTGCCAGGCGAATATGGGAACGGAGTTGCGGACCACTTTCAGTTCGCATTCTAGCCCTCTGCATGGGCGCAGGGCCCTACAACCGCAAGAGCGCGAGCTCAAGTAAGCCGCAAGCGTTGCTGGTTGCCTAGACCTTAGTGGGTAGAGGAGCGGTGCGGTGACACGTAAAGGGTTGTAGTTCGGCTCCTGTAATACACGATTTTTGCACTTCCCAAAAAATTAGTGACCACAATCAACCACTACACTGTATAAGAAGTCCCCACCGAAAAATTCCCCAGAAAGGAAACTTGATTCATAGGCACTATCGTTCTTTCAGTACTCCAAGACCTTCTTTGTCTATGCATACATGACCGAAAGAAGATATTTAAGGCGCTGATCACTTATGTAAGGACTCTTTTAATTGTGATTGATTATGGCGGGTTGCTGCAGGGTGGATGACCTTTACTTAGCCATACTTACCGTAACCTATCCTAGCCAATCGAGATTTTGAAACCCTCATATACAACTTCATATAAGTAATCAGCACCTTGAATAACCTCTCTCAACGAAGTTAGGGCGACATCGATGACTATAACCCCGAAATTCATCTAAATGTAGGCCTCACACCTAGGAGTGGGCGACTTCCGCTTTCGGTAGAGTGCAGTGCGGTGGTCGAGCAGCGTACAAAATTGGCTCATCCACATAGACAAGACTATAAATGTGAACAAACCTCCAGGCACGGCAATATTGCAAAATTAATATTCTATATTTCGACACCTCCACTTCAGCAATTCGAAAGGTCTACGCTGCTAACTATTAATAGTATTTTGGGCTGTTATTTTAGGCACTGATTCACATCGACTTCACTAATCACTTAAAGTAGTCAAAAACAAAGAGAGAAAATTGCATTGCATAGATGCTTCAAGGTGGAATGTGTTTGCGTGCACATCGATGATTAGATGGTAACCAAGTGATGACTCAAGTGGACAACACCTTTGTAGCACCGTAGCAGTGGAATCGTTAGGAATGTGAAAGAAATATAATACATAGCAGTCGAGGCTGATTCCGATGCGGAGTCCATGTATAATGCAGAAAACCTTTTAGAAAATCGCCTGATTATCTTGCTTACCTCGCGCTGCTGACATCAACGCGTTTTAGAGCTCCAAACACCGTTGTGTTCTGACCATTCTGTTTGGTCGGAGATATGTATGTCTCCAGAACCGCTAAGGGCATCATTGTATGGCTCTGCTTTGGAATGAATTCAGCACCAGATCTCGGGAACAACCCACACACACAAGTCGACGACGTCGAAGTTAGTTACGCAACAGGATTCAACCGACCTTCAGCTGTGGTCCATTTCTAATTGAATTTGCTGGCTTCCTTTGAAGATGCGTATAAGAACGGCCACAGTTTTATGAATAAATTTATAATTTTCGCCGTCTACTGCGTCTTACATTGAGACGAAGGTGACTGAGAGTAGCAGCTTCGAGCTCTCTTTTGTTTCTGCGAAATAAGATATGGTTCGCTATTTTTTCAGGACAGCGAAAATTTTCAGGTCTGCGTTGACTCCTGACGAAGGTGACTGAATTCTGTATTAGTGACCCTTCAGCCTTTGGGTATTAGCTTATGAGAAACTGCTCATCTGACCTATTACAATCCCAGGCGAGAGGCTCTGCCATGATTTCACTTACGGACATCCTCGTCACTGGACCCATCTGGCGCAACCGCTTTTAATGGTCACATTCCATTTTTATCGAATCTCATCACACGCCACACCTCACCGATTAGTTGGAGAACATGATGGGTAAGCGAAAAATTAGAGGCGAGTAGAAGTAGAGCGGAGGGCTGCAGGATGATCGAGAAAGAGAAGAGGGAAGGCAGAGCCTCACTGACGCCGCGACGAAACGATTCAAAACAAAGCGCTGACCCTCGAAATCGTTTTGCTCAAAAGACGTCGCCGTCGCATAACCGCGATATGACAAACACTACAACATAAAGCGAAATGTGAAGAAAACATCTTCTTGAAGATCCTAGTGATATGCGGAGTGCCGTCGTCGGATTGGCGTCGACGGGCCGTGTTCAGCATGTGCGCCCCAGCCAGTAGAACGTGTCGAACACCTCCATTTCGCAGCTGAAAACAGGTATGCAGAGATCTCGATCTACTCACTAAGGCACCCGCATCTTATCCGAGAAAAAAGTGGCTCTCGCTTCGCGTTGGTTTTTTGGAAAACTGTGATAGCTCCAACCCGGTTTGATAAATTGCTGGTGGCGATAGCTTCCACGCCAGCGGACACATCAGCGCTTCGCTGCCAACCTCACACAAGCATTGGTGTGCTAGTTCACAGACGAAGCGACTGCAGATGGAACTTCAAGGTGCGGAACAGAACATATCGGTGCTTGCCTCCCCGTTCGCAGGAGGCTCTTCGGCTACTTTATTCCTTTAATGCCAAATACGGCTGACTTGGCACATAGTTGATTACGCGGTTTTGAAAAATGTGTTCACTGTTGTTCCCATCCAGCTCCTCGGGTTATGAACGCGAAAAAAGGGACATATGTCAAGATCATAAGAGAGCGAGCAGCACTGTGCTTGGTCAAACACCCTTTTGCATGCTACCCGAGAGGACGGAAGTCGAACTGACAAGTTTTTCAAAGAATCGTCGAAACACGAGCCGCTTGTTGTTGTTTCCTTTTTGAGGAGGGGATCGATCGTGACACTGCGGGACAAGCGCGAGGAAGAACGGCGACGCTCTCCCGCTTAGGAAACTCGTGAACTTCTGAGTTGCTCTAGTCGTGAAGTTCGATAGAATTTGAAGTGCTCTACCAAAGATCTACAGACTAGTGGAGTCACTTCTCGAGGTATTTTGTTGAGAGAACGGGTGCGTGAAACAGTTAAGTGTGCCTAGAGCGTTGAAGCAGCGTTTTGCCTTCTATTATATGTATTATAGCTCTGAAAGGAAACTTAGCGATACCACGAAATTGATGCAGTGGGAAGTCTGGCGCTATAATGGTTTTCTTAGCAATTAACTTACCCCAAGTTGTATCACAAAGCAATTCGCAGAGCACACCTGTGCTAGGAGCTGCGTAATAATTTTTCAATTTTGGGCGACTGCATTTATTTATTTTTCTCACAGGTTTATGTAGTTCAAGAATTATAATTATCAACCCGACCCTCGTATCTGACATCGAATCCTCTACCAGACACTCCACATTATTCTTTCTGAACAAGGGGGAAGTCGCTTGTGCGTTAACCTCGATTTCTCGAGCAGATGCTGCTCCAATGCGCCCAAATATGGCTGCTCAGGCCTAGAGTCCTGGGAAGAATGGCAAGCGTTCAAGCACGCGAGGTCCCCCAGGATGTGTGGCCACAGCTTCTTCGCCAATGTAGTACATTGCTGCTGCATGCTATAGACGTTTCTGTGCGCTCTGCATGGGTACCTATGGAAGGCGATGGTCTTTCGCACTCCGCGTCAGCAACCTTGAGGGTGTGCTCCGTGCGCTCACTGGTATCCAGGCTCTAATTTGCCTTGAGCAGCTTCAAGAGTCGAAGGCGCTGCGAGCGCAAGAATACTTCAATAAATGCTCTTGCGTTAGGTGTGGACAAGATCAGGAGAAAACCAGGTCGATCCGACGCGTCCAGTTCGTCGCAAGTCATGCCGGGTCTCCGCCTCATTCATGTGCGCTCTGCATGGGTACCTATGGAAGGCGATGATTAGAATCAGACACTGATTGATATGGATGTGCGGAATTTCCGTTTCCGCATACCGAATTCCAGGTTCAGATCACTTTGAGGCATTCCGCTCCGCGTTTCGTGTTATGCCTTTTTGTACCGGAAGAGGAGATGGAAAGGTTGAGCCATACACCTCGACTCACGAATCAGCTTTGCCTCTTTTGAATTGACCATTCACCTCTTTGCGCGCATGTAGCGTAGTTGGAGGATGTGCACGCTGTCATGTGCACCCGATGCCAGGTTCTTGATTCGGATTTCCCGCCCAGGCCTAACAAGCCTTTTATCCCCCGGGGCGCGTGAATTGGAACCGGACGTGTCTGGGAAGGATAAGGCGCTGACTTGTTTATCGGCTAGCCAAGTGATTCATTGTATGGTCAAATACGCATTCGAATCGCCTCCATGACATCTCATAGAAGTAGAATGCGTGGCGCATTTCAAAAGAGATTGAGTAACGTCCACCTATCTCATTTATGCTTTCGTCCCAATAATCCCTTCGTCTTAATCTTTCGTCTAAACGGAAGCAGATGAAGGAAGACGACAGCGCATCACTGATGTTCTGATGTCGGAACAGCGTGTCAAATTCAATTCATGTTTAGCTTGGACGCAGGACTCAGTTCAGATGTGATACTTGAGGAAATGTTGACTATACTTGTGCTTTTTTAAAATTTTTCGAATGAACGAATAATCGAATAACCCCATTTTTTCGGTTATTCGAATTTCCGAATAATCGAATAACCCCATTTCTCGAAAATTCGAATGAGCGAATAATCGAATAACCCCATTTTTTGGTTATTCGAATTTCCGAATAATCGAACAACCCCATTTTTTGGTTATTCGAATTTCCAAATAATCGAATATTCGAAAAAATCGAATAATCGAATACACTTCATTATAACGTAATACACCCGGTGCAAAATAGGTTCACCCCTGGTTTGTCCATTGGTACCCGAAGAACCCGCTGCCGAGGTCCAGTAATGTTACCATCGTATTCCCCACTATGGGAAACTTCTATAGGATAATTCTAAGCAGTTTATCTTATCAGCGCAGGATACCAGGAAAATAAAGGAAAACTGAAAATTTAAGAAATGGGGACCGGTGCAAAATATAAGTTCGCTTCATACATAATCTGATTAATCACAAAAGTACCTACAAACAAGGTAAGATTAGTACTTCGTCACATCACCTTTGTTGCAGCCATATCGAAAATTCTATTTTGCATGCTACTGATTAGGTTATCAATAACAATTCGCTCAAAATTGGCCCATGCATGAAGTATGGCATTCTTCAGATCAGAAACCGATGTCTCAGCGGTTCCATTTTTGTACACTGTGTCCCACTAGTTTTCGGGTTGAGATCTGAAGAACAGCTAGGCCACTTCAAATGTTGAGTTCTGTTGGAGTTGAGCCAACCTGTAGTTGACTGCGATACGTGTGTGGATGCATTATCTTGTCGGAAAATAAGGTTGTGCCTACGAAATCTTCTAAACTATGGCAGAAGGTAATTTCCGAGCAATTTCTGGTAGTGTTCACTGTTCATCCTACGCGAGACGAACTCCAAGGCAACAAGTTCGTATCCAGAAAACGCAGCCGAAACCATGAGACTTCCACCGACAAAGTAGCACCTGTAGAATACTCGCTTCTCTCTCTCCTCAAATCTCTCGAATAGTGTCTGTACCCGTCGGGCCCATCAAGATTCCACTTCTTTTGCACTACTGGAGAGATCCGAGAAAAGAGCTCGCGTATCCTCTAGGCGCAACTTTGACGGTGAAAGTCTCATGGTTGGGCTGCGTTTTCTGGATGCGGACTTGTCTCGTTCGTTTCGGAAGTTCGTCTCGTGTAGGATGAACAGTGAAGACTACCAAAAATTGCTCCGAGATCACCTTTTGCCATATTTAAGGAGACTTCGTAGGCACAACCTCATTTTCCAACAAGATAATGCATCCACACACGTATCGCAGTCAACTGCAGGTTTATTTTATTTATTTATTTATTTATTCAATACGT
Organism: Heligmosomoides polygyrus bakeri; assembly: GCA_947359475.1. NCBI lineage: Eukaryota > Metazoa > Nematoda > Chromadorea > Rhabditida > Heligmosomidae > Heligmosomoides > Heligmosomoides polygyrus. Next base: position 61,929,999 of record OX375866.1, on the reverse strand, counting down.
TCGCGCTAAGCGCAAGCGGCAGAAAAAAGTATTACAACAACACGACAACATGAAGACACGCCTAGAGCGAGTCAAACTAATGTCCTATGAGGAGAAAGGGCCACCTTCAGCTTACTCCTAGGTCGACTGATAGGAAGCTTCTCAGGCTCCCCTACTGCTTGAGGCGCACGCAGATCAAAGAATTTGGAGCCTACAAAGCGCGAAAAGTGGATTAACTTATAAACCCGACAAATATCAAAGAATTTTCTGCGAGAAGCCAATGTGTGAAGACCCAGGTATTTGCTCCTTATCGATGCTTTAAGTACCATAGAGTAAAGGAACTAGACTTTAGCTCGATTAATCGGGCCGAATAATTGTTCGAGCGATTTCGAACAAATAATCGCTCGATTACTCGAAAATCGTAAATCGTTGTTATTCGAACATTATTCGAAATCGACTTTGCGAAAAGCCATTATTCGAACATTGATCGAAATCGACTTTCGCGAAAAACCATTATTCGAACATTATTCGAAATCGACTTTCGCGAAAAACCATTATTCGAACATTGTTCGAAATCGATTTTCGCGAAAAACCATTATTCGAACATTATTCGAAATCGATTTTCGCGAAAAACCATTATTCGAACATTAATCGAAATCGACTTTCGCGAAAAACCATTATTCGAACATTATTCGAAATCCACTTTCGCGAAAAACCATTATTCGAACATTGTTCGAAATCGACTTTCGCGAAAAACCATTATTCGAACATTGTTCGAAATCGACTTTCGCGAAAAACCATTATTCGAACATTGTTCGAAATCGACTTTCGCGAAAACCGTTAATCGAACATTGTTCGAAATCGAAGATAGGAAGACGTTGTTCGAACAATCTTCGAAATTGAAGATGGCTAAAAAGCATTGTTCGAATACTGTTCGTAATCGAATATTGCGAAAAAGTATTGCTCGGATATTGTTCGAAATCGAACAATGTTCGAACAATATCAAGAGTAGGCCGCCTGAGTATGGATCGGCTCCGTTCGTCGAAAAACCCACGTTCAAACTCGCTCCACTTCTGCGCCTACGGTAATTGGCGGGAACGATTTGCGATTTCCTTTCGAGGGTTCTATCGGCCGACTCTTGACATTGTTCGAACATTGTTCGATTTCGAACAATATTCAAACAATGCTTTTCCGCGATCATCAATCTGCGATTTCATTTGGAGGGTTCGAATTTGAAAATCGAAAAGTTGTGTAAAACGTATTTCGAAATCGAACAATGCTTGAGATCGAGGGATTCGTCATAGTGAATTAAGGAGGGAGTTCAAATAGAAGTGGCAGTTAACTAGAGGTAATGCGATATTTTGTTGGTTGCTGTTGAACATATCTAGGATGTAAGAGTCCGATTTTTCTAGGTTATTACAATCCCTGAGAATTCTCGAAAATCTCATGAGCGTTAAGCAACGTCACGAAACTGCTGTCTAGTCGATTCTGGTGGAGATGTTATGATTTTGGGTACCATCTCATCCTCGTGTCTAGTGTTGTGTATAGTTTTGTTCGGATGACCTATTCGAACAGGTATTCCAATGATTTTCATTCGAACTTAGATAATGAATTCGAAATTTAAAAAACCGCGTTTTTCCCATGTATTCGAACCCTAACCTTCATAAACCACTTTTCGATTACGTTGGAATTTGAATACTCGAGAACTGCGGGCATTTGAAACCATTCCAATAGTCGAAAATTTTGCGAGAGCCCAACTACAGTTGTGCGTATAGTTGATCCTATACTGGTTGTTTCAATTGATAATAATAAGCGATAATAAACTATGATTTTGATAAAAAAAAAGCCTGATAAACGTTTTCAAGTGATAAAATACTTTTTTTGAAAAAGTGATGATGTGTTACAAAATAGATGTATGGATGTATCAGTGAAATGGTAGCTTAAACTATTTCTGTGGGCCATTTCAAGCAGTTTGGACATCGTTGAGAGCCCTTTCTTATTGCGTGCTCCGATGGGAATACGGCGTGCTACGTCGGTTTCGGTAGTTATTGCGTATTGTAATCGTATGCTAGTGTCTGGGTGTGTAGGACGGCGCGCCTCTGAACATACGGAAGCTCGTCTGATCGTTGCCGAACGTCGCGTCCGCCACGGTCGCAGTGCATTAGAAAATGTTCTGTTTTACCATGTGTAGATCAGAGCAGTTCCTCATTAAACGTGCATTAAAACTGCGGACGAATTGTCGCCGTCGGAAAACGCGCTCTATGAACGTCAAAATAGTCATTCTTTTCAAAACCAACCCAGGCGCGAATTTCAAACCGCGTACAGTGACTATACGTAAAATCACGCTTTTTTTAATTCATGAAAATGGGCTCAAAGGAGGAGGGGTCACCATGTAAGGCACCCCATCACGCATTTTGTGTTGCGCGAAAATGGAACTGTTACTCAACACTACTGTATCCTACCCCTTGTTGTCCATTGAATTGTGTTGTTCCATTATTGAGGTAAGTCGATATTCATGGTCCTTCTCACGAAGAGGAAAAACCACAAACTAAAAGTTGGCCTCCTCCACCAACTTACTGACTAATACCGTCCTTTATCCGTATCCTTTTCTTGTCCGAGCTGGAAAAAGCTAAACAGGAGCAAAGAGCTGACTCTTGAACATAGTAGGATAGAAGCTACCTTATAAACCTTACGGATTTATGTGTGCTGAAGAAAATATGCTATACCCGAAGCCAGCAAGCCTGGCGTGGCCCGTACGCCCAGCGTAGGGCACGGGCGAAGCCGGCGACGGACACTGGCTGAGGAAGCATTCCTAGCTAGGTTGGGCTACGCTCCCAGCGTGTCCGCCCTCACGAAGCAGGCAAAGCCGGCAAGCCTGACGTGGCCCGCACGTCCAGCATACGGCGCGGCGAAGCCGGCGACGGACGCTGGTAATGGGATAATGCGAGAATTTAGTGACATCGACTCGCAAATGAAGAACCCGTGGTAGATAGCAAATTACGCGTAGAAGTGAGGAAAATCCCTTCCTTTGGTAGCACCTCAACCTGGAGAATGTCCATTACTTGCAAAATAAATGACCAAGTACCTTGTTATTCCGGTCTTCTAATTGGATTGTAAACGATGATTCAGTTGTCTTCTTAAGTTCAACCCTTTTCATCCACAACTGTGGTTTTGTTCTGTCTTCTTTCGGTTCTCTGTTGGACATGCCTTCGAAATCGAGTTATGCGATTGTTCGGTTTTCGAAAACGGCGAAAAATCGAGTTATTCGATTGTTCGATTTTCGAAGACGGCGAAAAATCGAGTTATTCGATTGTTCGATTTTCGAAGACGGCGAAAAATCGAGTTATTCGATTGTTCGATTTTCGAAGACGGCGAAAAATCGAGTTACTCGATTGTTCGATTTTCGAAGACGGCGAAAAATCGAGTTACTCGATTGTTCGATTTTCGAAGACGGCGAAAAATCAAGTTATTCGATTGTTCGGTTTTCGAAGACGGCGAAAAATCGATTTATTCGATTGTTCGACTTTCGAAAATGTCAAAAAATCGAGTTATTCGTTTGCTCGACTTTCGAAAATTTCAAAAAATCGAGTTATTCGATTGTTCGACTTTCGAAAAAAATTGTCGAAAAGCTCAACTCTAAAAGGAACCCGCCAATGCAAATAAGAACCTTGTAGTTAGTTATTCTGTACCTTTTCCACAAGGTTTATAAGAGGTTGGCTCAACTCCAATACAATTCAACTTTTGCAGTGGTCTAGTTTTCCTCCAGATCTCACCGCTGATAGAGAACTTGTGGGGCATTCTTGTGTACAAAGTGTGCAAAAATGAAACACTTACACTTAGGTTTCTGATCTGAAGAACGCCATGCTTCATGCATGAGCCAATGTTGAGCGAACTGTTATTGATAACCTAATCAGTAGCACGAAAAACGGAATTTTCGATATGGTTGCAACAAAGGTGATGTGACGCAGCACTAATTTTACTTTGTCTGTAGGGACTTTCTTGATTAAGTTCCCTTCGTAAAAAAACCTGATTAATCAGGTTTTTTTTTACGAAGGGAACTTATATTTTGCACCGGTCTCCATTCGTTAAATTTTCAATAAAAGTTCGTGGTATCCTGCACTGATGAGATAACCTGCTTAAAATTCTTCTATAGAGGCTTTCGATAGTGAGGAATACGACGGTAACCGCTGAGCCTAGGCAGCTGATCCTTCGGGTACTAATGACAAATCGGGGGTATCTATAATTTTGCATCGGGATGTGTTAATAAGGACGATGCGATTTTTGTGTTAGCCAATTTTGTTTGATACGTTTACTTACTCCAAAAGCGCATTGTGTAGGCTCAAGTAAATAAGTTAAGTTAATAAGTTAATAAGTTAAATAAATAAAGTAAGTTCAACGACAACATTCGCCAGGGACAAAATAAAAGATTTGAATTCTTAAAAAAAGCAAATAATGAAGATATTCAATATCTTCTCAGAACCGTTGACAATACTCGTTAAATGGCAGGACATGAGAACTTTTTTCCTGCAAACAAAATCGTACAAAAAAAAATTCCTATAGAAATACGTGTGCAAAACATCTACGCACAAGAGCAAGCCTTTGCGAAAAAAACCGTTCACTCCATTTGTTCATTTCATCTCATAGGAATCGTCAGCCAATCAAATTGTAGAGTTATACGGCATTTTCAGTCGAAATTCAACGTTTTTGAAATAAATTTCAACGTTCTTCTGGAATCTTCCCCGTGTAACAACGTTGAATTTGATTTGAAAAACTTTGAATTTCAACTGAAATGGTATATAGCCGTGTCATATATGCAAACTGTGAGCTTCAGTCCCGAAGTAATCGAGGTCGCTGAACACGAATCTTAAGTTAGTTTTTGCAGTAACGGTTGCCATCAAGAGATATTAATCAAATTATCGATTTTTCGTAAATATCACTCAACAAGATCGAAACTTCAGGCCTGAGGTAATCGAGGTCACTGAACACGAATCTGAATTCATTTTTAATTTTCCGTCGAAATTTGTGTTTACTGTGCAAATTCCGTAGAGTATTCAAGTGTATGACATCGATGACAGTCGTGGTCGCAGAGAACGCAAATGTGAAGTTAGATTTTGAAAATATCGACGAAGACCGGTCATACAATTGATTCGCCTCAACGGATTTCCCATAGAAAACCAATAGCTCGATCAACTTCAACCGATAATTTCAAAAACGAACTTCAAATTTGTGTTCAGCGAGATCGACGAGACCCCAACGGCTGAAACTTCGAACCGCAGTCGATCGCTATCAACTGCGGTCAGTATCGTCAATACGCCACTTCCCCACGCCAGTTGTGATGGACTGATGGAAACACGCACGCACACAGACACTACCTTTCTATGTATAGTAGGATATTGAATGCGTTTTCGTTACGGTGAGCTCCTCGATAGTGTGCTCTCGAAAACAATCGTCACCGAAATGAACGCCGCTCACAAAAATCATCATTATGCCACATTCGAAACAACCACGTATTCGAAATTCGAATATTATTTGAATTTTCGCACCTCGATTAATCGAATTCGAATAATTATTCGAATTTTCAAGCCTCGAATAATCGAATTCGAATAATTATTCGAAATTGCAAACCTCGAATAATCGAATTCGAATATTTATTCGAATTTGCTAAACTCGAATAATCGAATTCGAATAATTATTCGAATTTATGGAACTCGAATAATCAAATAATCGAAAATCGAATTCGAATAAATTATTCGAATAATTATTCGAATTCGATTATTCGAGCACAAGTATAATGTTGACAGTGGCGGCGGCAAGACGTAGGGGTGGCTCACCAGCCGAGAGTAGGCTTGTTCCAAAGCTGTACTCATTTATTATATATGTGGATGACAGCGCCGTGCTCAACACAATTATGGAGTAACGTAACAAAGAGTGGAAGTAGAAAATGAACCGATGGCACTGAATGTTTAAGGAATGAAACAAATTCTCAACGAGACCTACATGGTCTTGTAGAGCATCGGACGAGAATCACAGAACTGTGCTTCTTTTTTGCTACGGGCCATTGGGTGGTCCGAAAATGGCAAAATAAGTCTGACCACATTGGAGAAGAAAGCGATCCCACTAACGTGAACGGCTTTACTCACCCATCTACCGTAAATTGTCGAATCACTTGAATGTACTCTGCAGCTTCGTCCAGGAAACGTCATAAATCATCACATTACTACAATCAAACTTTAATTTTAACTCCAAACGTCTTGTAGGTCAAGTTCTGAGCACGGTACCACTTCTGCCTTGCCAGCCCTCCCTGAAGCGGTACAATTTTTTTGCCATTTTCGGAACACACAGTGGCCCATAGCAAAAACGAAGCACAGTTCTGTGATCCTCGTCCGATGCCCTTCAAGACCATAGATGTCAAGTTGAGAATCTTTGGGGAAAGTTCATTAGCTTTCCTTGTTAGATCTACTTTATTGAGCTCTATCAGCCTTCCTTGGTATGAGTTCGTAGAGTACTTTTAAGGAAAGTTTTGTTATTATTATTATTTATTACAAGCCTGTATGATCACAGGGCTATCAACAATCAGAAAAAGAACAACAACCAGAACGTAACTAACAAACAAACGTGCAGCCATTTGCAAAAATAACAAGCATGACTTTCATAGATCATGAGAGTTTTGAATTTCACAATCTTCAAATCTATAGGTATATTGAGTGCTCTTCTCAGCTTCTCAAGTTTGATCACAGCTCTATTAAGAAAAACCTCTGCCTGATGGTTCGCATCGAACTTCTGATATGCCGTTTACAAGATCCACCTCTTGTGACTGACGTTCTCATTGTCAGTTGGAGTATCATACGTGACTTCAGATATCTGACATCCTAATAGTGGTCTGATATGCGGTTGGCGTGCTTCCAGAAGAACGCGCATTGTTAGTTGTTAGGCCTCCAAAGATCCTGGGCATCGTGGTGGCTGCTTGACGCGCTATTCTCATACAGTGCTCATCAAAGGAGGCGTCTCCTTACCAAAAACCCAATATCGGTGATCTCCTCAAGTTCTACGAATTCAATGCCACATTTAGAATTTACCCGGTCCGACCAATATGAGGAACTCTCCTGTTCTCCTTCGATAATGGGAGGCCTCAATTTAATGACCCGCAATACACATTATCCGCCACCTTTTGCAGGATATCCTTGTTTGACCTAGGCTGTACAGGAAGATACAGCTTGAAATCATCAGCAAAGGCGATGCGGTTGACTTCATTACTGTCACACTCACAATTTCGGGTAGTTCGTAGGTAAAAAATTGAACAGCTCAGCTCGTTTCCTCCTTGAGGAACCCCACTAAGAACGTGTCTTGTTCTCGAAAACTTCAACTCTAGCAGTATTTGTGCTGCTAGTTAGGAACGGTCTGATCCGAGAAACGATTCTAGGATATACTTCAGTTGACTTTATAACAGTTTGTTGTGAGAAACCCTGCCAAAGGCTTTAGCAAAGCACACGTATACAATGTCTACCCCTACTCCTTCTTCAAGAGCGGCGATGCAATCGTTAATGGACTGCAGCAATGCGGTTACCGTTGACTTATTCTTTTGAAAACCCTGCTGGGAGTCCGAGATGATGCCATTCTCTCCTAAATCACGTACTATCCTTTTAAGTATCTTATCGAATCGTTTTGTGAAGATAGACGGAATTCTAACCGGTCTACAATTATTAGGATCAGAATGCGGAGCTTTCCCAGGAATAGGGTTCACAAAGGATGTGCGCTACCTTTTCGGCAGCTCTGCTCTCACAAAACTCAAATTGAGCATGCGCGTGAGAGGCCGTGATATAATTGAAATAACCTGCTTAATGAATTTTAATGGAGTGGTGCACGGTGCGCCAGAAAAGGACTATCAGGTCATTTGTAAAGAAGCAAGAGAACTTCGTCCTCGCGACACCAGACCGAATCACTCAAAAGGGGAATTTGGAAGTCACCACAAAAGGATCAATATCCACGTCCTCACGAAATGTTCTTTGGAATACCTCAGCTTTGTCCTGATCCGTATTATTGCCAATTACCAGCATGTCTAACAAGAGCTCCAGCAGCCCGCGCTTTAACCCTCCTCCGAGAGTTAAGAAGCCTATAAAAGGAACTCTCATCTCCAGGCTAATGGCCCTTTTGACAGCAGCATTTAACCTTCTCATTTTACGATCAAGTTTTCCTTTTGTTCTTTTGTGCTCATCCCAATCACTAGGGCTGCCACGCATTTCACATTGTTCCAGTCTCGAGCTTTGTCACAGCTACTCTTCCTTTGTAACTAGGAAGACGGGTTTTATCAGAATTTGATATTCTAAATGGAACAAAGAAATTTTTATATGCTCTAGAACAGCAATGAAGAGTTCCTATTTCTTCACTCACCAAGCTTACACTATTAAGTGAGCCCTAAAAATTATCATCCTTTAAAATGTTTACAATTTTGCCAATTTCAGGAGAGCGTAAAAATGGAAAACAGAATTGGGGATAAAACTCCACCCAGAGGAGCACCACTAGTGACTGGCAGCGATTAGAAGACTGACTTACTTTCTTTCCCGGAAAGTCAAGTCAGATTTGAAAATTCTTATCCACTCAGTTGCTTCGGAATGGATGCCTATATTTTTAGTTAGTTAATGAGCTTTGCGGGAGGAACCTTGTCTAGCGATTTCATAAACTCAAAGCAGGCCACTCCACATCTACGTTTTTATCAAGCGCTTGTGATCAGTCATTAACCGTTGACAACATCAACATTTCCGGTTCGAAAACAATGTCGCTCACTGGGTATTAAAGAATTTGACTCAAAGCAAGACACCACAGCAGCTTTGAGTTTCTTTTCGGACATTCTTATCAAAAGCAGAAGTAATGCTAAACAATGGTAATTAGGCACAAGATAGTGGGGGGGGAGAGGTCTTTGGAATATGTGTGGCATGTTTTCAACGAGAAGGTACTTCACTTGACATAGCTGGCTTTAAATTTTGTTCAATTGGGTAAACTGTTGTAATAGCAACTTCCCGGAAAAAGTAGAGTAGTATGTTATCAAGGGTAACGGTGTATGCCGCTGGTAAGGTACATAATACGTTCTAAATTTCCTCTTTGTAGAGCAAAACCGAGCTATCCATACAGAAAGAAGTGCTTGCCATATAAAATGAAGCGTTTTGGCAGAATGCTCCGTTTACTCGTCCAGTCGATTGCGATGTCCACATGATATGTGGTGCTAAACATTCTTTCCACTTACGCAAAACTACTCATGGAACTCTGAAACAAAACCAACGCATCAGGGAGCATCTTCGAGCATCTGGCAGACCCTCTCTATCAGGGAAGGAGCTTCTCGGATCAAACGAAGTGGGGATTCGTGGGAAGTGTGAGGGATCTCAGTACTGAAACCTCATTACTCCGTAATGCTACATTGGGCGGTTGTTGCAGTGATCAAGACAATTGACATGTGCCTTTTAACAAGGTCGCCAAATTTCGTTGCAGTATGGGCCACCATATGCTTGTTTGATTACTAGTACTGAGCGACTTCAGAGAATACAGGTCTCGTTGAGGATGTCGATCCTGGAGAGTGCACCAAATGCGGTGGATATAAGAAGGAGCAGCAGGAACACAGCACGACTTATGAAGGAAACAGTTTCGGACCAACCTTGTGTTCTTGAATTTATCATACACGGCACTCATTCCATAGCCTCCTCGGTCACCGACGATCACAGCACTCCACCAGTTACCGAACCGTTCCTCAGCTTGCTGCTTCATATACCTGAACGAATGTCACTCTCCATATCACTGTCTTCGGCAGGTTACAAATTATTTAGTAATACGTTTTATGCATGGATGTCAGCACTCCTTCAACGTCGGCTTTCTTGAAATATGTTTGTCTGAAAATCCATACTCAAGCACTAGCTCCTGCCACTAAAGTCCGCCAAGGTGGTGAGCGATTGAATACGCTCGTCACGAAAGCGCCATGCACCCAATAAATGGCCGGCAACGTTGGTCTGATAGCTGCTCCTAGTATGGGTCAGATGCTCTCTTACTACTCCCTCTCGTCTGCGCAGAACTTCTTACAAGGAAAGGTTCCCAACTCATGGTGAGCTTTTGCGATGCTATCTTGGCAGGATGTAGGGACTGCGAGCGGAGGCCAGAACAACAGTTAGTTTTTTCTGAACGCTTTTTTTAAGAGCTAAAAAGTAGGTCTGAAGGCGTGGACTATCATTGCGCGCTACGACACCCAAAGAGATGTGTATCGGCGGCACAGTTGGTAGGAGCAACGCCTCATTGGAGCACACCGGCGGGTTTTCAGTTCGAGTCTGCGTGGTGCCGACGTTCAAGCACGTTTTGGCTTGTTGTTATTACGCTTTCTCATGATCACAGGAGTCAATTTTAGATCATCAATGCTTAAAACAAACCAACGCTGTCTATTTCCCTTTCATATGTGCAAGTTATTTTAAAAAACCAATGACGATGATTGTTCACTGTTGTCTTCTTCCCAACAGTCACCATCAGGCGTCCAGTCGACATCCACCTCCTCATCGAAACGCAACTATGAAACCAACTACGTCCCATTTCCATTATTCTAGCCTGAACCGACTCTTCTTTCTGACAGTCGACATCTCCACATATGGCGTCCAGGAGTCCTTTTATGGCGTCCGCAACCGCAGTCTCTCTCCTTGTCGAGGAAGAGAAATGCGGTGTGAAGGTGGAAAGTAGTCAGCCAACAACACGTTCAGGTAACAACGACATTTGTAGCACACTAATGTACAGATATGGCCCGGGTTCATAATATTCAACCGTAAGGTACTCGTGTTTCTGTGCATTTCGGTATTATTGGTGATATGGTATGATATGGTGGTTGAAAAACCAGCACATATGAAGGCGCAAATAGTCAGTCTTGATTTGTTTTAAACACTGATGGAATAAAATCAACGCCTGTGACCATGATAAAGCGTAATAACAACAAACTAATGTGCGCGAGATTATCGGAAGCACGCGGACTCAAGCTCAAAACCCCGTTGGTGCGTCCCTATGAGGCGGCGCTCATACCAACTGCACCGCCGAGGCACGTCTAGTTGGGTGTAGTAGGGGTTGACGATAGTTGCGCGCACGCGGTCAGACCTCCTTTTCAGGTCTTTAAAAAAGCGTTCAGCAAAAACTGAATGTGGCTTCTGGACTCCGCTCAAACGGCCATATATCTTGCCAAAGCTACATCGCACTCACCTTGAGCTTGGAACCTTTCCTTGTTAGGGGACAGGTCACGAAGGGAGTTGTGTACGCACAGATCCGGCACGATCTCAGTAACGGCAAAATGAAAGTACTTCTGCCCGCAGCACTTCCTGCACAGCTGAGGAAGGATGTCGACGAAACCTTGAGCATAACAAGCTGACGCTGAAGATTGCACGTGTTACCCTCCTCCTCGGATCTTTAATAGTAAGTTCTTTGCTAATTATTTTAACCAATGAATTCCTTCCACGGTTTTGTTCCGCTCGTGATTCGGGTATCACAGTGTAATTTACACGCTCCGAAGTCAGTGCACATGATAGAGTTCTTCGAAATAGCAAGAATGATCGCAGTGCGAATTGGAGCACGCTACGTACCGGTAGCAGTTTATGCCAACGCACCAGACAGCCCACGTTACTACATAGAAATACATATGTTGAAGCTGAAAACGTAGCCACGGCTGGAAAATTCTACCTCTGGTATGCTAAATAAAGAGTAAACGATAACGAAAGCTTCAAAGAGAATTCGAGTCTTGAGTAGAATTTGAGAACGTCCGACTTCAACTTAGGAGAGAGGCCAGAAATCAACAGGGCAGCGCTTGTTTTTCATCACTTTGGGTTTCTCAAAGTCGACAGTGCAACAGCTCTGGCGTTCAGCGCTACTGTCTAGCTCTACTTCCCTGGGCAGCAGACGTTCTCCATTCTGTTGCAACTTGTTAGTTTATCTTTTGCGATCACAGTAGGAGATATCCCTGAAACAGATGCTTGGAGACCGGTTTTCTCGCAGGACGAACTCCTGCAGAAAGGATGGAACCCGCATCAACGCACACCAATTTCTAGAATACGCTTAAACTCGGTCTAGGACACACGTATCTCCGATCCCATTGGGTCCGATCCCGCAGTAGCCCGACCGAACGGCTAACCCCATAAGTGGCCTTGAACAGTGCCTCGTCATTTTGCCCACAACTTCGTTGGAAGTTGGTTTCTTCTAAGATCGTGAGTAATTAGCAGAAATCGATTAGAATTTCTTACTTGGCTTGATAGCTGTATTGATGGGGATAGATGCCGACAGTCTCAAGCACTAATTCTCTCAGCTTTTCCGACCGGCAGTTGTCATCTAGAACGGCTATGTTGCTATAAGTATAAACCGCTAGTAGGCGTAATAAAGCCAACTAGACTAAAGAAGAATAAAAGGAATTATCGTACATTTCGATCTCGCAGTACTAACGGTGCTGGAACAGAGAAGCAGCATGAAAAGCAGCAGGTGCAGGATCGTTCTGTAGCAAGTCCTCCACCGAATCATGACTCTCTGCTGCGTGTTTACCTGGTGATCAAGGCAGGTAGTCTAGCGGACACAACGACGTTGAAAATAGCGAAAGCACAACGGGCAAGTTCGGGCACATACTGACCAAGGGCGAAGGTGATGTGCGATGTGCTAGGCTGCAAAATGGGGAGGGGCCATAAAAACTTAAGCAATATTCGAAAAGTGATTACTCCGCTGCAAGTAAAGGTAAGTTAAGAACAATATGAAATCGAAAAAAATAGCAATTTTCTGGCATATGAGCAGCAGAGATTGTGCCAAGCATTGTTACAAATTCTTGCCTATTACACTCGATTGATTGTTTTTTACTCGAATACTTGTCACGATGTCTCCATAATATGTCTTATTGATTGATTTTGCTTCTTTTAAAGCTTAAACCTAAAAACACATTATAGATTGCGCCAAAATGCGGGATATTCTAAAAATGCAGGTACTGATTGAAAGCTTGTAACATCGTTGTTAGTGAAACTTTTGTAAATGTCTGAGACTCGAATAAAAACGAAGGATAACGAAAAGTCGGTGCAAATGGTCAAGACTCCAATCTGCACCCGTCTAAAACCTTACATTTCAGACTCGATTGATTGCACATGGGCTAAGTGTTCGCTGCAATCTTGCTGTAAATTGACCGCGTTACATATGCTGTGGTTCTTTTAATGCTTTGAATTTGACCGAGCCCTACAACTTTGCGTCAATACGCCAATCCTTAACAACTCCAAACCGGTACGAGCAGCAATGGTATATAGCACTATTCATATAGCACTTTTGTATGTTCATAGGGTACGCCGCATTTTGCCACAAATTGTAGTGCACTGTCAAGTTCTGACCGTTAAAGGGAGCACATCGCAGGTTAGTGTAGTCATTTAGCAACAAGGTAGCAAGGATTCAGCCTATGTCAATCGTGTCTGAAATGTATGTTTTAAAGAGGGTGCATGGCGCAATTTTGACCATTAGCGCGTCACAGAATTTTCGGTATCCTATGCTTTTATGTGAGTTTGAAACTTCTTCAAACCGTTCACTAGCAACAATGTTAAAATCTTTCAACCGTGTCCCCATTTTTTAGAAATTTGGCGCAATTTATTGTGTGTTTTCAAGAATTATATTTTAAAAGAAGCACAAATCAATCGCTATGGTCACTTTATGAAAAAATTATGACAGGTACATATTCAAACGAAACACAATCTAATGAGTGTAAAATTCAAGAATTTATACGAGTGCGTGGCGCTATCTCTACCGCTCACATGTCAAAAATGTTTATTTTCCTGCGGTTTCTAATGAGGTTTTATCTTTCTTAGTACCTTTACTGGTAGCGAGGTTATCACCTTTCAAACAGTGCTTGCATTTTTTGAGACACCCTGTACTATCGAATGGTACCCATAACTTAATCTTGCATCGCTATAAAGTCATAGGATTCTTTAACGAAATCGGGCAATTCAAGAGTACTTGCAGAACTTATGTACGCTGATGATGCATAATTGGAAGTTGATAGAAAAGAGCTCCCTCAGACATCCACACAGCAATCTATCTCGCCGAAATCAGGATTAAAGTCGGGAGGGGGGAATGTGGAAGAAGGCTACCTGCCCTCTAGATATAACTTTGCCTTGATATACATCTAAAATATCGGCATTGCCAATCTACACGCTATGACACACGCTTTTATTTGCGGTTTCTTGTTTACAACGGGATAAACTTGGATGCACACTATGATGCGCTTGTTGAGAAGAGTTGACGTACGCGGAACTACCTCAAGATGCCTTAAACCTTCTTCTCCGACCTGCCTCTGAATGTTAATATGTTGTAGTATCCACGTTGTACTGTTGTTTTTCAGTGCTCAACTCGCAATAAACAAAACCTAGTGCGTTCAGAAGAGGTGCCTTTCAAAGTGACAGGAATTTCATTCTCCTGGAAACGAGGAATTGCTTCAAGTATGGGAAGAACGTCCGAGCGCGCTGATGGAGATGGGGAACCACCAGCTCTCGCGTTAAGAACGAACTGGACATTATTCGGGCCCGTGTATTCAAGCAAGCTTGCAACCCGCCGGAAGGCGTTGGATTGGTAGGAGACATTTCTTGGAAATGTGAATCATACCTACGATTACTGGCCACCCCACGCACTGCATATGCCAAATAAAGGATGACCGATGGCGGCACTCAATCCCTTTCTGGGATGCGCTACGCATTGAGGATTTGAATGCATATTTGACTGAATGCGATTTGAAAGCTTATTTGGCCATACAATAATGATTGGCTGTCCCCAGCCGATCAACAAGTCAGCGGGATGTCCTCCCCAGACAGGTCTGGTACCAATTCACCGACCTCTGATGGCTTGGTTGGAGTGGGCGGGAAATAGTCCGAACCAAGAACCTGGTATCGGGTGCACGCGGATGTTAAAATAAATCTTGGCACAACTCAGCTCTGTGGGATGAATTTCGTTCAGCTGACGACCAAGATTGTCTTTATTACAGCTGACGTTTAGACCTTACCTTCTTTAGGATTTGGAAAAGTCTAAAATACCTGTGAAAGTATTCTCCAAAAAATTTTATTCTGTAAAGGACTTTTTCAGGACAATAGAAAGCACCACGAACAGCTAACCTTTCCGTTGGACCAGCAGACAGCCTTACGTGGAAGGAATCGTGGAAGAATTTCAGTCCTAAGGACCACCAGACTTGAACTCCTTCATCCACAATACCTTCCCCTAGGGCGGAATTTACTTAATACATAGTTCAGGTCCGAGGCGGCGCGGAGTTATGAAAACAATCCATATCGATCGTCTGCGCTATCAATCGATACTGGTACATTTATAATGCCGCGCCGCCTGGCGATTGAAGTATAAATCCTGTCTAAAAGTGTATGAAGTTGTAATGGCATTCACCTGGGATATCGAAGGTTCTATCTATTCCACATGAATAGGAAAAGACTAGCACTATAAAATGCTGCTTGCGACAGTCAGCACCTCCTACGACTGCGCTACGCGCACCCATAGACCAAATCCATATATTAATTGCACCCACGAAATTTGAAAGTGGGGTGCGTTACGTACCCATTAAGGGAGTGATTAACACCTACCTTGCACTGCATCCCTCTTTATGTAATGCACATATTTCAGCTTATCTCCAAATTGAATAAATAAATTTAAATAATCGCCCTTCAAGAGCAGATATTGATGGAGAACGCGACAAAAAGTGACTTGTCCGTTGAACGTGATCTTCTGGAAATGATGAGTTCACCTGACCATTGCATAGAAAGCGTCAGAATGAGCGAGTGTTTTATGCTAAACTATTGGCCAGAGTTCCCTCCGAGGACGGAAGGTGCTCAAACATAACATTACTGCCGACGTAGTTCGGAACCGAAAACTAGTTCGATCGAAGTTTTGTTTGCAATCGCAATTATGTTCTTGTCGCTGTGCTAGAGAGCCTTCCCAAAACGGGCAAACGATCAGAATCGGAACGAGAATCAACATGCACACTGGAATTCCCACGCTAAATATTCTGAAGATCTTCTTCTCTTAAAGTGGATGTGCAAAAGCGGTTGCGAGGAGATTTCATGCTTATGTAAGGCACTAACAAGACTATCATGTGGACGAGGTGAGTGAAACGTTAGCCTCGGGGTCCTTAGGGACAAGAAGGGATAGTACTTGCTACCCTCATTGGAGGAGTGCCTGCGAGTCACTCGTCAATGAGTCGAAGCAAGAATGACGCAGTGCGGCCACGACTTCATACAGGAAAAGAACAACGGGTGGGTGTATTGGGGCCCTCCCCATGGGAGTTGCTCACCACGCATCCCCTCCCGCTACTATTAATCGCATTCGCGCGTTTACATCCTCACCATAGCAAATGAATTCCTCTGCAGGGTTTTCCGAGAAGAGTCCGCGGAAAATAGTTACCTGGAGGTCAACCTAGCAAGAAGGAAGAGAAACCCTCTAAAGCTTCATATAACTTATGAAGTAAAGCTTTATCGAGAAAAAAGATTGCTGCGGGGCTGAAAAAGCTCGAAAGCAACCAAGTAATTCAATGGTTTGCTTGCTTTTCGCAAACAATTTTACCGGAAAAACTCTATTCAATAGCTGCACTATAAACCTGTCTGCATGTGACCCAATGAAGCTGAAGCAACTGAGTGCCATCGGCTGTGTGAAACCGATCGAACAAGTGCGAGGTAGTTGTTCGCCAGCGGGTTTTGAAGGTGGCGCACCTACCAACTTGTTCGGCAAAGACCCTACACAAGCAGTGGGCATCGAGCAGTTTTCAAGATGGAAGGGCGTGTGGGCATCGAGCAGACTTCTTCAACCCACAGAGATCAGCTATCTAGCTAATGGAACAGATCGTTCTCAAATATCTCCGTCTTGAACGTATGCATCTCCAGTCAAAGTGCTACCTCATTTGCTCGCTAGATTCTGAAGGCCCACCACGATGGCCCCATGATTATTTCCACCTATGTACTCTGACAAAGACATCCTCTCCGAGAATAGAGCAATAGTCATTTGAAAGAAAATCGGTGAACGCTTGATTCCCTGATGTGTATAAGACGGTTTGCCCTTACCATTGCCTAGAAAGGTGGTAGAACAAAAATTGCATTTAGGCCGAATCTGAAACTCGGCGTCACTCTGAGGGCAACTCATAATTAAATGACGCGTCTTGTTTCTCTCAATATTATATTGTACCACACGAGGTTTCTCAATGGACGATCTTATTTAACAGGAAAAATGGACCATATTGGACCGGCCCCGTACATAATACGCATCGCAGACACCCGCTGGACAAGAGTCGTCACTGGAGCACTCTGGCACGCGACAGACGACGAATGTAGACGCTGCTGGAGCCCATTGAGTAACTCCTGCAAGCTCATCAAGGGGACGACAGGTGATACAGGAGATAGGTGATTTCTATTAACTTTTACGATTTATGACTTACGATATTTTAAGTAGTAAACTGTAAATTTTCGTACATGTGATCTTCGATGCACAAACAACAGACGTCCGCATGACGTGTTACTAACAGAGATCCACGTATTATACAACTACACAACTCAGGGCACAACGATGCGCGCACTTTCGAAGTCTCCTTTCATAACGCATTTTTGTTTCTTATTTTATTTTTTATGATCTGGTGACACCGTGACAGAAAACACCGCTTGTATGCAGCCCTTTGAGCGACTCATTTCCCCGTTTAACCTACTTTTACACCTATCCAACACTGCAAGGCATGCCTACTTGGTATACCTGTTCTCGAGGAATAAGGATAAAGGATAAAGTACGGCGTTACTCAATCCCTTTTGGGATGCGCCAGTGCATTCTACTTCTACGGGATGTCGTGGAGGCGACATGAATGCGTATTTGGCCATACAATGACTTGCGGTGGCCAGCCGATGAAAAGTCAGCGCTTTATCCTTCCCAGACAAGTCGGGTACCAATTCACCGACCCCGGAGGGATGGAAGGCTTGGTTGGCCCGGGCGGGAAATCCGAGCCAGGAACCTGGTATCGGGTGCACGCGACAGTCGCGCCTCCTCCGACAGTCGTTCATAAACTGTCTGACTAGGCGGTAGTTATAGATGAAAGGAAAAGGCGAAATAAGTAGTTTATCCATCTTTGTGTCCTTTTAAGTGGTACGATCAGGTGATCGCATTCACCGTGTGCAATCCGCCCTGAATGCTGTGGACTGGCCAAAGGTAACGATGACGCCTATCACAAAACCAGGGGACAATGTAGTGGAAGTTGTGGATGCCCTCAAATTTGAGAAAGGCTGTAGGCAATTCCATTAAGGAGCATATGCTTAATTAGCTTCCTACAGCTGTTTATATACATTTTCTTAAAAAGATAATAGATGGCGTCAATCAATCAATCCCTTTTTGGGGTGTGTGACGCATTCTAGATCTACTGGATACCATTGGGGACATTTGAATGCATGTTTGGCTTACAGAATGCAGAGGCCAAACGACCACCGAGTGTTTGCTCTTCCCAAGCAAAACTGTCGCTGAGCGATCAGAGGGGATCCGAACCAAAGTCACCGATTTTGACACGTGGGACAGCCGGTTCCTTCCCCAAAGTCGCTACCACCCCGTCTCCCTCTGCGCGTTTAAAATGGACCTTGTACGAATCAAACTGAACCATTTTCAGTTCAATATCATTCTTCCCAACTCATGCTGGACTTTCACCAAATCAAACTGGATGTCTAACGATTCAGACTCGATACGTATTAACGATGTCACACAATATGAACATATGCCTTCCTCTTGAAAGCTTATGTTAAGAAAATGTAAAGAGGCGGAGAACCTTCGATGTGCCATGCGGTAGGAATGTTCTGTGCGATCAGCAGGCGATGCTTGTTGGTTTATTTGTGCAAATGCTGTTTCCATCGAATTGATTAACCTTCAATAGCGGTGCGAAGGGATGTGGCATTAGGGTGCCTCGTCTTGTTAGCAACCCTTTCGACAACGCTCCAAACATAACAGTCCAGGAGATTCAAACACAACATAACAATCCAGGAGATTCGAATCCGGACTATTCGGGGTCAGAACTCCTCACCAGGAGACTATCTCAACAGTAGGTCAGATCGGTCCAAGTGTTGTGCATGGGCAGAATCGCCTCTCCCTGAGGAACAACAGACTACTGGTATCTTGAGGAAAATACAACTCCGCGCAGAGTTAGGGACAACGGATGTTGGACCGTTGGTTGCCTGTTGATTCACGTGCTTGAAACCATGACCCTATATATGGGTGGTGGAGTCATGGTGATCGAGTTAGCCCAAACTTCGTCCAGAGAGGTTATTCAAGGCGCTGACCACTTATAAGTGGTTCGCCTTTGAAATTTCGATCGGTTACGGTGACCAACGGTAAGTATGAATGAGTAAAGTCACTCACCCATGCTCACCTATACCTGCAGCAACCCACCGTAATCATCTAAAATTTCAAATAGAGGCCTTACATAAGTGATCAGCGCCTTGAAAAACTTCTCTAGGGTATGTATAGGCGAAGAAACGTTTCCATCTCTGGAGTCGCGAAAGCACGATAGTGCTGAGCCATGTTTTAACTCTGGCGTCCTTTATCGCTGCTATTCTACACGTAGTGCTTTGGTTGATTGTGGCGGATCTTTTTTAGGAAGTGTACAAATGTTCCACCACAGAAGAATCGAACCACAAACCACTTCGTCTACGTCGTCGTTGTCTCTAGCCTACTTGAGCCCGCCCTCTGCGTCCGCGGTTTCACTACAGTCTGCAAAACTCGAAGAAAACTGCGGTACCAAGCTCGTTCGGTCCAGTTGCACCGCGTGCGCGGTGAAATGCACACACCGCACTGCATGTGACGGCGCCGTGCAAAGTCCAAAATCCCTCCAAATGCTTTCGTCGCTCAAGAGCAGTTCGCACTGGGTTCTGCGCACACACGATGCAACTAGACCGAGCGAGCTTGGGATCTTACACGCAGATAAACTTCCTTGGTGATAGTTTCTCCTTCCTTGAGGCGACGTTCCTGGTCCCCCAGAATCAGCCCTTTCTACGAGTGCCGCAGTCTTGACACGAGTTCCGCTGAATGGGTTTTCCTCGCCGTGTTTGAACCCTCCACAGGAGCATATTACCTTGCCACAACATCGTAAGCGATCTCGAGTCCCAAGGAATTATTTCCCGACCAGCAACAAGGTCTTAGGGAGATCCGTAACCTTTCCCTGTCGGGTGTCATAAAGATCGACACAAGCCATAAAAGTGGAGATTTTGTTGTGCTCCCACAAGAGCTGGACCGAGCGATCACTCGGTTACATTTCCAGGACGCATTGGTCTACAGTCGCTCCAGCCCTGAGGAGTTAAGACGATGGTACCGTAGACTGAACAGAAAATGAGTGAAAGTAGCAAAAGCAATTCCGCAAATCTACCTAAGGGGATGATAACGAGGTCTGCTTTGCGACCATCCCGTATCTTTGGTTCTCTATACGCTAATAAAGGTGCACAAACTTCCCTAGATAGTGCTACTGCTGGCGACCCTTCAGTGTTCAAAACCAGACTCATCATCAGCAATGTTGGTGGTCCCACTGATCGTATTGCTTGGATTCTCAACCTTGTGCTTGTGCAGCTATTCCAGTTTATATCAGTCCACCTATCTAACACTAGTCATTAGCTAGGAAAGTTGAGGAAAGCTAGAGTGCAGAAGGAACGCATGATGGAGTCGTTTGACGTAACGTCGCTCTACACTAACGTTTCCAACAATTGCGCACTAGAAGCAGTTCTAGAAATTTTAAATGAAGGTCCCATAAGCGTTAAACATGTGCGGTCTATGTGCACTGGAAGTGGTGGGGCTCGTGAATGAGTGTCTGCAACGCAACGTGTTTAGGTGGTCGGATGAGCATCACAAGCAGATAACAGGCCTTGCCATGGGCCAAAGACTAGCTCCAGTTCTCGCGGTTGCGTTCATGTCGAAAATGGAAACTCCTCTGTTAGATCGTATCCCCACCATCTACTGCCGGCATACTGACGATTCCTTCATCGTCTGTCCCACTCAGCTCAAGACGGATACTTGCTTTGAGTTACTTAACCGGCAGTCAGCGCATATTATATACACGGGAGATGCCAAAGGAAAACTGGCTCGCTTTCCTTAATGTGCAGGTGCATGTGTCCTTTCTGAGGGTGCTTACCGAACAAGGTGGTACCGGAAGCCGGCAAGCAAGAACATAATTGTTCACTGCGCATCGGCTCATCCATTCAGCATGAAAAGAGCAGTTGTTCAGAACACGTTCCGCACTGCTCGAGCGGCTTCATCTGAAGCCGCGGAAAGGGGTCACTCTGTGGATATGGCGCTCCGCATCGCGATTCATTTTTTTATTCAATGGATATGCTCCCACTGGCAGGGCTAGTGGGCAGAGACAACAGCCAAGAACCCCTGAGGAATTGCAGCGAGAACGGTCAAAAATGACGGTCTGTGTCTAGTTCATTTCGGATGCTCTGACCGCAGCCATACGTGGCTACGTTACGAAGGCTGAGCTGCAAGACTATGTGAGGGTAGTGGCGGTACCCCCTAACAACCTTAAGAAGCAGCTGGTCCGGAACCGTTTGTATGACCGCCTATGCACAATACCATCATGTGTTGTTTGTCCTTCTGAGAGGGCTGGTGACTGTCTAACATCTGGTGTGGTGTACTTGATCAGATGTGTGGAGTGCGGAGAGGAGTATGTGGGGGAACCAGGTAGACCCTTGTGTGTAAGCATCAAGGAGCACTTGGACGGGTTGCGCAGGTCCCAACTCTCCACTCCCTTGGGCGAGCACGGAGCACGCGAACAGCTGTTTTGGGGTGGAGGTCAAGATCCTTGCCCCCGGCGATCAGCGTGCCGAACTCTTGAAGTGCTGTACATTGCGGCAAAGTCCCCACAGATTAATAGGAAGTACGAGTGCTTGGCTGCGACCCAAGAGCTGGCGCCGTACGTCGCCCTCTGCGGGTTTCGACCTCTGGGTCATGACCCGTTAGGTTCCTAAGTCGGGTGGTCCCAAGGGTCCTAACCTTATTCACCCATCTTTCGTCCAGCTAGGGTGATCTTCTGTCCGCATCTATTTGTAAGGTTAGCCGCACTGTCGACTCCTTACGGCATCGTTTTCGTAGTCTATTAGCCTTTTGGATGGATTCCTGCAGAGTGAGATGGCATTTTGGAGGGTAGTTTCTCAAATGACTTCGACTTTTCCAGGCTCTGAAGAAGGCGACAACACCGAAACGTAAGCCGCAATAAAGACTTGTATACCAATCTTGGCTACGCTGCACAACCTACTCGTCCATTGCCAACATTTCAGACGTTCGACTTTTACTCACTCATTCTATAGGTAGAAATGCAACGTCAGTTTTGCACCCACCGGTATGTACGAAAAAATAACTGAAGGGGAAGAAGGGTTTTTTGATGGTTCAAGCGCGGCGTAATAGAGGGCCACTTAGATTTTGCGGCTCGTCAATCCTGGAGTTAGAGCATTTCAAGTGCTCCACCTGCTGCTATTAGGTTGTAACGAATTGAATGGCACTGGGTCGCGCCATTTTTTGGCGCGACTTTACGCGTTTGATCAAGAACAAACCGTAACATGTGGCATATCATTTAGAAGCGCAAACTTTGCTCTACCGGAGAATACCAAATTTTCTATGTAAAAGTGGGAAAACTTTAGAGTTTTATTGACTTTTTTGTAGATGGACAAAAGGGTAATCCGAGGCATTTACTTGTATGAATCCAAGCTGAGCACTACAGCTAAGGAGGCGGACGAGAAGATCAACGCCGCATTCGGTCAAGGATGTTCCACAATTCGGACAGCGTATCGTTAGTATCAAAAGTTCCGGAATGGAGATGAGAGCTTGGAAGAACACGAAGGTCGTGGGAGGCATAGTGATGTTGATGAGGACAAGCTGAGAGATGTGGTAGAGGAGGATCCGCACAAAGGTACCAGGGAGATAGCGAAGGTTCTTGGCGTCAGTCACAACACAGCTGCCCGGCATCTGAAGGAAATTGGAAAGACCAAAAAGCTGGAAAGATGGGTGCCTCACGAGCTGTCTGAGGAGCAAAGAAACCGACGATATGAGATCTCGTCCGCACTGCTTCTACGGAACGAAACGGACCCATTCCTTGATCGCATCGTAACCTGTGACGAGAAATGGGGAATGTACGACAACAGACGACGATCGGCACAGTGGGTGGACAGCGATGAGAGCCCCAAGGTTTTTGCGAAGCCGGAATTGCACCAAAAGAAGGTAATGGTGACAGTATGGTGGTGTTCGCTGGGAATTATTCACCAGAGCTTCCTCCCTCCCGGTGAACCCATCACGGCAGAGAAGTACTGCATTGAAATTGAAGAAATGACGAAGAAGTTGAAGGATATCCGGCCGGCCTTGGTAAACCGAAGGCGAGTTCTCCTTCTGCACGACAATGCTCGCCCCCATGTGGCACGAATGACGTTGCAGAAATTGAATGAGCTGAGCATTGAAACTCTACCACATCCTCCGCTTTCTCCCAACCTCTCCCCAACAGACTACCATTTCTTCAAGCATCTTGGCGACTTCTTGTAGGGAAAATATTCAAATACCAACAGGATGCCGAAAGTGCCTTCGAAGATTTCGTCAATTCCAGAACTTCTGATTTTTATGCTACTGGGATAAAAAAGCTTGTGTCACGTTGGCAAAGATGTGTAGAATCAGATGGTTTTTATTTCGATTAATAAACTTGCCTACAAGCCGAGATATTAACTGTTTAAATTTACAGTGGTTCAGTGCCATTTATTTCGTTACAACCTAATAGTTTGATTCTGGTACGGTGACTTATCACACCGGTTCTCCAGGATCTCGACATTTAAATATGTACAATTTGCAAAAGAACAAGAAGCGATGGCGTGAGCATTCTTCCATACTTCATGTGATAGAGTACACGAACTATTTCATATAGGCCTAGGACTCTTCCTAGGGCACGGAAGCAATATCACCATAGTTTAAGAATATTTTATTAGCTCGTCCGGAAAGTTCGGGCGGTTTTGGAGCAACCGCTTTTCGTTTGTTTATTACTGAATCTATGCTCCACTTACTTCGTATTTTTATTGTATATAATGTCTAATACGGAATTCTTCGTTCTTTCTGACGGAATAATTTCTGTTTCACCTACGCCCAATGATTCCGTTTCTTCTAAGACTTATTGAGGTTTGTCGGAAGAGCAATTCTGAACGATAGTTTATTTCAGTTTCAAAATGGTACAATCCGCCATTGAAGCAGCCTGCCAATGAACCATGTGTGGGGCCGAATGATGTTGGAGAAAGGACTGTGTAACGCAACGGTGGTTCGAGAAATTTTGTTCTGTAGATATCACCCTTGGAGATGCACCCCGAGGCGGCAGACCTACAGCAATACAGGACGACGATTTGTAGGCCTTCGTGGAAGCTAATCCATCGTAGTCTGCGGAAGGTCTAGGAGTCAGTAAAACTTCTGTTACATATGGATCGAAACGCCTCAGGAAAGTGAAAAAACTCGAAAAGTGGGTGCCTCATGATCTGCACGACCGTCAGAAATTGTCGCGTTTCGAAATCTGTCCTTCTTTGCTTCGCTGGATTTAAAACGACCCGTTTTTGGATCGAGTCGTCACATGTGATGAAAAGTGGGCTTCGAACGATAATCGAAGACGACCAGGACAGTGGGTTGATGTCGAAGAACTCTCCACCCTTCCCCCACGCACTTCCCAAAGCAGAAATCTCACCAGAAAATGCCGACGGCAACGGCTTGTTGCTCGCGGCTTTCGTGATTCACTTCAACTTTCTGAACCCAGATCGAACCATCACAGCAGAGTACTGCAGTGACGAAACTGGTGGGTCTACCGAAAACTGCGTGATCTGTAGCCAGCAAAACAGCAAAACAGAAGAGGTCCCACTCTTCTGCACATCAACGCCCGCCCTAGCCGTAACAAGTGACTTTCTGCCGTTTGTGCATTATAGTGAGCTGTAGAAGGACCACCGGTCGATACCTGCACAGTGCGGTTTATTCGCCCATGCTGCTCATAAAGCAGAGGGAGTAGGCTGTAGCGGTGAATCATTGTATCCTTCATTTGATCCTTGCTGGTGATTTCGAATTTGGTCGTGGTGAGATACGTCGAATATTTCAACCTTTGCGCCATCTGAATTTATTCCTCAGAATGCGATGGAATGTTAGGCCCTGTTGAATGAAAGTTTTCAGCTAAAAGCTTCGTGTGGGGCAATATATTACTATTAATAACAACGCTCAACACTGATGTTACAGGAGGAAGAGAAGTTGGGAGCCTTTCACTCTCATTTGCTTTTAGGGGGTCTGGAAGCATGGTGAGAGTGCGGTTCACTCCGAACTCGCATCCTGTTTCCACATAGGCATCACAGAAGATGCAAGATAAAGACCGCTCTGGTCAATCCGTTTGCGCCAGACGTGACGCATTCAACTTTTACTGGAGATGCTGTGGACGATATTTGAATGCGTATTTTACCTGTACAGTGACTTATTATCGCCAGTCAATGTACAAGTCAGTGTTTGGTTCTTCCCGGACAAGCCCAATTCGTCGATACCGTAAGGATATAAAGCATAGTTGGCCTAGGCCGGACCGAATCATGAGCCTCAACTCGTGGTATGGGCGCATCGGGCGTCTTCTCCAGGTAGACTACCGCTCTCCCCAGACATCAACACTATATTGAGACAGTGACAACAATCACATCCTATAAGGATTTACAAGCCATAACTTGAAAACGCGTCAAGTCGTCAAATATGATGAACAAATGCTCCGACACGCCTGTCAGCGTGTCTCGCACTTGCGCGCTTCGAGCGAGCTTAGAGAGTCACTAAGCCAAGATCACTCACTTCAAGCAGCTGCTCTGCTTGTGCAGCCTTCTCTGCACCTTAGCAGTAAAAAGGGGTATTTGAAAACCTTAGTAATTTCGAACCTTGGTTTACCTTCTTTAAGATCAGGTGAGTAGTTCTTCCATATGAAGCCATCCAGCTCTCCCTCCCTCCATCCTCAACATCTCTTCAACGTCGAAACAATCTTCAGACAATTCAGAAACGTAATGTAGTTGCGTTAATCAGTGCTTTCGTCCTCAGACTGTTGTGGAGCACTCTTCGGCCACAGTACCAGCGTGACTCCCAACCCCTCCCCACCCCAGTCGGTTAAATCAGGGAGAAAACCACCGGTCAGGCGATCGATAATATCAATCGATAGTGGCCTC
This sequence comes from Heligmosomoides polygyrus bakeri, assembly GCA_947359475.1. Classification (NCBI taxonomy): domain Eukaryota; kingdom Metazoa; phylum Nematoda; class Chromadorea; order Rhabditida; family Heligmosomidae; genus Heligmosomoides; species Heligmosomoides polygyrus. Next base: position 61,903,828 of record OX375866.1, on the reverse strand, counting down.
CACTCTGAAACTTTCCACCTGATGTGGAGCACTCCTTCGGCCATAATACCCGCGTGTCTCCCACCCCCTCCCCACCCCGATCGGTTAAATCTGGGAGAAAACCACCGGCATGTGCCACCCCCCCCATCTCCATCCCGATCGGTTAAATCTGGGAGAAAACTACCGGCGTGTCTCCCACCCCCCCTCTCCACCCAGATCGGTTAAATCTGGGAGAAAACCACCGGTCAGGACCTCGACCAGCCCCAGGGCTAAAGTTTCGTGCCGCTTAAACGACACCGACGTAATTTCCCCTATTTTATGACTCATCGCGCTTAGCTCTAGGACGAGACAATATGAATGTTTGTAGAGACAATGCACCACGTAAGAATGCTCTGCCCATGAGTGCTGAAGACCTATTAAATGGAGTATTTTTTGTTTAAAGCTCGTTTTGAGTTGTAATGTGCTTGTAAGGCACGAACGGTCAGGCTTTCCAAACAAGTATGATAAAACGCATTCGAGTTTTGTTGAACTGAATTCTGTTGAACTAATTTTTACCCCTACTTTACATTCATGCTATGCCAATATTCTGTGGAAACGTTTTCAGTAGTCGTCAGAAACAGTTAACATATGTGTCAATGTGACACGACTAACAAAGGGAGGGCATGGTTTTCAACTCTGAACTGGAAACCTGCTTCGAGGAGTCAGGTGAGCTAACACAAAACAACTTCCTTGCTCTGTACTTACTCACGTCTCGAGAACCATCGAAAAGAACCGCTGTGACGTCTTCTTCTCACTTCCTTAAAGAGTTTCCTCCACCCACTACAAAAGGGGATGTTTCATATTTCACGACGGCTTTACGTCTTTCTCGCGCTTCGCACAATGGCGCGCTCGGAGCCACTCCCCCGCAACTGGCTCATGGGAGCGTTGTTGGAGGGGATAGATCCATTTTCCCGAGGAATTGTAAAGGTGGATATATTCATTTATCACCTCTTCCAAGCCCGACAACGATTGGATGGAGGTCTGAACATAAATGCGATGCAACTCTGTTCCACCACCTTTGATGTATTAAAAAAGAATAGAACCGAAAGCTTGGAGTACGCAATTGTTACTATTATCTTAAGGAAGAAGCATCTGCAAGAAAAGCATAGGAAGCGTTCTGGATCACCAATAACCATGCAATTCCACCAATTCAGAACCGAAGTATGATAGTACCCGCCACGTGAACTTCTGCCTTTTGCTACACATTGTGTTCTCTAGATGGATTAATCGGCGATTTGCATGTCACAGAATTTTTCCTTACATGTTTTTTTTCTTACACTACGACGCGGATGATCTTACATCTTGTTAGAATAAAGTCGGGACCGCTAAAGGGACAAGGCGCTTGCTAGAAAGGATAGTTAGCTAAGGACCTTTTACCCCACCGCTTCACCGCTTTTAACTCGCAAGACAAAGGTTAGATAGAAAGTCAAGCCTTAATAAACAACAATGTTGTTATTGCTGGACGATTACAGTGGTGGTCTAGTGTAGCGCGCCTGTTGCCGGCTAGTATTAGGGAGGGGGGGGGGGCAAAAGTAATGAGGCACCCCATGCCGTGTCCATATATCTCGTGGCTAGAGTCCAGTTTGGGGCTTGTCGTAATTGTATGTTTGTATGCTACTTACTGAAGCTCATCCAAGAAGTTACCACTTCCGCTCTTTCCAGAAGCATGCCAAAACCTCAGCCTGTCTCATGCCGAAACCCCAGTCCGATGAGTCGACCTGTGTCGCGCAAATCTCACCCAATTCCCAACCCCGAGCAGCCTGGGCTCAATATTCACGCAAGATGAGAAGTACGTCTTCTACCTTAATCCTGCCAAGCAGCGAGTCTGGGTGAGGCTTGGTGACCTGTTACCGACCTTCGTTCTGCGAGATGTTCACGGCGAGAAGCATCTTTGGAGCTTTGGTCTGCGCCCATGGATCGGTTTGCCGGAAGCTGTTTCCCAAGAGCACTACGATGAACTCCAAGGCCATAGTGAACGAGACAGTAGAGATGGGCCGGCGACTCGCTCTTATTCATTCGCAGCGCTTCAAGAAGGTTCTCCTCTTCGACAACGCAGCACCCCATCGGGAACAAGTAACCACGGATAAGCTTGCCCAGCTGGGCTACATTCACATGCCTCACCCACCGTACATCTCTCCATGCGACTACCACTACTGCTTGAGCCTACAGGACTTCCTAGTCGGAAAGGACACAAGAACCCCTTGTGTCCTTTCCGACTGAAGAAAAAATTGCCACTTCTCGAAACTGCAAACGCTTTTACGCATTCGCTAACAGCAGAATAAAGACCACCAACAAAATTGGCTTCATAAAAAATGTCAATGGCGAGGCATGTACAACTGAGGTGGAGAAAGCCGAAGTCTTCGCTTCCTTTTTCAAATCTGTCTATAGAGATTGCTCTGCAACCGATGCGACCTGTGGTCCGTTCACTAGAGCCAAACTAGACTATTTGGATATCAACAGCGAAGTTGTTTACAGAACATTAAATTCCTTACCGTTACGTGTCTCGACATCTCCTGATAACATACCTTACATATTTCTCAAAAAGGCAGCACTTGGTTTGACTCCGGTACATACCCTACTATTCAACAGATTTCTCCTTCAAGGAGAAGTACCGTCGATGTGGCTCACCAGTCTTGTCAGACCCATCTTCAAAAAAGGGTGCAAAGCTGATGTAAAGAATTATAGACCGGTCTGCCTAACATCTTTTACAAGTAAAGTTCTTGAAAGAATTATTTGTAAGCAGCTTTCTGACTACCTTCAAAGTAATGAGCTAATCACTAATTGTCAGCATGGCTTCCTCCAAAAAAGATCCACTTTAACAGCTCTTATGTCTACTGTGTCCACATGGAATAAAGTTCTAGATACAAACGGTTTTGTTACCGTTTGCTATGTAGATTACGCCAAGGCTTTTGACTCCGTCCCTCTGGCTCTTCTTTCAGTAAAACTTCAGGCATATGGGTTGAGTGGGTGTCTGCTCTCTTTCCTCGAATCATTTTTAACCGGACGTAACCAAAGGGTTCTTGTCAATGGCGCATTGTCAACGTGCTACCCTACTACCAGCGGTGTCCCCCAGGGCACCTGCCTTGGTCCTTTGATGTTCTTACTTTATATAAATGACCTGCCGCTGTGCCTCCCCCAAGGCGTCCACTGTTCTATTTATGCGGATGATTCCAAAATTTTCGCTATAAACAGCTGTGCTTCTCTCCAGGAAGCGCTGAACGCATTACGAAGCTGGTCGATAAAATGGCAACTTGATATCTCTCTCGAAAAGACGTCAATAATGTGTATCGGGAGAAGACACCCTCGTAACCCTAACTTTCACATTGGAGGCCACCAGTTGGCCATTTCGAAGTCAGTGCGAGACCTTGGCGTTGTATACAGTGACAGGCTTTCATATGAAGAATACATTGAGAAGATCGTATGTTTGGCTTATACAAGGTCTAACTTTATACTACGAGCATTCAAAACGCGAAACATGAGAACCCTAATGAAACTTTTCGAAGCGTATGTCAGGCCAATTCTGCAGTACTGCACACCGTTGTGGTCTCCTTCACAAGTGCAATATATATCGAAAATCGAAAATGTTCAAAGAAAGTTCACTAAGGATATTTTTGCAAGAAATGGTCAGTTCAATTCCAGTTATCGTGAGCGCTTGAACCAGTTAAGTTGTAGTTCTTTGCAGCTAAGACGAATGGTATACGACCTGAGCTTTCTGTTTAAACTACTCATGGGTTATGTCAACTTGGGCTGTGATCTGCCTCTCACAACTTCTCAGTCTGTTAGTCGAACCAGAGGCCATCACCTACGTGTGGTTCCAGGAAGGGTCCGTACGCAGCTGTATCAGTATTCCTTTTGGTGCCAAGTAGCAAGCACGTGGAATCAGCTCCCGCGTTCCTTACTCATGTCATCGTCTCCGGAAAGCTTCGCCCAACGACTTGAAGACTTCTTGAAACACAGGGGTCTTTTTTGACTTCAGCATTTACTCTTTAGTTTTATCATTTCTGGCATTTCAGGCGATTCCGCTGGTGAAGCGAGCTTTTCGTATTCATGTGCATGTCTTTCATATTCATTTGTATATTCCTCCAAGTATCATGAGAACTTTGCACCTTTTCACCGTAAGATTTGTAGGGGAGTCCTGACGAAAACTAGTGCCGTACCTGTGCTGGCTGCGGTGTTGTTGGCGGGCCTACTAAGTTGGTACCCGGAGTCTCTTCAACTGGACTTGCAGTGCTGGCCGCCCACTGCCCTTCATCACCAATCCGCACGCGCTTACCGAGCGAACGTTAATCTATGGTGCTCTCCCCAGAAATGCTCTATTTACTAGTAGTGCTCTATTTACAAGTAGTCGCCGGATGTTCGTTTATTACATTTTTTTTGCCCATCTGTTTGTCAAATGCTGTTCTTGCGTTGTTCTTCTGTTAAAATTATCAGCCATTTGTCTTCAACTTCATATTGCTTCTGCTTTTGTTCCTGTCGCTGATAATAAACTTATTATTATTATTATTATTATTATTATTATTATTATTATTATTATTATTAACCCAAGCAGTCCTTGACAACCATACCAAGCAGTTGATCAACACCAGGCCCAAGCAGTTCTGGACGGATGGGATCAGGAAGTTGGCTGAGCGATGGCAGCAAGGTCATTGCCCTTAATGGCAAATACATTCCTCAGCATCGTTGAGTTGTAATTGAGTTATAGAGAGATAAAGATTTTTTTCATTTTGCCTCATTACTTTTGCCCCCCCCCCCCTAATAGAAAGCCGATGACCGCTCATGTAGGCGCGGTGGTAACTCGCCAAGGCAGGCCAAAATGAGGACCGGCGGTAACGGGGCGTCCTTGTCCCGTTCCCTAACCCCTATTTTTCAGAACTTTTTTACCTCTACGTGACTTCTGCTGTTCGCTTAAAAGTTGCGCTCACGTGAAAAGTAACAATGAGGGCTAGTTTCTCATTTGTTATTTTTTTTCACCACGTATTTTCTAATGTGCAGTGTCCCTGTTAAATGTACTATTCTTGTGCGCATGACATTGTGCAAAAATAAATAAATACATAAATAAATATAAGGCCGCTGCCGAGACCCCAAAGGGTTGTCGCAGGGTCGTCACCAGGGGTCGCCGAGCTCGCCGAGATCCAAAGTTCCAGCCGCCGCCAGCCTACCTCCCGTCGCCTTAGCCTTCGTCGTTCGTGTGGTCGTCTTATTCTTCTGACAATCTGTATATTCTGCTGTCTCGTCACATGCGGACGTGAAGCTCTCTCTTAGAGCAGAGAGCAGTAAGGAGAGACCTCAGAGGTCCAATTAAGTGTATCCTCAGGAATACAACATTGGCGATCTGGTGTGTCACTTCCCGCTAAATTAGCGGAAGTCAGGAAAGGACGCCCGAGTAAGACTTCGCGAAGGAAAAAAGTCCGAGACTATAAGAAGGAAGGTTTGTAGAAGTGCTGGGGTTATCTAATCGTAAGGTGGATCCCAGCTAGTCATGTCCATGTTCAAAGAGCTCATGAAGCAGCAAAGGCGAATTGTTGAGATACAGCAAAAAGACATGTTGGACATGATGCTCAGATAAGTGACAGGGTCAGATGTGTTGAGTATGCTGGTGAAGCCATGTTGGTGCCAAATGCAATGGCTGCATTGAGTAATCGGGTCGACAGGTTCGTGTTCAATCCTGATGTAGATTCATGCTTCTCGAAGTTGTACTCAAGATACAGAGCAATGTTCGTATAGGATGGAAGGCAGCTACCAGAAAGTGCGAGGGTGAGGCTCCTCTGTGAGAAGCTTTATCTGCATCCTTCAAGAAGTGCCGGAGGCATGCCTTGCCTAAAGAAGTCTCGGAAATCGGTTTCGATGAAACCGTGAGCACGCTAAAGCAGCTGTTTGATATGAAGACTTCAAAGTTCACGACCAGATACCAGTGTTTGAAGCTGGAAAAGAAAGAGTGCGAGGATTACCTTACATATACTGGTTGTGTGAACGAAATGTGTGAGAAGGCGAAAACCCACGAGTTGGACTCAGATTGAATTAAGTGCCTTCTATGGATTTTTGTACGGAAGTCTCCGATGGAAGCCGAGATAGAGACTATAAAGAGACTCATTGCAGTCTTAAAAAGGGAGTACAAAGCCGAAAGGAAAGTGTCCTGCAGGAGTTGCACATGGAGTGTGGGATACTTTTTGAGTCTTAAGGGGGACAGTGAGACAATCGCTGACAATGTGAAGGTCGTTAATATGGTAGCCAAGGAAGGAAAGAAAGCAATTAAAAGTTGGAATTGCGAAGGAAACCACTGCGCCAAGGTATGCAAGGCGAAGATGAGGTTCTGCAAGAAGTGTAAGAAGACAAGACCCGAGGAGAAATTCTTCGATATCGCGCAGCCGCGGAAAGATCCCGAGCTGCAGGGATCTGGACGGAGAAGCCGTCGTGGTAGTGACCACAGTGAAGCAGTAAAGCAGAGTTCAAGACGACACGTGCGCACAGTCAAGATTTCGAATGCTGCTGTTAAGGCTAATTCCACACACGTCTATGTGTAAGCAGTCGTCAATGGTCATCCTGTAGAGTTCTTGCTCGACACAGGTTGGGATATAACGTTGATCAATGAGAGCGTTTGGAGGAAGATGGGCACTCCAACGCATTAAAAGACGAACCTAGCGGTGAGAAATGCCAGTGGAACTCCAATGAAGATTAGTGGAAAGGACACCTTACGACTCGCTAATGGGCCTCGAGTGGATTCAGAAGGATGAAGAAATGCCACATCATATGAGGATAATTATGGTTGAAGTTAGGTTGGAAGAAAGTGCGAACCTTGGAGAGAAGTTGAAGAAGACCTATTCAGAAGTGTTTGAGGAAGGTCTAAGACACTGCACAAAGGAGAAAGCTGAGCATTAGCTTGTTAATGGTGCGCGTTCAGTGATCCACAGTCGCACACGCTGCTGCTGAAGCTGTAGATAGGTAACTTGAGGCGCTGATGGAAATGGGTGTGATTACACCGGTGAGCCACAGTGAGTGGGCTGCACCTAAAGCCTGTGTGAAGAAGCAGAATTGGAAGTTGAGAGTATGCGCAGACTTTTCAACTGGTCTGAACAAAGTGCTGCAGTCGTTTGATTATTCTTTGCCGTTAGGAGAGGATATATTAGCGTCCTTGAATGGCGGCAGCGTGTTTTCACAGGTAGACCTGTCAGATGCCTACTTACAGATTGGATTGTCTGAAGAGGAGAAAAAGGAGGTCGTGATAAACATGCACAGAGGATTGTTTCAGTACATTCGATTGCTGTTTGGAATAAAGACTACACCTAGAATTTTCTAGCATGTAATGAACATGATGGTATCTGGTTTAAGAGGTGTGACGTCATACCTGGATGACATTGGATGGCGTTGTTTGAAAGAGTCACTGAGTGTGGTTTCAAGTTCGACTGGAGAAATGTGCATTCTCAAAACCAGAGATTCGGTACCCTGGTTTTATAGTAGACAAGGATGGCAGAAAACCGAATCCTGAGAAGATCCAAGCAATCAAGAGTATGGCCGAGCCAAAGAATGTTGCTCAACTGAGAGCATTTCTCGGCATGATAGCGTACTACTCATCGTTCATGCTAACGACCAAGAGCTTCGAGGACCGCTGAATGCCTTGATGAAGAGAGATGTGAAGTGAGAGTGGAAGTTCCAGCAAGCAAAGGCATTCGAGAAGCTGAAGAGTTGAACTTGGCGCACTATGACTTCAAGCAGAAGATAGTGGTTGCAGCTGATGCGTGCCACTATGGTCTTGGATGCATTATTTCACATCGATACCCGGACAGTTCAGAAAAGACAACAGCACATGCTTCAAGGTCTCCGTCAAGTGCAGAAAAGAACTACTTCCAGATTGAGAAGGAGGCGCTGGGACAAGTATTCGCAGTGAAAAAGTTTCATAAGTATGCATGGCGGGAAGTTTCTGTTGCTGACAGATCATAAACCGTTGTTGGCCATATTTGCTGACTAATGGAGTTCCAGTGTACTCCGCTAATCGTCTCATGAGATGGACTACGATATTGCTTGATTATGACTTTGACATTAAGCATGCCAATACGACGAAGTTTGGACAGGCAGATGGCCTGTCAAGGCTGATGCAATTACATCGAGCTGCTGATGAAGACGTATTGATAGCATCTGAAGAAGATGTGAGTTCAGTATTCCAAGACTGTGTCAGAAACTTGCCAACTTGCTCATGAAAATGTTGAGTTGTGTACGGATCGAGATCCGTTGTTGAGGATGATTATGGCATGTGTGAAAAGTGGAAGATGGCCAAAGGTGGATCCTAAGTTGGCACCTTTTCACAACAGAAGAGAGACATTGTCGGTGGTTGGGAAGTGTCTCATGACACGAGAAAAAGTAGTAATTCCTTCGAAGTTGCAAGAAGAAGTTCTGAAGGAAATGCACGTTGGTCATCCAGTGATCGTGCGGTTGAAGATACGCAAGTGTAATAAGTGCCAAGAAAGTGCAAAGAATCCTGTGAAAGTACCACTGGAGACTGGCCAGCGTCTACCCGTGTTTGGCAGAGAGTCCATATATATCCATATATCTGGATCTGCAATTCATGGTTCCTACAATACCGCCCGCGTCGCGCGGTTAAAAAGACGGTTTGCGACGGAAAAATCCGTCGCAAACCGTCGCAGGCTTATAACTCCTTTAATTTTAAGTTGTTTGAGAAACTGTTGACACCATTCGATTCGTCTCCTCAAGATCTACACAAACGCATATAAAACTTTACCAGACCACCGCGTTTTCGCCGTGGGTGGCCTAAAAAAATAACTGCAGCAGGCTTTTGCGATTAGAGACCAGGAACCGACCTTATTTTCCAGGAAGTGCATGAGACGTGCAGTGTTTTCGAAGTATCTCAAACACGACATGCATTGTCAGTGCTCTGTCATTCCCGGAATGCTCCGAGAGTGCGCCGTGCACAATGCATATGGGACCGAACCTATCAATCGAATGGGCGGAAGCATGTCCACTAGGTTTCTATCTTCGCTTCATGGAAAATGTAAAGCCTTCAAGACTATCTTGCAGTGTTTGAAAATTTTATAAGAAATTTCTGGCCGCCCTACTTGGAAATTGCTTCAATCTGCCCCGGCGAGACTTAAGTGTGCGTCGTGTACAATGCGTATAGAGATGAACCTATCAATCGAGTGCGTTCGACAACTGGTAGAGTGAGTGTTTGGGGAGTTCAATCGCCAGCCGGCCTACTAAGAAATTGCTCTAATGTTGTCCAGCTAGCCTTTGGAGTGCGCCGCGAACAATGCATATAGAATCGAACCTTTCAACCGAAGGGGCGACCGCTTGTAAATTGCGCGCACGGGTGAGTTCGTAGCGCAATAACTCTTTCAAGTTCAAATTGTTTCGGCTGCAACTCGTAGATCTTGTAGGTCGTAACACGATCTAGTAGCACATTAAAGTAGAACGATGTAGCCTAGGAACAGGCAATGTTACAGGGAAGCGAAAATGCAGGTGAGGCTTGTGTGACGCATCTTTTTCGATTTCAGTGGTCCACTGCGGGAAGACCCGGCGAGCAAACGGCCTCCAAATGCGTGTGCTAACAGAGCGCTTAAGGTACTTTGCAATGACGTGCTCAGCACTCCTCACCTTCCTAAATTGCCTTATCCTCAGCTGCCAGTTTAAAGCGGCGGAAGATAGCGGTTAGAGTTTCTTGCTCTCTTACTCGTCCAGATTTGGGTTTTCGACACTCGCAATGGCATCGTTCTGTTCAGCATGAAAAGCGCTATCGAACTGTACCAGTTTTGAATAATTTTGGAAACATCGATTTTTTGACAGATTTGCATCGAGGACTGGGCCGCCTTACAGTTTTCTGAGGCCGCGGCTGACGGAGGTTGACGTCATTGAAAATCGATGTCTTCGAATTGGCCCCGCGTAATACCATTCGATAGAGCGTTTCATGCTGAATTGAATGGTGTTATTGGGAGTAGGGAATACTGTAATATGGACGAGTAAGAGCTAGGAGAACATCAACCATTGTGCTGATTTGCACGCGCGGGCGTGTTCTGAGCGTGATAACTCCGTCATGTTTGAACCTTTCCGGTTGCAGCTTGTAAGTTTTGTAGGCAGCAAAATGTTATAGCAGTGCGCCAAAACACAGCAATGTAGCCTATGACTGGACAAAGTTGAAGCAGTGCGAAAATGCAGGTGAGGCTTGTGTGGCACGATTTTTTCCAATTTCAGTTGACCCCTGCGGGAAGACGCAGAGAGCTAACGGCCTACAAATGCGCAGGTGAGCAGAACGCTAAAGGTTCTCTACGACGACGTGCTCGCAACTCCCTCGCTGATTAAATTGCTTTCGCCTCAGCTGCCATTTTTGGGGCGATGGACTTGACGGTTGAAATTCCCTGCGAACTTACTCGCCCATGTTTGAGTGTTCGACACTCGCAATAACACCATTAGCTTCAACACGAAAAGCTCTATCGAACTATGTGAATCTCAACCAGTTTCAGAGAAATCGATTTTTGACAATCTCCGATTGCGGACGGGGGCGCTCCAGGCCGAGCTTGCGCGGACAATGAGTCATCGAAAATCGATATTTTCGAAATTAGCCAAATTTTTTCGTCCAAAATCATCTAGGGGTTATGTGGGGCGCTGATTACGAACCCGACGTCCGTTTTTGAAAATTCCACCGATTTCGGTAGGTTTTGGATTTTCTTTTGGATAATTGAGGGTGATCGGGTCAGGATCACCGATTTTGCTCAAACTTCGTATACATATTCGGGGAGCCGCACAAGATGCCGAGGTTTATTAGGACTATTACGGCGGGAGACCGCCATTCCCTGGGGGTGATCTGTGATCCTGACCCGATCACCCTCAATTATCACCCTCAATTATC
>OX375866.1:61827709-61892761 GCA_947359475.1 Heligmosomoides polygyrus bakeri | reverse complement strand
AGTGGAAGTAATAACCATCCGAATCAGCATACGTTTTCCAGTGCGACACTAACTGAGCAATTCCATCAGCGAAAAAACTGGGTGGTTGAGATGCGAGAAATTCTAGAGGGGCTGTTTTTGGGGGTCCTGATTTGCGGAAGTTCTACCAGCGAGGAAGTTCTGATGGTCCTTGGAAATTTGGTAGTCGGTTGGTGCAATGTCTGGTGAGGAGGATGAAGCAGAACTTCAAGTCCTAGTTCGTTTTTTTTTCTTTGCATGGTGATTTGCGAAGCGTGTGGGCGGGTGTTGTCGTGCAGCCCAGAACAGCAACATACGCGCGTTTGATAGGGAGGTCCATCCCTCAGGACGATTCGTTCGGGAGCTCCCTTCTTCGAGTTGTAACCCTCGATGAAGAAAAGGAACTTTGCAGCGTGTGCGAACATTCATACTAATAATTTCTACCGACAAGTCTAGAGGATCCGTTGGAAATTTGTTCTGCATAACTGGCACTCGCAGTAATCAGTGTGGTTATCTGCGGCCCAACTAATTTCTTATTTATTTTTTAAATTTACTCAAACCGCAAAGGGTAGGAAAAAACAGAAAAACACATGGAAAATTGAAAGAGTTGAATTTGAAACACATGATTGAGAGTGGTCCATGGCTTTTTGCATGACGCCTCTCCTACACAAACTTCAAGGATCGTCATGTAGAAGTCGAACCAGCTATTGACTGAAAGCAGTGCAACAAATCTAAGAAGCCCAGCCCCCCTAACTGTTAGATTTTCCAAGGATCTAAATCTGTTTGAAAAGAAACTATCCTCTTGATACAATGTGATACCGAATCCGCGGTCTATAGATTTAAGGGAGAGAACTCGTCAGAATTTCAAGGTAATGGAATTTCTATCTAAAATTCGTTAAGATCGTCAGAGACGTGGCCTAGAAAACAGTTTTAACCTATTTGAAATGTCATCTCCAAAAGAAGTTTTGGTTTCTTGAATAGAAGTCTTAAAAACTGGCAGAGCTTTCCTTACAGCTTAACATAAAGATACAGTTCGGCGCAGACTGAACCTAAATACTTACGAACCGGTCACTCAGCCCCTTGTCTTCGTTTCTCATCGCAAGTTGTGATCACTATGAGACACATTCCGCGCCTCCGCCTGAACTGGAGCCTCAGAAGGGTGAGTGAGAGTCCTTAGCTATGCTATCTATTTCGGTGTCTTTCAGAGCGCCAGGATTGAGCGACTGAACGGAGCGAACTCGTCGGGACAGAGGGATGATCCTGTCGGCCAACACCGTCTACGCCAACCTCCGCCAGCTGGACAGACGAGCTTCTTCCAGATTCATTTCCTCTCTATCAAAGTTTTTGGCCCCTTCTCCGCACATAGCGTCTTGTCGCAAGCCGATTGCCTTTGCGAGTTTTTGCAGCGTGACTGATGTATTTCTACGCCACTAAGTTCAACTATTTACGAAAAACAAGCCTTAACAAAACTGGGGCTCCAGCCAACGATGTCCGCTCATCAAACAACTCCTTCCGCCTTTGTAAAGAGGCGTTTTGTTAGCACTCCAAATTAGTTGTTGTCTGTTGACAAGGTCGAGAAGGAGAGGCCGTAACGAATCATGTCATGCGATACAAGTCACCACCACCATCGCCGTTTGCGGAACTCACCTTCCCGTCGCCCACTTTCCACACCCATACCTCGCTTCCCAATCATCCCTGATGTTTCTATCGCCAGATTGCCATGTTGTTGCCAGTTGTTCTTCGTTATCAGCCTGTTGTCTTGAGGTGACGCGATGAAGAACCGTGTTGCGAGTGAACAGCTTCCGCCTCCTGCGAAATTTGACACGGTTGATGTCGAGGAAACCAACGAAAAGGTCGGTTCAGTAACCCGGAAGGGTCTTTATGCAGGAATTTCTGGTCTTGGATGGTCACCGCTGATCCTCGGAGACCTTGGAACCGAACGAGACTGCGACCTTGTCGTAATTTACCTACACGCATTCGGCTGCTGAGGAATTCGATTCCGCAATACAGTGTTGTTCGTGCAATCATTGACTGCAGCGCATTGAATGTGTATAGTGTCCCTCGGAGAAAGCTCCAACAAAGTGTTCTGGGAGAAAGAAAATTCCACTGAAATGAACATGCAGATATGGTCTTGCTAAGCGGAAGTGAAGAGGGGAGAAATGGGGAGGGAACTTTCGAAGCGACGTGGGCGTCGAAGGAGCAGAAGTATTCATGCGGGTTTGTCAGTATTGGTTCATCGGAGATGGTATCGCTGCATCAAGTGAAGACGCCTGGGACCTCTTGAGGGGGAATATATCCTCCATCCCTTTCGAGCGCTTCATAATTCAACCTCGACAGCGGAATTTAAGAGGGACTCAGCGTTTGCTTTTAACTTCTTCTATAACATTGTAGGAAAGGCTGATGCTGTTTTGCTGTCATTCGGTTTCATTTCACTTTGTTTGAGTCATCGAAGTCGAGGCATACGTAATAAATGTGGGGAAAGGCAAATTATTTAAAGTTTCTGCGGGTAATCAAACAAAATCAACAACGATTTATTGAAGGGCATTTTTTCTCTGAAATACCTAGCCTTGATCGTTTGCGCACTAAATTTAAGTTAATACGAAGACTCAAGCCGACTCGAAAAGTCAGCGTTTGTTCCGACACTGGCGAAAGATGTGCGCTGCTGTTCCAAGCCCATTCATGCGTTCGCTAACTTGCCGTGATGCCATTTTCGATTATTAGGTTTGCGCGCACCAATGCCGGTTCCACAGTGCTCATTTGTTCGCCGGATCTCTGAATGAGTGCCCGCCTAACACTGGAGGAGTATTTCCCCTGTTGCGCCGCTTCCTTCGTCTAATCAATGGAGTCCTCGTAAAAATGACAGATTCGTTAATAGCAGTCTTCGAACTGAAGCGAAGGCGAGCGACGTTTTGTCCCCAACCTTCTTCGGCAGCAAACCAGGGCATTAGTTACAACGTGAAGCAGAGTATCGAGAAATGGTAATGAATTCCATGACATTGCGTTTGGTTAGTTGGTTGATTATGAAATTCAGAGGTGGTTTCAACCGACATGCCTTATTCAACGAGGATCTGCATTTCACAGCCGACAGACGAGCTAACTGCAAAGTAGCTAACTTCAGCGATCTTAGTTGAATGTAACTTTATATACCCAAGTGCATAATTTTTTTAAAAAATTCCAAGTTTCTACTTGTTTGATCGAGTTCTTTCTTAAAGAAAAGGCTGCTTATTGGAAAGAGGTCTTACAAAGTGTGAAGAAATTTCTACAAGGTGCCAGTTTCAGATATGAAATTACATAGTCAGAAAACTTGAAAAGCACAGAGAGGTTACAGACGCTTCTCGATGAATGGTCGTTTGTTTGTGAAAGTGTCGATCGGCGCCTCACCGCAGGCACTTCTTTCGTTCCGGATTTCATCCGAAGCCTCAAAACAAGAAACTTTGACAAGAAAAACCATGCACTTTGGAGCCACGCATTCACATCTGAAGTCACCTATTTAGTGTTAGAGGCTGACGTAGGAAGACTGTGGTGGAAATATTGCAATGAGTGAGAAGACACATACCACGCTCCCGGAACTCCGTACTTAAGGAAATACAAGGAAAGAGAAAGGGGAGAACAGAGAAAGAAACTGTAGAAAACTTGAAAACGAGTGTGACAAAAACAGTGCATTTGAGACTCATTGTCCCGCTTGAACCAGGCCTTTCACTTCTATCCTCAGATATACTTACCTGGGAAGGATGAAGCGCTGAACTGTTTATCGGCTAGCCATTCTAAGCCATTGTGTGGGCCAAATCCGCAATCAAATCACCATTTCTACACATCACGTAGAAGTAAAACGCGTGGCGCACGAAAAATAGGATTGAGTAACGCCGTCCTTTACCTTTTACATCTTAATTTTTCATGTCTAAAGACACATGGATGACTACCTCACGTGTTTCCTAAAACAATGTCAATTTCACCATATCATCAAATCGGACCTTTTTTCGAATACTCTTTGAGGGGAGGCGCTACGTCGCTTCTCGATGCGCGTACATGGATGCATAGGGGTGAGTAGCATCCCTTGCTTCTGAAACTGAGTCTCGGATTCAATTTGGCTCTACAAATAGATCTACCTTTAGGGAATTAATCATCGCCCAGAGCAGGAAGGAAGTTCACAATGATGTGGCGAACTTCCCGTCATTAGCAACGCGACACGCGTATTAGTGCAAATATTTAACAAGTCCAAATTGGCTATTTTGTAGGCAGCTTCCGAACCATCGTTCTCGCCCCTCGTCTCCTTCTCTGCGTTCGCAACGTCTTTTTTGTCGTACGTGTATCTTGGTGGGACGAACAATTGATAGAAAATGGCTAGGTGCTCCTCGCTAGAGCCAGCTCTTGATAGGCCACTCTGCATTTTGAGCCCACATTCAGGTGGATGAATTCAGCCGCTGTGAATCGTGATGGTGGCATCGAGAAGAAAGCACACATGTAGACGTCCGATTTTTGCAAGGACCAGCCAGCCCCTTTCTAACATCCAGTCGTCCTCCAAAGATTTAGAGCATGTTGGATATGAACACTTCAATGAATTTCATTGCCCAGTGCCAGGCAAACGGCGCGTTTACCACTGCTCCTAGTCGCCGTGCTATATGTTCATCAGCTACATACTACATGTAGTGCAATCACAACAGATGTGTGTGTTATTTTTCTCTACCTCAAGTGCTTTTTATTGCTGTCTCTCCCAGCATTTGGACAAACAGAAGTCTGCAGGTAAATAACTTGCAAGGGAAGTAAACATCACGACCCAAGTGCGGAACACCGAAACGCAATAATGGTAGTTTTCGGCAGCATTCTTATGAGTAGTAGCACACTAATGCGACTACAAATTCTCTTGCATCGAGAGTATTGCAAATGTGTGATCGTTTGTGTGCAGGCTGTAATCAATGAAATGCATTCTTGGAGACGTTTCCAATGTTCTGGGCTCACATTTGTCTAGCATGGACTTCAGTGCAAAAGCCCTTTATGAGCAGAGCATTGTGATTTTTAAATGGAAGTAATTTCGAACATTTTGGCTCGCCTTTTTTCCTTCAAAACCGCATGATGGATCCAGTTCTTAATCTATTTTCCCACTCTGAAAAGGCGGAGCTCAGTATTTTTACGAAGCACTTCTAACATGGAGATACACTGTAACCGTAACAGTAACTTCTCAAGGCATTTTTCAGTTCGAAATATTAACGCTAATTTAGATCACCGGCAGCTGAGTTGAATCTGCCTCTAGACACTTCATTCTTAAAAGAAGGTTTCCTAACGTTAGTGCCGAAACTAACTCTTCTCCACTTTTTCATCTTTTCTATAGTTTCCTTACCTCTTCTGTTCTCTATTCTTGCTCTACTGCTCTGTCTTTGCTATTACCTTTTCTTGCCCTCCTTTCTTTGCTCCTGACTTCTGGTTTGTTCCATTTCTTCCATTATCTGAAGGAACTGCTTCTGCCTTCTTGTATGGCAGTAATAGTATACCAATTTCTGAACAATCACTATTATTTGTTGTAATCCGGAACTCATTTCACGCAAAGCTCTCGCATCCCAGTAATAGCAAGACGCCCCATCTGAACGGCTTTCAACAGCACTTCCCGGATGTAAGAATATTGGCAAGGAAAAGAACGCTTCTCCTTTCTCTCGTGGATGTGGTATTTTTCATGGTCTCGGAGCGCTGATTACGAGCAGCAAACATCAGGACTAGATCGAGAATAACTGGCCCGTGAAGAGGACTCGCGAGAGCTAGTTTCAAACCCTAACCTGCGCATGGTGCCGCAATCTACCTGTATCATAAAATCATATCATAAATATTCGACAATGTCAACCTTTGCATGTATTCTGTGAAACTTTCAAACCTATTTAAGTCGGAGACGAGGTTCATGACAATATTTTATGTTGGTAGTGCTTCTAGAAGCGATTACATGGGCCACGCTATACCGAATAGAAATCAGTGCATAGATGACTACATACAATAGCGCTCGCGTAGTACGGTAAAGAGAAAGCGCTCTGTAATCTCTTGGAAAACGTCGCATGCTCATATCTCCCTCGAATAAAGAATTTATAACACAAGTGCTCCGAACGCCTAACGGCGTATCTCGCCCTTGCGCGCTTTGCACGACTTTGCAACAACACTGACCTACGGAGAGCACTTTTTGTAGAACTTAAAATTCGCTAACATCTAGGCCCTGCTGCATACTTTATTGGCATCAAGCTGTTCACCACGTTCACCATAGACATTTTCTCCGGACGGTCCAGTAACGCCATTGGTTTGAGCTGCGCAGCACCTCTTTCCCTAAGGTTGTTCCTCTGCAATCGTTCTCATGCTCAACAGCTAGCGTTACCGGATATCGTTGATACGTCTTCCGAATCCGGACGCTAGGTTTCCTCTTCGTCGTTTCTTCCTACTGGATCGAACTGCTGGTCGGCTGTTACTGGTTTCTCCCCCCCCTTCCTAGTCAAAACTCCTGGTCCACTTCCTTGATTCCACTATTGACCTCCTACTGGTCTCTTCTTGCTGGTTTCCCCGTCCTGGTCCCTCCTCCAGGTTGTTCCTTTCCTTTCTGATTGCTCACCTGGTCCACCCTATAGGTCCCCTTACTTCCCTTCTCCACCACCCTTAGTGGTCATCCCACGCTCACAGTAGACGTCGGTGAGGACGAAGAGGAATATCTCGCGCGGATAACATTTTCCGTTCAACATGGGATAATGCTGAATTCTGAAAGCGACCGCTCGTCACACGACGACGGTGTCACCTCTTCTGGCTCCAGATGCTTGTTGCGTGAAGTAGTGCACCCGTCTCCCTGACCCAGATGCACAGAAACGCGCGCAGATGCCGCTATGTCAAGCAGGATGCCGCCGTGTCTGCTGCAGCAACTTACCATGTTGAACGGCACATTTTGTTTCTAACCTGCGTGAGATACGCCTCATCGAACCACCGGAACTCCGTCGTGAGTGGGCCAATAGTTACTATCGCAGTTTATTCTGGAACGCGCTCCTTTTGATTTCGAATCAGCTTGGTTTCAAAGGCGTCATGGTTGCTTATAAGAGTATCCAATTAGTTTGAAAAGTGTCCCAAAGTGAAAGTGATATATAATATACAAGTGCTCCGACACGCCTAACGGCGTGTCTCGCACTTGCGCGCTTCGCGCGACTTTGTACCATCACTGACCTAAAAATGTAGCTTTTGTCAATCTTAAAATTCACTAACATCTAGGACCTGCAGCGTACTTCATCGGCATCAAGCCGTTCACCACATCGGTACCTTTCATCATAGACATTTTCTCCACCCGTCCAGTAACATCATTGGTTTGTGCTGCGCAGTACTTCGGCCCCTCCACTGTTGACACGTCTTCCGAATCCTGCGCCAGCTTCCCCCTCACTCGTTTCTTCTTTCTAGATCTAATTGCTGGTCCGCCTTTACTGGTCTTCCCCCCCCCTCCACCTTCCTGGTCCCAACCCCTGGTCCACTTCCTTGTTTTCACTATTGATCCCCTACTGGTCTCTTCTTGCTGGCTTCCCGCCCCCCCCCCTCCTCCTTCAGGTTGTTCCTTTCCTTCCTGGACGCTCACCTGCCCCTATAAAGGCCCCTTACTTCCCTTCTCCACCACCCTAGTGGTCCTCCCATGCTCAAGGCAGACGTCAGTGACACTATTCAGAATCAAACGCTCAGAAACGCGTGCAGTTGCCGCTGAGTCAAGCAGGAGGACCCTTACTTCCCTTCTCCACCACTACCAACTACACGTCCTCTGCTGTAACAACATCCCATGTTAACGACAAACATTGCCCGCGCGAGGTACGCAGAGGCGTACCTGACGCGGGTAAAGTTTTCTGTTCAACATGGGATAATGCTGAATTCTGAATGTCATTCACTCGTCACACGACGTCGGTGAACCGCTTCTCGCTCTAGACGATTGTTGCGCGACGTATGGGACACGTATTCTGAATCCATATGCTCAGAAACGCGCACAGATGCCGCTGTGTCAATAGAGAGGAGGCTGTGCTTCCTCGGCTGAAGGAGATCCCATGTTGAATTCTGGATGCGGCCGCTCGTCGTACGACGACGGTGCTTTTGACTCCAGATGTTTGTTGCGCGACAAAGGGGACCCGTCTTCTGGATTCAGACGCTCAGAAGCGCGCGCAGATGTCGCTGCGTCAAGCAGGAGGAGGTTGTGCTTCCTCTGCTGCAGCAGTAAAGTTCTCCGTTCAACATGGGATGATGCTGAGTTCTGAATGCGGCCGGTTGTCGTACGTCGACGATGTGGCCTTTGCTTCCTTTATTTTCGCTTCTTCTGTCTCCAGAAGGTTGTGGTGCGACGAAGGGAACCCGTCTTCTGGATTCAGGCACTCAGAAACGCGCTCTGATGCCGTTTTGTCAAGCAGGAGGAGGCTACACGTCCTCTGCTGTAACAACACACCATGTTGAATGGCAGACGTTGCCCGCGCGAAGTACGCGGAGGCGTCGCAAGGGGTTCCGTGAGATTGCACGTGGTTCCACGAGGCGTATCTCAGCCAGGTTTCCGAACTGAGTGAGATACGCCTCAGCATCTACAGGGCAGGGAGCTAACTCAATTATGTAGTGGTAGATGTCTTAGGACGGCAGCAGACTCCTGCGGGTGCCGCGGGCCCGCCATGTTAACGGCGGGTGGTACGACGCCGCGAAGGTTACTGTACGCAGTACTGCGTACTTTTGCCGGCAGTTTCGACCTCTACGTCTTGAATGTAAGCCCCGAAATCTAATAGAACACTCCTTATAACTCAACAGTTCTGTACCATTTTGCGCTTGCTCTCACTTTTGTCGTTCTATCTCCACTAAAAGTTCCTCGGTTAACAATCGGCTCAAAGATAATGTGGGAGCCCTTGTGATGATAGCATTCCCTCTGATGCCTTGTTGAGTCCGGAGGTCTGTCCGATGCAGTTATAGCTCATACTAAAAAGAACGGTCTGCTCGGGCTTGTTGCCTTTGCAAGGGTTTTCCCTAAACCTCACTCGGCTAACTGGAGGCTGGGAGGCCACGAAGAAATGTAGTGCAAATAAGGTTGCCTCATATCGTGCTAAGGTTTTTTTGTGTTACGTTTTGAGTGCAGAATTCCACACGCCTCCATTTGTCGACACTAACGATGATTATATTGTTAGTTGTCAAGCTCTTTTATGGACAGCAATTATGCGCCAACCTATTATATTCCTAGCGTGTAGATTCGTTACAAATGCTTTCAAAATAGAAGGGCCGTAATCGACACCCATCTATCACGCCCCTCCCCCCCCCCCCCCCCCGGCGGGTCTCACCCGCAGTTCCTGGCACTGCGGGTGAGAGCCGCCGTGAACTACAGCTACCCTCGGGGACCATCGCGACCCGCGGCTTCGCGACAATTCGTCCGCGCCACGGCTTCCACCACGGTGAGAGCGCAGGTCCCCACTGCGGCGGGAACGATACGGACAAGTTTTCCGGGTGCTGCCGCGAGACTCTATAGAGGCCTAAGGCCTATATTATACTCCCGCGGAAGCATCCGCGGATGATTGGAAATCGCGCCGGGACCCCTCACCTGGCCAATCGCCGCGCCCCGCCACACCAGCCTCCCGCGGATCGCCGCCGACAGACGACGAGAGGGCTTCACGCCCGCGGGAGGGCAGCCGTCCGCGGGGCTTTGTACGCCGAGTCGGGCGCCAAAAAAAAGCGCTAAAATGCGACGCTAGCCGCCCAGCACGACGACGACCGCCCGCGGAGCACCTTTCGTTCGCGTACGTTCCCCCGCAGACTTCTGCGGCGTTGCTGCTGCCCCATCCTTCATCATAGGGAAGGGACGCAGAGCTCGCCGTCAGCGGCGAGCACAACGGCGCCGCCGGCGCTGCTGGATCAAAACCGCCGAAAATGATTTGAATCATACGAGACGGCGCCACTCCGGCGGCGCCGGGAGGGTTATGTCTGCGCTCTGCCCTTTCGCGGCGGGGATTCAGAGCGGAAACGGGCGCGTCCCCAGTTGGTCCCGACTAGAAAGACTACAGTACCGCGCCGTCGCCGCTGAGCGGCGGCGCTGGCCGACCGGCAGCCGGAGTTGAGCGGCGTGACTCATCGATTTCGCCTCCCGCCGCTGGCCGCAGAAGTCTGCGGGGCCTTAACGCTGATGGTGAGCGCATCCTCGAGTACGCGGAGTCGCACGACCTCACCATATAACATATGTGTATTAGTGTGATAAGAAAGTCTTGATACGATTTTTTGAAAAATCTTTAAATCCCCATTACTGATCGGTGTCCATAATTTAGCACGTGGCACTTGTAGGCCATTCTCGAAGCTTCTCCGTGAGAGGTATACAAAGTTACGTTGTCTTCCATATCTTTAGTCACGATGTCAACACCACAAGACCACCTTCGAGCCATCACATTCTATGAATATCGTCGTGGCACTGGAGCAACGGCAACCATTCGAAACATTAACGACACACTGGGACTGGACAGCACATCCATCAGCATGGCCGGATCGCTCACTTCAGGGGAGGAGACACGGACTTCGAAGACAAGTCTTGTTCGGGACGTCCACACTGTGGACGAGTCCGCCATTCTTGGCGCTGTCAAACAGAATCTGGATGTTAACATGCGGAATTTTCTGGAAGACCTGATTCCTGAAGGTGAGAGCTTGGGCTCTTTCTGACATGCATCGCGCCTCGTTGCTTCCTCGAAGAGAAGACACTCCAACGCAAGTCAAAATGGGCCTTCACCCCAAGCAGTGTCTCCTTTGCTGCCTCTGGGGTTCGCGAGGAATGATGTACGAGCTCTTTCCCCAATAACATACAGTACCGGCAGCGTTTACGCCGATCAACTTCAGGAACAGGCGAAATGTTTCAATTCTGTATCAAGATGAAGCTTGGTGGAAATTGAGTCAGTGGCTTGAACGGCCTACAAAACGTCACGCTTACCACTTCCAAATTTCGCACAATCGGATTGGGTTTTTGCCGAAAGGAAAGAACGTGGCTTCCTGGGCATATTCATTAGTCGGTCTTTATGAGCATACGCGTAGAACACTATTGTGCATATCCTTGCAATACAAGCGTAGTGAACTCTGTACAAGACAATAATACTGTGATAACGCGAAGCCTTTTTCTTGGTCGGCTAGTGTTACGATTTTGAGATTGTTGAAATTTCGTAGGTTGCTGCAGTTAGGAGAATTATTTTTCATCGAAGAGCGTCTCCAGCCAATGCTTTGTTCAGCTCAAGTCAACAATTTGCTTAACATTAAAGTCGTGGCTGTGTTTTGCTAGCTGTTTAAGGTGTTCACAAATGCTTGCGCAAATTAAAGCCTGGGCAAAGTCATGTGTAATTCCTTGGCCGCACTGCTTCGATTATGGTGCAATAACTTCTCTACTAAACACCCAAGTATACCCCTGGCACGCTTTTGGAGCAACATCCACATCTGATACGTTGAAAGGTGTCCCTAGCAGGGATGACAGGAAATTTTTAAAGTTCTCCCAGAGACCAGAAAACAGAAAGTCGCTTCCGTCAGAAAACAGAATTCAGAAAACAGAAAAGCCAAAAATGAAAAATCAGAAAACAGAAAGTTTCGAAATTATCGTACCTCCTAGTTATTCAACCCAAAGATCCATTTTTCCAGTAGCGAATGCTTTTGTATGAATGAAAATGTGGTCGTGGACAAGCGTTTTAACTTCCAAGCGTTTATAAAGATTTGTAGTACACACCAAATTCAATACAATCAAACCCTGACGGATAGATCCTAGGAATCTTTATATGGCATTTGAAGTATGCAACAATACTCATCATCTCCGTTTCACAGCTAACGCCCCCATTAATGGTCCCACTAGTACGAAACTGGTCTTTCAGAGTACCGAACACGATGAAGCCTTATTGACCACTGTACGCGTGTTCCAACTCCATTGCTTAAGTTTATAGACACCCTCGCAACATACTCTAAAGCTGTGCAGAGATTCGATGAGTATTACTGGCTGCGCCACAACCTATCAGGTTGTAACGAATTAAATGGCACTGGCTCGCGCCATTTTTTGGCGCGTCTTTACGCGTTTGCTCAAGAACAAACCGTAACATGTGGCATATCATTTAGAAGCGCAAACTTTTCTCTACCGGTGAGTCGTAACCTGTGACGAGAAATGGACACGACAACAGGCGACTATCGGCACAGTGGGTGGACAGCGATGAGAGCCCCAAGGTTTTTGCGAAGCCGGAATTGCACCAAAAGAAAGTAATGGTGACAGTATGGTGGTGTTCGCTGGGAATTATTCACCACAGCTTCCTCCCTCCCGGTGAATCCATCACGGCAGAGAAGTACTGCATTGAAGTTGAAGAAATGATGAAAAAGTTGAAGGATATTCGGCCGGCCTTGGTAAACCGAAGGCGAGTTCTCCTTCTGCACGACAATGCTCGCCCCCCATGTAGCACGAATGACGTTGAGGAAATTGAATGAACTGAGCATTGAAACTCTACCACATCCTCCGTTTTCTTTTACAGTGGTTCAATGCCATTTATTTCGTTACAACCTAATACAGTACCGGACATGTCTTTGGTCATTGGCCGAAAAAGCCGCGCCGGCCAACATAGGCCGCTTTGGAGCGTTCCAAAGCGGCCTTTTTGAATAACTTCTTTAGAAATCAAATACTTGTGAAAGTAAACATAAATTTGAACTCAGCAGCTCAAGCTCTATCTTTTGGTATATAAATCTCAGTAGAGTTGAACAATGCATATAGGCCCGACAGAATCAATCGAGTAGGCGCGGCGGGACAACCTGTAGGGCGAGCGTTTAGGGAGTTTTATCGGAAATTTCCAGCCGTCCTTATCAGAAATTGCTCTAAGACTGTCTAGCTTGCATTTGGAGTGCCCCGTGAACAATGCATACAGAATCGGACCTACCAATCGAGTGGGCGCGACAACTTGTAGAGTGGGCGTTTGGGGAGTTTTATCGGAAACTCTCTCAGCCGCCCTAATCAGAAATTGCTCCAAGACTGTCTAGCTTGCATTTGGAGTGCGCCGTGAGCAATGCATACAGAATCGGACCTACCAATCGAGTGGGCGCGACAACTTGTAGAGCGGGCGTTTGGGGAGTTTTATCGGAAACTCTCTCAGCCGCCCTAATCAGAAATTGCTCCAAGACTGTCTAGCTTGCATTTGGAGTGCGCCGTGAGCAATGCATACGGAATCGGACCTACCAATCGAGTGAGCGCGACGTCCTGTAGAGCGAGCGTTTGGGGAGTTTTATCGGAAATTTCCAGCCGTCCTAATCAGAAATTGCTCTAAGACTGTCCATATTGCACTTGGAGTGCGCCGTGAACAATGCGTACAGAATCGGACCTATCAATCGAGTGGGCGCGACAGCTCGCAAATTGCATGCGCGGGCGTGTTCGGAGCGCAATAACTTTGTGGAGATCGAATCGTTCCGGCTGCTGCTAGTGAATTTTCTATGCAGTAGAATGCTTTTGTAGTCCCCAAAAGTACACCGTGGTAGCTTCTAAACGGGCGAAATTATTGCGGTGCGAAAATGAAGATTAGCCTTGTGTGACACGATTTTTTCCAAATTCAGTCGACCACTGTGGTAAGACGTGACGAGCTAACGGTCCAGGAATGCGTAATCGAGCAAACCAGTTAAAGTGCTTTGAGAAGAAGTGCCCAGAGCTCTCCAGCTTTCTAGCCCGCCTCGCTCCCGGCAGCCATTTTAGAGCGGCGGAGGACAGCGGTGAAGTTTCTTCCGTCCTACTCGCCCTCATTTGAGTTTTCCACAGTTCTAATGGTGCCGTTCTGTTCAGCTCAGAAAGCTCTATCGAACGGTGTCACTCACAATCAATTCCGAAAACATCGATTTTTTTGACAATTTCGCATCAAATGTGAGGCGGTCCAGGGCCGCGGCAGAAGGACAATGACGTCATCGAAAAACGATATTTTTGAACCGGGCCAAGTTTGATACCATTCGATAGAGCCGTTCGTAGTGAATTGCAGGATGTTACTGCGAGCAACAAGAACCGTAATCTGAGCGAGTAAGAGCGCGGAGAAAATCGATCGATGTCGTGCTAAATTGCACGCGCGGGCGTGTTCGGAGCGCGATAACGCTGTCAGCTTCCAATCTTTCTGGCTGGAACGTGTGGATTCCGTAGGCGGTAATATGACCTAGTAAAGCGTTAAAGCACAGTAAATTATCTTACGAATTGGCAAGGTTACGGAGTGCGAAAATGCAGGTTGGGCATGTGTGACATGATTTTTTCAGATTTCGGTCGACCGTTGCGTGTACATGAGGCGAGTTAAAGGCATGCAGACTCGCGGACGAGCAAAACACCGAAGGCACTTTACGATGATTTGCTCCTAACTTTCGATGACGTCATTCTCCGGGCAGGCTATGCGAAGAGCCCTCGTCCTCGAAGGAAATTGTCAAAAAATCAACTTTCCCTGAATTGGCCGCGATTAAAACAGTTCGATAGAGCTTTTTGAGCTGAACAGAACGATACCATCTCTAGTGTCAAAAACTCGAACATGGGCGAGTAAGGGCGGAAGAATCTTCACGGCTAACATCCGCCGCTCTAAAATGGCAGATGGGGCTAAGGTAGTATAGGAGCTGGAGAGTTAGGAGCAGATCATCGTAAAGCGCCTTCGGTGTTTTGCTCGTCCGCGAGTTTGCATGCCTTTAACTCTCCTCTTGTACCCGCAGCGGTCGACCGAAATCTGAAAAAATCGTGTCACACATGCCCAACCTGCATTTTCGCACCTCCGTAACCTTGCCAATCCGTAAGATAATTTACTGTGTTTTAAAACTTCACTAGGGCATACTATCGCCTACGGAATCCACACGTTCCAGCCAGAAAGATTGGAAGCTAACAGAGTTATCGCGCTCCGAACACGCCCGCGCGTGCAATTTAGCACAACAACGGTCTATGTTCTCCGAGCTCTTACTCGCCCAGATGACAGTTCTCGCCACAGCTGCAAGCATGTCATCGTAAAGCACATTCAGTCTCGTGCTCGCCCACGCATTTGGATGCCATTAGCTCACCTCGTCTTCCCGTAGTAGTCGACTGAACTCGGAAAAAATCGTGTGATACAAGGTTTGCCTGCATTTTCGCACCGCTGCAACTTTGTCCAGTCTTAAGCTAGGTCGCTATGTTTCAGCGCGCTTCTTTAACCTTCTACTGCCTACAAAATCCACAACTTGCAGCCGGAAAGACTCGAAATTGACAGAGTTATTGCGCTCAGAACACCCCGCGGTGCAATTTGCGAGCTGACTCGCCCAGTCGATTGATAGGTTCAATCCTATATACATTGTGCACAGCGCACTCCAAAGTATCGCCGAAACAGAGTACAGCAATTGCTGAGTAGGGCGGCTGAGAATTTCTCATAAAACTCCCTAAATGCTCACTCTATAAACTGTCCCCCCCCCTCGATTGATAGGTCCGATTCTATATGCATTGTTCACGGCGCACTCCAAAGGCAACCTGGACAGTCTTAGAACAATTCCTCAGTAAGATTTCTTTTAAAAAATGCCTAAACGCCCACTCTACAAGCTTTCGCGCCCACTCGATTGATTCTGTCGGGCCTATATGCAATGTTCAACTCTACTGAGATTTATATGCCAGAAGATAGAGCTCGAGCTGCTGAGTTCAAATTTATGCTTACTTTCACAAGTATTTGATTTCTAAAGAAGTTATTCAAAAAGGCCTATGTTGGCCGGCGCGGTTTTTTCGGCCAATGACCAAAAGACATGTCCGGTACTGTATATCCCTAGTTCCTCTCGTTCTTCGAGAGTGCCTTTCCTTGTACGAAGCTCATCGAAGAGTTGCAAGAATACAAGCTCTCTCAGTGCCTTACGTTCATTGACCATAAGAAGGCATTCGACTCTGTCGAAACTGAAGCGGTCATCGAAGCCCAAGAAGTCAAGTTGATCCTACTCAGTACATTGGAGAGAGTACTTTGAGAGCTGTACAGTGGATTAAGGGCCAAGACTTCACCATTCTACAACGACGTCGTCATCGACGTGAAGAGAGAGGTTCGGCAGGGGGATGCCATATCCCTGAAGCTCTTCAGCGCCACCCTCGAAAACGTCATGCGCGAACTAGAATGGGGAGACATGGGAGTGAAGGTCGACGGCCGGCAACTACATCATCTTCGCTTCGCTGTCGACATCGTGCTCATAACACCGAGCATCAATCAGGCAGAGCGAATGCTGGTCGACTTCGATCGTGTATGTGGGAACGTTGGGCTGCAGCTGAATCTTAGGAAGGCGATGCTCATGAGGAACGAACGAGTTTCTGATTCCCCATTCTCGCTCAGCGGAACGAACATTTCCGAGTGCACCAGCTTACAGCTTCGCTATCTGGGTCGCGAAGTCAACATGTCTAACGACCTAGCGCCGGAGTTGGGCAGAAGGAAACGAGCGGCTTGGGGAGCTTTCAAGAGCGTCGAAGAAGTCGTGAAGAAGACGCAGAACGTCCGACTCCGTGCCCACCTATTCGAGTCTACCGTTCTTCCTGCCCTAACATACGCCTCAGAGACCTCGGCTATACGAAAGCACGATGAACACGCGATCAGCGTCGCGCAGCGTGAAATCGAGAAGACGATGCTCGGAGTGACACGACTCACGCAAATGGGTGAAGGCCTCCGGAATTCGTAGCTTCATCGATAAATTCCTTAGTATTACAATTTTCCATGATACACGAAAAATTTCTCGTATCACTACATCAGCGAAATCAAAGGTAACTAAAAAATTCCTTCTCTTACTAAATTTTTGGCAGTCTAAAGCTGAGGCTGGGAATAATTCTACCCACGATGACTCTAGGACAATAGGCTAGTTAATGCATATTTAAATGCCCTCAGAACACTAGTTTTACAGTTTTAATATGAATACACTTCAATGTTATGGAGAAATAACAGTAAACTTTAATGGTTCGTTTCATCACCTCCTTTCAGACGAACCGTATTTATTATAACACCTCCTCGATGGCTCGTCAGTGTAGAAAGGAGGTATTATAATTTTCACGTTTTTTTTTATTTTTAAATTTTTGTTTTATTTTTATGTTTTATTTTTTAATCACCTCTTTATTTATTTTATTTATTACTATCATTTGTTCCTTTATTTTTTTGCTTTATTTTATATACAAATGCTCCGTCATGCCTATCGGCGTGCCCCGCACTTGCGCGCGATGTTGCAGTATCACTAAGCTAAGGAAAATCACATCAAGCTAGCTGCTCTACTTGTACAACTTTCTTCCCTACCTAGGAGTACAAAAGGCTTGCAGCACGTACAGTATATAGTATGATAGGGCGATCTATTGGTTCCTCACAACTGGTCCTCCCTTAGTGAAACGGTCTCCCATTACTGGTAGTACTAGTCCCCCTCAATGATCCACCCTTAGCGGACAACATCTTCGGCACACCTTCTGTGTCCCCAGGCACATTGGACGACGTCTTTAGTATGCCTTCTGACTCACAGGCACATCATGCGAATATCCCGCACATCTTCCGAATCCACGTAGAAGATGTCTGGGTATTTTCCGCTATTTTCCCCCATCGTAATTTGATCAATATCGACTCATGGCGATCGATACTTCAAAGAAAAATTTCAGATTCGTGTTCAGAGACCACGACTGCCTTAGGGCCGAAGTTCCCAGGCCGGGAGAAGACGTCTGGGTATTTTTCGCTATTTTCGTGTCGTAATTGTGACCCAATTTCCCCCTATTTTCCCTCGAATTTTTCCCCCTATTTTATAATTTTCGCTGCGGCGCCGATCGATAGTATGACTCATCGCTTAGCGCGTTATTATAGAGTATGGCAGTTTTACTTTTTTATTTTTTGAATATTTATTTTCAATATTTAGAAATTGCTAAAGTCCCTTAACCTACGTATTCTTTTTTGTGTCAACCGGTTTTAGGGGCTTTCTTATATAAGGTAACCATACCGTGCTCTATTATACAATATCTGTATGGGTATGTATTGTGATACCAGACGTTCAGCGGCCTAGCGGCCGCCAAACGTCTGGTTGGGGGCTTCGCCCCATAGAACAACCCCAATGTTCCTCCTTCCTTCTTTTGGCCTTTTTACTTTTATTACGGTAAATAACTGGTTTCACTATACAGATTAGTGCGGCGGGATATGGTAGGGCAGAATCTCCACTCCTCCTATGACGCCCGTCCACCCTCTATCGCGCCTACACGATTCTCCGAAGCGCCCATTCTCTATGTGGCGAGAAACAGATAATGAGAATCTCAATCTGAAGTGCTTAATCTGCAGAAACATAATTAAAATTAATCGGTACTGGTCGACAAGTCGACACCGTTTACGGTCCGACGGCAATAATACTCCTCTGAATCCCATAGCCACTGTCTCTACCTCTTCCCCTCTCCTCCTCGCTAATACTTCCATACCCATGTGCTGGCAGAGAAACGGAGTGAGAGTCGAACACGCACATGTGACACTGAGTCCCGACTCACGTGTCACCCGCTGCCTCGACGACTCCTTCTGCACCCCGACACGTGCCACGACTTCTGAGACCCGCCTTTAGAAGCCCGACGCACATTGGTCGATATTGAGGGAAAGTCCTAGTTCCCCTTATTCCCCTCTCTAGTGGTCTCCTTTTGCTCATCCCCTCTTCATTGGTCTCCCTCCTACTGATCCTTCTAACTCGGAATCGCTACGCAAGTTGGACGTCTGCGGCACGTCTTCTGAATCCCTGCGCACGTTGGACGACGTCTTGGGAACATCTTCTGAATCCCTACGCACGTTGGATGATGTCTACGGCACGTCGTCTGAATCACAACGCGCGGTGGACGACGTCTTCAGCACGTTTTCTGAATCCCTACGCTCTGCACATGATCCCCATTCATGCTCTGACGCGATGCCTATTGAAAACATCGTAAACTCGGGTGATCTGTCGCCAAGGTTATCAGTTCGTCAGCAACCGCCCATGTTTAAGCTAAGAATAGGCAGCGCTGTCGTAGGCATCTCATGGCTTCAGTGCCTCTCCCCCTGGCGGACACGTAACATTACCCGACTATATATGTAGTAGGATATATTATCATTACGGCATTCATTTCATTCCTCAAATTCTTGGTATGGCACTACACACTATGGAGTAATTGCACTAGAATAGCATTATTTTTCATTTCTCAATTACATCAGCTTCCAGTCTTATGTCAGTCTTTCCACATTCATAAAGTTATAGGTAATCGCAGACGCTCCAAATTAATGTTAATATCGAAAAGAACACGAAGCCGAATTACAAAAGTCGACGAGAGGCGTCCAATGAGGGAACTCCTTGTCAGCAGCACTTACACAATCAATCAAGCAAACAAAGCGGCATAGTTAAAGAGTTTATGGCGCAATTCCTGCAGGAGCTGTTCCAAAAACGTCACGTGCTTGCCATTTAAAATACTTTAAAACATTATTTCGGAATGAAACCCATGACTCTGCAACTCTTTGTGGATGCTTTTTACTGGATTTCCATGGTATAATTTTGCTCGCAGCTCTATTTTCTGTTTTCTGGCCAGTTTTTGGCCATTGGCCATTTTCCCAGAAAAGAGAATGAGTTGCCCAAAATCAGATAACAGAAAACAGAAATTCTGTCCATCCCTCTCCCTAGTTTAATAATCAAGACATCCTCAACATTATCAAGGCTGAAGTGATAAGAGTGTGAGCCAATCAGTTTTGTTTTGCGTCACAAGTATAAATTGATTGCTATCCATCAGTAGATACAACCCTTCCGCTCCTGTTATGCGACATCCAATGGGCTTTTCTATTAGGTTGAGTCATAAATTTGCAACATTTTTATTTTTTCTGGAACCTAAAGTAAATCCGCTATAATAAGTATTGAACTGTATTTGAAAGTTTTTTTTGAGCGATCATTTTGAGTTATAAATCGTTAATTTTCCTTGCGTTGTTGAAAAGTTTCATTCACTAGAACTATGACCACTCAATGTGAAAAAGTGTGTGATTCAAGCTCGGCAGAAATTCAGCAATGGGGGTCAAGCACATTGAGGAATTCACGCCTACCCAAATAAATTATTGGAGATGGTACAAGAAGTTCCTTTCCGCCCAGAAGGGCAACAAAGACTAATCATCCACGGGAAGAACAACTGTTGTAAACAAAGGGCCTCTGCGCAAAGCTATCAAGTCGAATTCTACTCAAACCACGCTAGGACTGACCGAAGATCTACACACCTCCCAATGAGCCACCGTTCGTCGGCTGCAGAAGATTGGAAGGCCCTCCAAAATTGCCTTCGTCAGTGCCTCATGCGGTGACGGAAATCCAAAAAAATCGCCATGCTTAAGACTGCCAAGAGCTCCGGCACCGGTTCAAGCGAGGGCCCTGGATTGAGTCCTTACTAGCGATGAAAAGGGGATGCTTCAATACAACTGCGAAGCCGGAAAGCAATAGCTGGAACGCAGCGAGCAGGGGGTTCTGACGTCAAAACCTGGGCTCCACCGAAAGAAGGTCCTGCTGTGCGTTTGGTGGATATGTAGTGTTCTAGTGCACCGGGATCAGCTCCATGTAGTCAAACGATCCTCGACGCTCGCTCTTGCCAACAACTCGACAAGATTCAGCAAAAATTAATGGAGAAAGAAGTCGATAAGAGCCAATGTTTCTTCCACCAGGGCAACAGCCAACCGCTTGCGGCACTTCAGACGTTGGAAAAAATCTAGGAACTGGGCTGGACCAAAATCAAAGAGCCACCATACAAGCCGGATATTGCGCCACCTGACTGCCATCTGCTTCGGTCGATGGATCACTTCCTCCATGGTCTGCTCTTCGACGAAGTTGATGAAGTCACGGCGGTGGTGCACGACTTCTGCAGGTCGAAACCGACCGAATTCTACAGAGATGTAATCCACTCAGTTCATGAAAAGCAGAAGAATCTCATAGAGAATAGCGGCAATTACTTCGTTTAAGTCACCCATTTTTCTTTTGTGGTAGTCTTATTTTTACTGGAAGACAATTTTTGTTGCAAATTGTGCATGGCTTGTGCCGTTGTACGACATTAGGAAGGGGGAGCGAAAGTCGCATTGGCGGCAGGCGCAGAGGCCTGAATGGGTTGCTGATTTACGACGTGCGCGAGCGTACGCACCCCAAGTCGCCGTTGCCTTCTCTTTTTCAACTGAAACTGGTTTCTTCGCGATCGTCGCGAGGTTCTCAGCAGCACCATCGCAGACAAGAGTTGTCATCGTGCATTCCAAAACTGAGATGCGAAGCCGCGAAGAGTGGAGATGTTATCCTAACGGCAGGCATTTCAGCTTCCACCTCCTCTAGCAGTCGAAAACCACTTGCGAAGAAAGTCCAGCAGTAACGAAGAGGTATGTCGTATATTATTAAGCTTTACCTTCTATATGACATCTTGCTTTTTATATTAGCACTAGAGTTAGGCCTTTTTCGAAAAAGTGCAAGACGTGGGAAATTTTCATAGAAATTCTTTTATTCACATGAGAGTCTTACCTGTACGAAAAAGATTACCAAATCACGCACTTTCCAATGTTCCCGCAACGTCTCGAACGGTTCACTCGTTGCTTGATTGCATCAATGAGCCATTGTCTACCACAGAAGTGACTGGTCCAATTTCTTTGCGATTAAGGCCTGCACTTCTTTTCGGAAAACGCTGAGACCGCCCTTGACCTTGGCTTTTTGTGAAAAGCCCTTCTTCGTGAATTTCGCCGATTGGTACGAACACACGAAGTGAGACAGAATGGACTCCAACTCGACTGCTTTCAGCGTCAGCTAGGTGGCTGGGAACTGCCTCAATTAACAGGAACGCTGCACAGGGTGTGACTTCGCATCCTAAGTCGGCAGCATCGAGGCTATTCACAGGTCAAACACTATGAGCCAAAGCAGGCAAGGAGTACACAAGGAGCGAAACAACCTGTTGGCCACTCGCGGCTTAAAAGCTCAAAAGAATCTGTTCTCCGTAAGCGGATTGTAATTCTGCATCTCGTAGCGGGATAAAACTATCGCTGTTAAATTTGCATTTCGTCCACTTCTTCAAGAAGCCTCTCTGTGAACTATAAACTATGCTTGACTAGACCTCCTGTGGACATACACGGCAAGTACACATCCCGTTGCAAATATTAGGTGGAAGCGAAAGTCTCCGTCGTTTATGATCTTTGGACATTCCCAACTTTGGTAACGCTACGTAGAGAAAGGCATGTGGTTTTCAACATTTTTAGGAATGAGTTGTATAAAAACTCAGCAGTGTACTTCGACACACGGCACACTTCGACCTAAAGATTGAGATTCTTAAGATGGCAGAGGCCTGCTCAAAATCGCCAACGGCTCACAGGACTAATAGTAGTAAGTAGAGGCGAAGTCCAAACAATTTCTCGCTTACTTTGCACGGGGTGTGAGGTATCAAAAACATCCCGCCGAGCCTCCTCTTTGCATAACACGAAGAAAGAATGGTTCCTCTATGCACTGCAAACCAGACGATAGCTTCTTCGAAAGAGTTGTTGGTTTTCCAAAAGTGAGGACCTTGTCCAACAACAAAAATGGATAACGAAAAATTAGATAGGAATTGGCCTCGTAGAACTATCGCGAAGCCTCCAGGTCACCCTCAAGGACCGCTCCTTTTAATTGATGACGCTTTGCTTCGCTTGTTAGTCCACAATGGAATCCTGGTAGAAGAAGCTAGATTAGAGCAAAATGTGCTGACAAAGACCCAAAATCAGAGTGTGAAAATCTGTTGAAAACTTGCCTTAATCCGACAAATAAGGGATTTTTACTCGTCCTGGCCGCAACTACAAAAACATGTCGTTAAGTTAATCCCATAAGAGACTGTAGTATTTGGATTCCAAAGTTATATCGTACCCATCTTAATCTATAAATTTCTTCATTCATTTAATCTAAAAAATTTCACGTCCTTTTTAGGTTTTCCGAAGAAGATATGAGATTAGAATTGTTACTGTATACAAGAGGATGTAAGCACTGTATTCCAACAACCATCAGTTCTATGTATCTGCCCAATCGATCACTAGTAGAAAATGCCTTCCAGTGGTTTTCATTGGAAACGTGAGAATCTTATATTGGTTTCTACCTTAATAAAAATGACTAACCCTGAACGAAGTTGTGATCGAAAAAGATCAAAAAGTCAGAAGGGCGAAAACCTTCCGTGCGGTCTAAAGTTTCCGCCATTTCTGTGTTCTAAAGACGCTCTCCTTTGATTATGTTCAATACTCCAGAATGTGTTCAATATTATGTTTAATACTTCAGAGTGTGCAGTTTTAAATATATATGATGTGTTTAAGCTGTCTTCTGAAAATTGAGGAGTTTAATCCACTTCCCCTGAGAGCCGCAAAATCCGACTTCCGTGTCAAGCAGGTTTACAGCTTGGATCTTAAAAACACTGATACACAACTCGATCAAAATTTGTGAACTATAATGGGAAGGAATTGCCTCAAAATAAGCAGTGACCTAAAGACGGAGGTCTCTTCATTCTAGAGATCATAGAACACCTTTAGGCGGCTGAAGGTGTTGCCCGGAATAGACGATCGTCCAGAGAAGTGGTAGAAGTAAACCAATGCAAATCTTCAACAATTTAGCTCAGGATTTAAGATATCAAACAGTTTACTTTCGTTATTTTCTGTGCCTAGAGGTTGGTAGGTGGAATATTTAATTTAGGCCTCACGTTTCGACCGTTTCATCGTCATCAGAGGCCTGAATATGGTTCGATATTTTTAAATTTGTACACCACCCGGCCAAGCGCTGCCGTTCTGACATAAAGACAAGAACGCAACGTGAAAACCCGCAATGTGCAAAATGAACTCACTCGGCTTTCCACCACAGAGCGGAGAGATTTCGCTACCTCACGGGGTTAGTAGACCAGTAGCCAGGTTGACTTACTAGGAATCCCATCCATTGCTGGTCATTCAGCTCGCAGAGCGGTGCCAACGGGAGCAGATCACTTGTGATGGATAGGCGCTCATTTCTCTTGTTCATGCTCGGATTTCTAGCTGAAGTCCAAAGCGCCTCGAGCGCTTTGCGCAAAGAAATTTCGGTCTCGAACGCCAAAATCCTGCACTCTATTTCAGAGGGGTTACCGTTGTGAACTTCGACTCTATGTTTGCCGAGTGGCGTTAGTAGATTAGCACGTCGTCTGCCCGTTAGGTTCTCCTTATTACGTACGCCTAGAGGTCTACTAAACTCCCCAATATATGTGTTACTACACTCCCTACACCGAGTCTGATAAATTACCCAACTTTTAGTGCAATCTCCAGTTGTAGTGTATGGACAAATACATACCACAATTATCTAATACGCACTGATTGTCGTAGAGTCTATTACGTAAAGGTTGCTTTTTGATGTTATCGTTAGGAATGTTGACTAGAAGGAGATCATTCTGCAGCTATGCACGAAAGATAGATCATCAGATGGATTTAACGTCACGGAAGGCCTGCCGAGGATCGGAACCTGCTGCGTCAAGACAAAGTTCCGCTGTGCTTCACCTTTATTTTTGGCAAGCGTACTGCAGCAATTCAAAGGTTTTCGTGCACAACTGCAGGATGGTTACAGTAGTGTGATCGGGTCGTCTGGGACGAGATTTAACGACGGGATGAGGCAAGATGAGCAGAGCACGTCTGGCTGCCTTGGGAATGACTTCGTGGCGCTGCCAATCAAATAGCTGTCCTAGTCGGAAGGTGAGAGGCCCAATGTGGCAGCTGCGCCTGTCGTTTCACGCCACACTACTACAACACTATCGGTAAATATCCGCCAAAACGCGGCTTGTGGCGGATTAATCCGTCGTTTCCGCCGCTTTTCCTTCACTCCCTCCAAAGTGGATTATATCTACTGAAATGCACACTGTTGGAATCAGAACAACGTGGTCTGGCGTAAAAGGCTTAACAAGGTTTCAGAATTTTTGAGTTCGAGATGACCTAATCGTCCTGACCCGAACCACATTCTCTCCTGAGTCTCGCCTAATTATGACGCAGGAATGGACCTGTCTGAGAGAAATTTGATGGTTTCAAACGCTGTCGAAAATGCGCTGCATGTCAATTTTAAGCTTGGCCCGTTCACGACGACCTATTTGATATCAAATTTGCCTAAATTGGCTCCATGTGCACCATTTCATGCATTCTCAACTGCCGGCTTTTTTCCACTTCCGCTAAATTTTCAATACCTAAAGCTTTAGTTCGAGTTCTAATTTTTACTCGAGTTCTCGATAGGAGATTTGCATTACAAGTACAGGTTTTTGATTTACTTTGATCAAAGGCAAAATAGTAATCAGCTACCAAACTGATGCCGCATCAATTTTCCAAGGAGACACGTCCTGGAAAAAGGTTACTTCATGCGTGCAGATCAGATATGTGCGGAATTTCCGTTCCCGTGTTCCGAATTCCGGTTTCCGGCCATTTTGGGCTCTTCCGTTCCGTTCCGCCTGTTTTTGTGCCGGAAAGCGGAAACGGAAATAGGCACTATTCCACACTGTTTTCTATTGAACACAATCAGCTTATCAATTAAAAAGAGTTCTCCTTCAATTGTGAGAGAATTACTGTTTGATAACTCCAGTATTAATATTCTTGAAATTGGTTGGGCTACCAAAAAACACTCAAAATGGTAACGGCAGGGTGCAGGGCAAAATTACTGTGCCACAAAGGCTATGCGGCATTGTATGCAAAGAAAATGCACTTAACATTTGAATGACCATAAAATTTTTGATCCATTAGTTACAAATAGCTCACAAAAACTTTGTATTCTTTATTTCTTTCTAATCTTTGTAAGCATATCGCGCAGTATCATGAGCCAAAGGGTTCAGTGAAGGCTGTGCCATGCGGTTGTCTGCTCCAATATTACATCAGTGTTCTTGTTCATCAGTGCTTAATTTCGTTAGGTGTGATACTCATTCATAGAGAGTTATGCGATTCATTTTTCAATGAAGCATCACGAATATCTTCCATGAGCTGCGTTTTGATTGACTAGGGTGACTTATTGAACTCTGTGGAAGTTTGGACGCACCATGGCTAGTCAGTCATCCAGTTATCGTCTTAGATACCAGAATGAACTCTGAGTGCTGGTGTTGGTGATTACAATATAACTGCTAATCTTGAGCATGCAGATATCTGTGCAATCATGACGTCGTCCATGGCGCCACAGGTTTTTAAAAGTGTTGTGAGGAATGTCTTTCCCGGTCGGAAAATGATCTAGGTGCTACTCCAGTTTTAGCCCTTACCCGAGTCGGTTTTTTAATGCGGGTCTGTAAGTAAACTCAAGTGGTTAAGTCGGTTAGGTCTCCCATTCAAAAAATATCAGCTTCAAAAAAGTCAGCGAAAAACCCGTCGCAGGAACTAGATATGGAAAGAATGCATGCTGAAATAGTGATAAATAGTGAAAAAAGCCCCTGAATTTGTTTTCGTTATTGCTCAGCCATAGCTAAAAGGTTATCATAGAAATATTATAAATTATATTATTTATATTGTTGCTTCGTTATGTTATGATGAGGATGAGCATTAATATGTGGAAGATTCTGCTGCTCGCCAAGTTCTGAAAAAGAAAGGCGCAATGGAAGCCGCTTCTGACGTCGTCTCAGATGCAATTTTGGAAAAAAAGCGATCATGTGTCATTTCCGTTTCCGCGTTTCGTATTCCGGTTTCCGGCCATTTTTGAGCGTTTCCGTTCCGTGTTTCGTCTTCCGCTTTTTCAAGAAAAATTTCCGCACATCCCTGGTGCAGATCTATGTCTCCACGCGGCGGATGATTATAGAAGCTAGATATCTGATCAGGTACTATGCAGAGATGCTGCCCGGCAAAAACGATGAATTTAGCACATCATGTCTGCCGGTTGTACTCCCTCAAAAAGACGGCTTCCTCCAAATCCGACAATGAGATTTGAAGGCGACGTCTGCACAGGCCTTTCAGTACAGATCCTGTCACTTGGCGAAGCATATATTTGCAATATTTTCTTCAGATTATTCCAATCGACCTTAGTCTTGTTAATACTCCGAGACAAGTCTAGGGCTTGAGTATAGCCTCTTGTCATAATTGCAGTGACCTGGCCTGTTCCGCCAACAATGTCTGTTGGGCCAGCAATCACTGCTGCTCATTCTCACCGCTCACATTAACCCTTATTGCGATACTGCGTAGCGAAGTCGTTTACTAAAAATGAAATTTTTTATGAAAATGACAATGAAAATAAAAATAAAGGAACAGCAAATGGAATGAACTAAATGAAAGGAAAAATAATGAATACAAATTAAACATTTGAAAATTATAACACCTCCTTTCTTCACTGATGAGCTACCGAGGATGTGTTATGATGAACAAGGTTCGTCTGAAAAGAGGTGGCGAAACGAACCACTGGAGTTTACTTTGCTCCAAAATATTCAAGTAAATTTAGACGTCTTCTAAACGATTTTTGTTTCCTATTGGAAACATGATGCGGTGCCAATTTGGTAGCTGATTACTATATTATCTTTGATCAAAGTAAACCTAAAAGCTATGTTTGTAATCCACACCTCACAGTCAAGAAATTGAGCAGGAATCATCTCTTAAGCAAAAGTGGTACAGTAGTAAACAATTAGCGAAAATGAAGAAAAAACCCGCTGTTTAGAAATGGAAAATAAATGAAGCCAATTTAGGCCAATTCGGTGTCAGGTAGATAGCCATGATCAGGCAAAACCTAAAACTAGCATGTAATGCGAATTTTTCGAAGCAATCGGTGCTCATTGCCCAGCGAAAATTTGTCCCACTTATGCAGCAACTTGTCGACATGCAAGCTTTATCAAAACCCCCTCCCCCACTGAATGCCAATAGCTCTAAAGCAATGATAAGCATGATAGAGCGAGCTCGAGCAGTGGGCAGCATGTGCCGAATTCACTTTTAGACACTTATCGGCATTAACACGAATTCCTGTCATCTTAAATATTCAGCAGGTAGCAACATGTTTAATTGAAGGACGATGGAACTTCAAAAACCCGGCTTGCACGACAGCGGACAATGGAATGCGTGGACTCCATCGAGGGACGCGAGCAACTGATGCTACCGTCTTACCTACACTCCCTTTGGATTTCATCCACGAGCTTTTAGAAATTCACTTGTGACTGCTCTGCCGCAGGTAGAAGCTCGATCTTCAGCTAAAACCACGTATGACTCGGCTACAATCCGTGTCGTGATATTCCATTGCCATGCCCTCCGACCGCATTTTCCACTTCGCACCTGACTTGATCACCTTCAGCGGCATCGCGACAAAAGGCTGTGGATAGAGTACGTAAAACGGCCAAGGAAGCGGTTTGCCATGGATAAGGGCTCAATGAATGAATGGCTGCTCTGAAGGCATCCATCCTTTGACCACATATCCTTCCAAAAGCATCAGTAAGCCAAAAGCCAGAAGAATGCCTGAAGAAATGATATGTTCAATCGCTGCAGATTTTTTCTCTGCGGGGAATGCTGCTTGATAAAACGCGGACAAAACGCAACCCGTTCTCAGCCCCAACAGCTCTTACAAATCGTTTCGGAGGCCGCAGACGAAATATCTATAAACATTGTGCAGCCCTCACTAAACATCTAGTCATGCAGCTGTAATTCAGCGTTGCAGCAATGATACAAATACATAGCCTTGCGGGAGAGGGATAACAGGACCTTCGGGTTACCACGTACCGAAAGTTCGGAATCGATATCAACCCGCTATCTTTGAAATTGCTGCCATCGCGCGATCACCGACTATCTCAAAGAATGAAGTGCTGCACATGTGGTGCCTGGCGGAACCGCTTGTCGTCGAATTCGGATCTTCCTTGACAGCGTGCGAGGAGCTGCTCTCCGACAGCCAGGCAGATGTCAAAATCGAGCGCTGGCCGTTGATCTTTGCCAGACGGGCCGGAAACGACCGGAAGCCGTCAGCGGCACGTGTTCTGGTGATAAGCAGTCGTGGAGCAGCGGCGACGCCTGAAGCGGTTCGTCGCGAACCCGTCGGCGCTACTGTACCGGCTGCGCTTCGGGGGCGACGAGAAAGACCGCCTCTCCCTTCTCGTCGGTCCCTTTTGGGCTCGTCGCACCTCTTCTCTATCAATCGAAGGCATTGTTATCAATCCCACGCATCTGCGGTAGAAGCGCGTTGCCCGTGACACTGCCCTGCTCGACGACGTCTCCGTCCCTGAGGCTGCTCCGATCCGAACTGTGATCGCCTGTGACGATCGTCCGCGACCGCAGGAACGACTACTGCTGAATCTAATTCGATGTGGCAACCTGTCAGCGAATCCCGAAGATTACCGACCGCTGAGCGAATTCGAGTCTCCTACTGCTGAGGACCACCCTCGCCGGCCGAGATGTGCGAGCCAACGAAGGAGCTGATCGGCGACGAGTACGCGTTTCTGGAGGCCCAGACCGAGCAGCTCAAGGTGAGAATACGCAATCATTTTCCGTCCAAAGGGCGCGGCACACCGACTCCAGCAGGACGACCATCCATCACATCACCAGCTACCGCGCTGAACCAGAGGGTCCTACGGCCGCGTAGTGAATCCTACTGCGACATTGGCTGGGCGGCGTAAAGGCGAGCTGGCAACAAAGGACACACTGATGATGACTTCAGTCAGTCCCGCCACCACTTTACAAAATGATTCTTGTCGTCTGGTTCCGCGCAGCCCGTTCCCACCGGACGACCTCCCTCACCGCCAGCCGGCCAGCCAGCACAGTCTCACCGTGCCTGGACTTCTGGGGCAGGCGACAAGGTGTTCTAGCTGGGAGCCCGCTTCGCCTCTCCAGAACCAGTTGCGCGGCACTACACACGGACAGACGCTGATCAAGAGCGTCGTATCTCATCTCCAGCCGCGAGATATCATTGAATTATCCTTGTCCCAGCCTATTTCTCCCTCCGATAGCAATCGATCGACAGCCAGCCCGGCACGACGCTATGTCGAAGCGTTTCGAGCACTTCGAGGCCTGTCCGGTGCCGCCGTCGACACTGGCCCACCTGGAGTCGGCCACGCACGACGAGAAGAAGGTGAGCCTCCGAAGACCAGCGCCGAGAGCGCCCGCACATCGCCCGAGAGCGCGCTCGTCCGGCCCTTCCTGCCCGACCACACGCCAGCGAGCAAAGCGCGCGCCCGCCGTCTCCCTGTGCGAGGTCGTAGGCGGAAAATCCCGGACACGTCGCCCGTCCGGCTTCTGGAGCTCCTGCAGCGTGTCTCCTTCCCTCCTCCTCGTTCTGTCGCTCGCCTCTCGGTCTCCTGCTCCGTTCCTGACGCAGATTTATCCAGGTGTCTCGCGCAGTTCGTTGCTAGACCCCCTTTGCGTCTCCTATCCTAGTTGTCTGCGCCTATGCGAGATGTTCGCGTGAACATAGACGAGGACTTGGCTCTAGGTTAGTTATTTGGCTTAGACCGCTTCGTACTTCCGTCACAACCGCTTTCTAATCTCCTCGGACGCTCTTCTTGCTGTTCGGTGTGTCTTGGTCGATTTTCCGGATTAGATGCTTCTCTGCTCGTTTTCTATGGATATTTATTGAAACCTTTTTGACCTTTGAAATTTTTCAGTGAAAAACACAGTTTCTTACGCATCCCTTACACATCCTTCAGGCTGAACAGCAATTTTGATAACTAGGAATATTAGCAATGTTTTGAGCAACAGTTGGGTTAAAATTTATCTCTGTCAATTCCTCGTTTTACATCGGCGACGCAGTATCTGCCTACACTTGAGATAAAGTTTAGTTTAATTTGTCAAGTCCCCTCTTCAAAAAACCGACACGTAGGATTTGCCTGGACGACTGATCGTTCCTGTCGCTTCCATCACTGAGTATGAAAAGGCCTTCAGGCTGAACACGCCCGGTACAGAACTCGATCTATTGGTCCATAGAGTGGTTCCGTAAAGTTCCTTGACAGTCACCTGCGCAATGAGTTTTACTCTTTATCCTGGCTGAACGCAACAGAACACACGTATATTTCTTACAAACAGACAACCGCACTAATGAGTAACCACTGTACTGCAAGCATAGGCCTGATCCAAAGCAGTCAGACTCATCTCCTGGGACGCTCATTTCTAATTTTCCCGCTCGATGTCCTAGAAGGCACTAGACATGCGATCAGAACGTCTTGCCGTCAAATACAGAACGTTCTGAGGGAAAGCGTGCAATTACCCGCAGTGCGGTTTTTTGACGCCTAAAAAGTACGGTACACGCTCGTTCGCCGGCCGCCAGCATCGTGCTTGTCTGGCTAACCTCTGCTGCAGGCTAGAAACAGCGAAATAGTGCGCATCGGTAGGAGGCGCACACTCTGCGTCTCTTTCCA
This sequence comes from Heligmosomoides polygyrus bakeri, assembly GCA_947359475.1. NCBI lineage: Eukaryota > Metazoa > Nematoda > Chromadorea > Rhabditida > Heligmosomidae > Heligmosomoides > Heligmosomoides polygyrus. The sequence continues at coordinate 61,861,581 of OX375866.1, read as the reverse complement.
GCGCGCGCTATTTCGCAAGGCCCTGAGCGATTTCAACTTAATATAACGCGCTTATAAGGCATTTCCGCAAAAAACGACTACGATATTCGGACTTCCCATGGCAGATTACCCCTAGTAGACCTATTTTGAACAAGATTTAGTGCGGTACAAAAAGTACACTAGTACCCCAAGGAGTTAGGGGCCCCTCAAAGTCCAGTATTGCGTGGCACTGTCAGCACGCAGCCCGACACATTTGTGCGCGCCCTACGTGGAGATAAGGAAGGCGGTGAAAGATACCGGTGCAGACAGGAGCCAGATTCATCAACGATTTACAGAGATTTAACGGAGAAATTGCAGCCGAAATGCCTCATAACGCCAACATTTCACCATATCGCCTGTAGATAAGCCGTGCTAATTCGCGTTTTTTGAGGAATTTCCCCGTTGAATCTCTGTAAGTCGTAGATGAATCCGGCCCCTGTTCGTTGGGTCAGGGGAAGTGGTGGTGAATCAAAGGCCCAGGGTCAGAACTTTTCCTATGCATGTATTCCACTATAGGATGCCAAGTGCGTGTTCAGTAAGAACCTTTTATCAGTTCCCACCCTACATACGGCACTTTGTAATTTTGTTTATTTATATTGTATACTTATGACCTTCACATTAGGCATAACAGCTCTGTTCTCCTTCAGCTACCCGCAACTTGGACACCTACCTCACGGATGTTGTCCCGTTTTACAGAGGAAAAGTATGGTCGTGCACAAGAACGTGAGTGTAAAATCGCTTCATAGACGACTTCGCGTAAGCCCTAGTTTACACTTGAGCCGCTGCGCATCGCGGCACCATGGTCGGAATAGATATCAACCGGGCGACGCGAAAAATCGATATCTATGGCCTTTGTCATACCATCGCTCACCCCGAGCGACGCGTAATGATGTGCTCCCATATCGATCGGGCGGCGCGATGGAATCGATATGGGTGCATATCATTAGGCGTCGCACGGGGTGAGCGATGGTGTGACAAAGGCCTATGACGATCGTCGCAGCGCAAGTATAGACTAGGGCTAAGTGAAGAAGCCCTCGCCGGCTCTGGCTGAATCTGGCTGCTCGTGCTCAAAGGTATAGTCCGAATACGCAAAATCTTCCCTAGTTCTTCCCCCCCCCCCCTCAATAGTAGATCGAATCGCCACCTGGTTCGAGAAGCCGAGTCGTAACATCTGTAAAACGAAGTCGTGTTCAATTAAGAGTGTGGTTTGAGTCGCCATGTAAACAACTTGTCCAACGAAAAGATTGTTCGTCTGGAAGGTAAGCAGCCGCATGCCGACCGAAGTCACTGGTCCATGTAGGGAAACAAGCTGTGGAGGTGCCTGTAGCTTTTATACGCTGCCGTCTTGTGACCAATCCTTCCGTTTCAGTTGTTTTGTGCCTGTGTAGCAGTGATGTTGAACGTTCGTACTGCCTTCTGCTGAATATCTTATTATCTTGTGATTAAATACCGGTCGAAAACAAGCAGGTCAAACAAGGTTACATTCAACAGTATACAGCTGTAAGAAATATACAGAAAACGCCTGAAAACTGAGGAGGTCAGGACCCCTCCAATCTCAGCCGATCAGAGGGGAATGCAAAAATGCTGCAAGGCAAGAGAACCGAACCCACGACGTCCATCTCATGAAGCAGACCCCTGCGCCCCGAGCCACTTGCAAGAATGGGCATCGGCGGGATAGAAATGAGCGCTCTTGAGCGCCGCCGCCGCGACTCCATAGTAAATTCGGGGTCTCCCTACTTGTTTGGTTTAAAACGAAATACGTTTTTACACTAACCTAAGGGTGGAGATTCTTCCTTTATCACTCGCTCTCCAGTTCAGACATGCATTTCAGACCCTTCTCGTGCGAGCTTCGTCTCTAAGGGATAGCTGTACGCATGCTCTGCAGCGGTTGATCTGTCTTCACAAGAAGCTGCTTCCAACTAGAATTACCGCTATTTAAGGCCTAATGTTCGCAGAGAGACGTTTGCTGGGAAGAGCTGAGATTATAGCCACCTCCAGCCAGATAGTGTCACAGTGCCGCCCACCTCTCCAGCTTCAAGCGGTAGTCCGTAGTGGAAAGACACTGAATTAAATACCGGAATAACCAAAGAAAGTGCATGTCTTGCGCGATTACGCCACCCACATGTTGCGTTCTCGTCATTTCGAAATTATCATGTCTCCAGAAAGACTTCGTAAGAATGCAGAAGGTGAATCAGTTGACGAGTATAGATAGTGACTTCACCTTCCATGGATTATAGGTCGCTTCATAGAGAATTTTGGAATGTTCATAGGTATAAGAGTTAAGACTGCATTTACATTCGCTGTATGTAGCTACTCGCCATCCCTGCACCCCACGGTATGCTATGGTGATCCCTCCCATAACTACCATAGCGCCCGAACTATTTTTAAAGCAGAAATCTCGATTGCCTGAGACTGCCCCACAACTTGGTTCCAAGCTACACTTAGTGTTACCTCGCGGGATGGAAGATCTTATATGTGTGTAACCATTGCATTGTATTCCCACCCTTGATCGAGTCACGGAACAGTTCAACTCGACGAGGCCCTTGTCAGTTGTCACCGCTTCGCAGCCGCCAGTCGGTCCCGCGACGATCGCCTGCATACTGTGCGAAAACTCGTCCAGCCCGCCCCGGAAAACTCGTCACTACCGTGTAGCTTTTAGGCCGCCACAGACTTCTGCGGCGCCGCTGCCCTATGCTTAACCATAGGGCAGAGACGCAGAGCTCGCCTCCAGCGGCGCCGCTGGCCGGCCGGCGGCATCGGCGGCGTCGCCCAGCGGCACCGGCGGCGTCGCTGGCGGAAATGACTTGAATCATTCCACCCGGCGGCGCCGCTCCAGCGTCTGTCTGTCTGCGCTCTGCGCTCTGCGAAGTGCTCCTCTCTGGGCAGCTCACTGGGTAGGTTCTCCGACAGCCCTTGGACGGCGCGCTTTAAAAACCACTTACATGTCTTTATGGTCTACACTGTTCCGCAAACAGTACGGTTAAGTGCAAAACGGAGAAGTTTCTGCTTCGTTTTGAACTGGGTACAGGAGTACTAGAAGAGGGACTCATGTTCTTCGCTGTTTTATGGTGTACCCATTATTAGTACGCATAGCTGCTGATCTTGCTATTGGCTAGGTTTTCTCCTTGGGGTTCGATTCATCAACGATTAAACTGGGTGTGCGGGGGAGGGGGGGGAGGGGGGGGGGGGGGGGGGGGTTACTTAAAGGGAGAAGCATACCCACGATGTGGCTGGACATTCATTGTGCACATACCTCATCCACCCATTCGTGGAAGGAGTTGATAGGTGAGGAGTTCTCAACAATCCTTGTGGGTATCTCCGCATGCCCACGAGCATTTCTATATCTTCACCAGCCGTGATAGATGAATCCAGTCCCCGAAGTCCATATTAACCTGTTTATATCAGTTGCTATTGCGAAGCTTTTCTATTGCTCATCATATTCCGGCGATTCCTACACCAAACGGTGAGCACTACGCAAAATTCGATGGAATCAGTCGTTAGTGGCTGGCCGATGGATATTGCTTGCTTATTGTTGAAGCTTGTGCAACGCCGTCGTGTTCACGTGATTCCGACTTTAAACGATCAACTCTGAGGAGTGATTGAGCTGTTAAGGAGGTAAAGTGATCGTCACTAATTGTGCTCGACGGGCGGGTGAGAGGACGTAAGGGCAGACGAACGGCTTCTTTCTTTTGTATACCATTTTGACGCAGAGTTGAACACTTTTCTGAGCAGGCTGCCTAAGACTTTTGAGATCAAAGCGAACTCTTCCAAATCGAAGGGAGCTTCTTCTACATTAAAGTGGAGACTCAAAAAATGCAGAGTAATTTTTTGTTCAAGGAAAATCTTAGTATAACTTTCTTTGAAGTTTTAATTCATCTACCAAATAAGTGAACACATTATCAAAAATTTTATAAAAATGTTATATTTGAGAAAAAGCAATGATTTGAAGCCTGCTCTAAAGAGTATGAAGGCAGCCATTTTCCGTTGTCGAAACAGAGATTGCGCCATGCTTCCGTCCGAAACTTCGCGATTTTTATTCGATTGGTAGCAGGTTGCATGCAGTTTCACACCTTCAAGCGGTGCAACATAAACAATTGTAAAAAACGCATATCCGAACTTTCTTGCTGCATGTAGGCAGTATTTACGCTGTCAATCAAATAGACATTGCGTTGAATTTTTTGAGTGCACGGCGCGATCCATGCTTTTAATGCACTATGTGATTGCTGCTTGTTGCGCTTTAAAACAAAATTTAATTTATTATTTTTGTAATTTTTTAAAATAAAATTATTATGCATCTTGGGGTAGGTGAACCGAAAAACTTCAAATGATGCTCGATCAAATTTTTCTTGAACGAAAAATAATTCTAACTCTTGTAGTGAGTCTGTAGTTTAACCTGCCTAAGGTCGTTTCGATATGGAAGAGTTCGCTTTGATGTTGATAGTTTAGTTTGATAGTTTACAAATCGATATTGAATGTGATTTGGAAACAAAACGGGTATAGTGCTCTCGGCAAGAATTCGCTATAAGGGAGGGGCTGAAGTTGATGACGGTATATGAGCTTTCTGCATATGCAGAGGGTGCGGTGCTGTCGAGATAAAGAACTTTCTTAGGCTTGGGTGCCTCATCACTCCATCGTTGGTTGAGGCCTGCAAAGCTCGTGGGGAGGTGCTCGTTCGTCCATTCCCAGCGTGTACCAAGCACCCGCTTTTGAATGCGTCAGGATCAGTCAGGAGTTCTGGACTTTCCAGCATGTTTTAGCTTCCTATGCACAACGCTTAAAATTCGGTGTAGCATAGCACCACATCCCTATCTGTTTGCTTCGTCTCAGAGAGTAGAACGTCAATTGTATGAATTCTCTAATAAAAATTGCAACAACTACTGCAAAAGTAATCAGCCAAGACACGCCAAGCAGATTCACTAACCTTTGTATGTGTTACGTCAGCCTCTCTCACTAGCATCTAACCCATCCACTTCTCTTTCTACATCTGGACGAATGTCCTTGTATGCGAGAATTGTTCTGGAGCGGCGAAATTTCTAGCAATGGCCAAACGGGTACGACGGAGGAATCGCGGCGGATTTCGATCTAGTGAGGATGTGATGGCGAATGAGCCGGACTTCGCGTTTTCCGACGCGGGCCCTCACGCGCCGATGGTTTTCCACCGGGCCGAAGAGCAGGACGAAGACGGCAAACCGCTTTATGGAGACACCGTCAGTTGCGAAGCTGTTCTGTTACCGCGTATACCGGGGCCGAATAAACGTGCTTCTCTCCCAGCGATCATGCTTTGCTATTTTGTTTGGACATCTTCTTTACGTTTCTCAAGGTGTGCGCTCTTCATCGCTTGCTTTCAGTCCGTCGACTCGAGCGGGAGCTGGTTCAGCCGCACGCGGGAGACGTTGCGAGGAGATCTCTCCTCAATATGCCTTCTTCTCTTCCTCTACTTGTTGCAGGTACGGTTGCACTCAGTGGTCTCTGCAGTTCTCGGGTTACAGAAGTAGTTCACTTCCAGGGTGTCCCACTAGGGCTGATAGGAGCAATTCCTTTACTTCTTCAAGGCAAGCATGTCTCTTACGGCCAGCAGGCAATATTTTCATTTGCTTACTGGCCATTCAGGTTTGTTCTGCAATCTTATTTGGGGGTTGTTCGCGTTTTTTTTTTTTTGCAAAGCATATCTTTTAGCATGAAATTATTGTGGGCCCCGGTGGTCGATTCAGTGTACTGGCGACGAATCGGCCGGCGGAAGTCATGGATGGTTCCGTGCCAATATCTCATTGGACTCTTTATGCTACTGCTGTCCTTTAGAGTGCCATATATTATGGGCGAAGGAACAGGTGGTGTGTTTGGAAGCTTTTTTGTTCTGAAACAATGCAATCTTATGTGTTTCATTGCTCATGACCACTTTTCTCGGTAAGTTCTGAGGTTTCACGAAGGGTTACATATTGATGCAGAATTAGACTTTTTGGAGTGGCAGATCTTTATATATTAGAATATATCAGAATATATTTAAATACTGTGGCAGATCTTCATATATTAAAATATATGGTGGGATATTAGAATATTATTTATATATTAGAATAACACATTCCGTCTGAATATCATGATAACTTTCGTGACGCAGAGCTTGGCAAGAACGTTCCCACTTGGACATCTAGTGAGAGTTGTAACAGTATATCAGCCAGTACTTGGAGCATCAGCTGGTAATGTCGCAAGGGTCACCCAGGCAGTATTCTGACCACATCGATGCTCTATGTTTTTCATTCAAAGTGGTTGCAATCCTCGACCGGCCTGTTCGCGAATAGTCGTCAGTTTTCGCCGCTTCCTTTTCTGAGCTATGCACCATGACGAACTGAACCTTTCATTGGTGTATTGCTCCCCGCTATTTCGACTGCATGCTGCAGTTCTGTGGACGGTTCCTGGGTGCTAAAGGACGAAGCTAAGTTTTCAAAATATCACTAGCCGTCCCGTTCACCGTGGACTGGAGCAGGCGTTAGCAGCGCCTCCATTCGTCCCTTTCGCGTGCCAGAATGCTCTAATGGATCCTCACCGGTCGAAGGACATGCGGGCGTAATACCTTTCGTTCAGAGCTCTCACAAAGTTCCACCAACGCGTTGGTGGGCGTCCTGGCGTTCTCTTGACAGGCCTTCTTCCATCTGGTTTCTGCGAAACGCATCATTTGGCCGGCCCACCTAAATTTCGACGACTTGGCCCGTGCGACGTCTGGTTTTTCCAAGGTTGAGGAAGCTCGGAACTCTAAAAGCCTCTCACTTTCGTGAGTCGTGTCATATGTCAAGCATCGTCCTCTCGATTTCACGCTCTGCGACGCTGATCACGTGTTCATCCTGCTTTCGTATGGCCCTGGTTTCTGAGTCGGATGTTACGGCAGGAAGAACAGTGGAGTCGAATAGGTGGGCACGGAGTCGGACGTTCTGCGTCTTCTTCACGACTTCTTCGACGCTCTTGAAAGCTCCCCAAGCCGCTCGTTTCCTTCTGCCCAACTCCGGCGCTAGGTCGTTAGACATGTTGACTTCGCGACCCAGATAGCGAAGCTGTAAGCTGGTGCACTCGGAAATGTTCGTTCCGCTGAGCGAGAATGGGGAATCAGAAACTCGTTCGTTCCTCATGAGCATCGTCTTCCTAAGATTCAGCTGCAGCCCAACGTTCCCACATACACGATCGAAGTCGGCCAGCCTTCGCTCGGCCTGACTGATGCTCGGTGTTATGAGCACGATGTCGATAGCGAAGCGAAGATGGTGCAGTTGCCGGCCGTCGACCTCCACTCCCATGTCTTCCCATTTTAATTCGCGCGTGACGTTCTCGAGGGTGGCGCTGGAAAGCTTCGGGAACATGGTGTCTCCTTGCCGAACCCCTCTCTTCACGTCGATGACGAGCGTTGTTGTAGAATGGTGAAATCTTGGTCATGAATCCACTATCAGCGTTTTGCCTTAGGTACCCGACTGCCAGAATTTAATCTGTATTGCAACGTCGTGGCCTCCACACTAAGAATTGTGCCTAGATTATTACAAATTCGAAAAAAATCTGTTTGCACGATGTCTCTCATTAGAAATTGCGTCACGCACTCGTCTGATCGTTTGATTGGTGCAAGTGCTCCAATCAGGCAGTTCTTTTGTAGCAGATTTCATGTCTTTTGTAAATTGAGTTTGTTGAATCTCCAACTTAAGTAGCAGTCTCGATCATAAGAAAAGCTTTCTGATTGTTAATACTATGAAATCGTGCATCAATGCAGATTGTCCCAAAAGAGTGCTGTCAATGTTTGAATGGTCATAAAACTCTTAGCTTTTCAACACTTGTTGTAGCTTGTTTTGAATGGCAGGAAAAAGTAATCTAACAAGGATATCTCCAAAGTGGTGGTGAGCTTTTGCGATGCAATTTTTACAGGATATAGGGTCCCCTGTGGGAGCCCGAAACCATGGTTACTCATTTCGGAATCCTCTTCTGTGGTCGAAAAAAAGCGTGCGGACGCGTGATCGCGAAGTTCATGACGCCCACTACCACCCCGTGGTCGGTCGGCGTAGTGGTAGTGTTGTAGCTTCACATGAGCAAGGTCGTGGGATTTGCATTTTGCGATTTATCGTCAGTGGGACCATTTATCCACATGTCCAAGACATTTTTGAACAAAAACACGGCAACAAAAGTGCTTACGTTCATCAAGCTCTTTGAAAGTGGAAAGGTGAGAATTTTTGACTTCCAGGTTATGCAAGTAAAAACCTTATGCCAGATTCGTGATCAGCACCAAAAATAACCCGCACGCACAAAGTTTGGGCGATATTGGTGCTACTACGTCCTTTTTTGAACGGATGGTAGAGAGAAGCGTAGATGTTCAGTTTGTGAGCAGTATATTTCGCTTACATGCTTTTTTGCAATCTTCCATCATTGTTGGAGAAGGTTAGTACAGCACTAACCATTCTTACCTTGGTTACTACGTTTTGACTCCATCCATGTAATGAATATAATAGAATTTGCTATCTACAACACCTCGTCTTGAAACAGCTTGACTGTTCGAAAATCAAAAGGGGCCATGCAGTGTACTAGGGAGGTCGAGAAAAATAGTTATTCAAACTTCTGTTACGGGTGTTACTTGGAGTGCTGACCATGAATCTGACATGGGTTTCTGGATTTCCCGTTTTCTCATGACAGGTTAGAAATGAAAGTGAGGGTGGTGAGCTAGGATGCACCAATTTCGCCCAAACTTTGTGCGTGGGGGTTATTTGGGGTGCAAATCACGAATCTGGCATCAGTTTTTGACTTGCTTAACCCGAAAGTCAAAATTCTCACCTTTCCACTTTCGAAGAGTTCGATGAACGTAAAGGACATTTGTTGCCACGTTTTGTTCAAAAATGTGTTGGAAATGGGGATATAGAGTCCCACTGACGATAAATCGCAAAATGCAAACACAAGAATACAAGGGGGAATCGAACCCACAACCTTGCGCCTGTGAAGCTGCAACACTACCATTACGCCAACCGACCACGTCCAGTGGGAGGCGGCAGGGCGTGATGAACTTCGCGCTCACGCGTCCACACGCTTCGACCACAGAAGAGTATTCCGGGAAAAGTAACTATGGCTTGGACTCCCTACACGTGACGCTAATTCTTGTAAAAATTCCACCGCAGAAACTCACCGCCACATTGGAGGCTCTCCTTCTATGTGCAATTTTGATATTGAGATTCATTCACTCGTTCAACGACTCGTGCCGTGCGTGTGCATCTGCAAATTTAGATAGAGTAAATTGCTGATGCGATAATTTCGAAAATTTTTCTGATTTTTGTATTTTCGTGAGTTTTGGCTTTTTTGATTTCTGTCCTCTGGCAGGTCAATGCTCTGTTTTTTTTTTTCTGGAATTTTTTTTTCGAAATTTCCGCCTATCCCTGTTGTAGACCACAGATCCATCGTAGACTCGTACCATCAGACACTGTCGAGCGTTTGCTGCAGTGGAATAGACATCTACGTGGCGGTAGTGGATTCTATTACCTCCAGTTCTAACAACGCGCAGTAGTTGGAGCGAGGTGCATGTGGTCTTAGTTTCCTATTTCTGTTAGGCGCTAGGGCAGAATCTTTGAATATTTTTCCCTTCCTGTTGTCATTCTTCTCATTAGCGTCTCATGCTGAAATGGTGGATCTGTCCTCAGTTCGATGCCGGATGAACTTTCTTTTGCACTGCAAATGATGAAGCTTTCCTGTTTCCTGCATCCAAACCAAGACTCATACGTTACCTGCTTTCAGATGCCGGGCCTAACGTGCTATTTCTCATGTTGATATTTTTGCCATTGAATTTCCTTGCTGCCACTCAGGATATTGCTGTTGATGGTTGGGCTTTAACCATTCTGTCCAGGTAACACATTATTTTTGAAGAGCACTGTTCTGGCGTAGGTTTACCATGTTCCAAAAATATTTTGCAGGAAAAATGTCGGATACGCGTCTACGTGCAACGCAGTTGGTCAGACTGCTGGGTACTTTCTGGGGAACGTGGTTTTTCTCTCTCTGGAGTCCGCCGATTTTGCGAATACGTTCATTCGCTCGGCCGATAACCAGCAGCCATATGGGATCATTGATTTAGCAGGTCAGTGTCCTTCATTTTGTTGTGGTTGGGACTCTGATACGTCTATAGCAACGAATTCTATCGTTTTGCCCGGTAAGCAAGTACGCTTCTGCTTCGAACTGCTTTGGCGTTCCAGGTTTCGTCTTCTTCTGGGGTTGGATTTTCATCATCTCAACCACGTTGGTGTTAATCTTCAAGAAGGAGGTCGACAATTCTTTGGAATCTTCTTCGTGAGTTTTGAGCGTCGCTGGGTTTTGTCAGTGAGGTCTTGTCTCAGAATTCCTTCTCGACCATTTTTAGATCCAGTGATGATGGTGACAAGGAGTTGGAGCTCGGAATCGTTGAGACATACGGCGTGCTTTGGAAAATCCTCAAGTTGAAGCCGATGCTGTTCATGCTGGTGATCCTACTCACTGGAAAGGTGCTGCTGCTTAAAAAAGGATATCTGAGCATCAATCACTAAGGCGTGACGAGTTCAATTTGATGGCACTCAGGTTGCGTTCGCTGCCACGGATGGAATCACTGGCCTCAAGCTCATAGGAATGGGTATGCCGAAGGACAGACTCGCCAGTTTCGGACTCTTCTTGACGCCCCTGCAGGTGCTCCTTCCCGTTCTGGTGTTCCTTGCTGTAGGCTCCTAATGTAGTTCTCTTGAAGATTATGCTTCCCTGGATGATCGGAAAGTGGACCGCTGGTCCCAGACCTTTGAATATCTTCTTGCTCGCCTATCCTTACAGGTAACTCTAGATTACCGCTTTTTAGGTGTGTGGAGTGGAGTGATCACTCAGTTTGTCGACTTAATTTACAGTGTTTTGTTGTCCGTTCGTCCGAGTTTCAGCAGCTATGTGGGGCGCCAGTGGGCATCTTTAGAGCACAGCTATCGTTTCTGTAGCGGGTGTACGTTTAGCGATGAGCGATTTTCCGGATTTGCCTGCATCTCTTCGTTAAATTCTTCCGTTAACACAGTGAATTCGCGCTGGATAGCCCTAGCGGAACTTTGCGAGCACCGAAGTCACCGAAGTCAATTCACCGAAGTCAGAACTTTTTCTTCGTGTAAAATTTGTTGCGGACGAGTTTTTTTTTTCTTGCAAGCAGCAGTACCGTTGTTTGTAATTCGAGCACCATCCACTTCTTTGAATGGAAGCGGTGTCGATCATGTTTCCATCCTTCATCGCAACTATTCACACTTTTATTGCCTGTTGTCCGATTTTTTAGTCCTCACGTTTCTCCTCCTCGTATCATCTTTTGTTGTTTCCACGCCGTTCTTCTGTTTCGTATCTATTTCTCATACCTCTCCACCATTCTCCTGGCGTTTGCAGCTTCTTCACGGTTTTACTTTCTGATATTTTATTTATTTATTTATTTATTTATAGATGCACCATAAGTGCGCTACAACAGGAACATGAACACGCAAATTCCGTATGAACTCAAAAAAACACAATGCAATAAATTTAACACTGAACACTGACGAGACAAATAAAGACAATAAATCAATATGCACTGCAATTGATAAAGTTAAGTGTTTCGCATCGATTCAGAAGCTTAAATACAAGAAGACTGCATTAAGGAACCAAGACATCTAAAGGGACTAAAAATAAAATGTCCATTTGAATGAATAATCATTAGAACGCCGATAATTTACTACACTAAATTGTTGTAAACGTCTGCTTGGCGCTCAGTATAGCTATGGTGTGATTCTGATGGATAGAGAATCACTTTCGAGCAGCTTAGTCAAACGGAAGCACCTAGGAGTCCGGTCTTATTCCGGTCATACCTAGGCCTTCATTGCGCTTCCATTCGATACTGCTTCCATAGGAACTGAGGTGGTCAAACCGAACTTGCAGACGTAAATTGTCTCAAGTAAAGCATGACTCTGCGGACTATATATGTGAATATATTATATAAAAAAACATAACCATGAGAAAAAATCCATGGTGGTTCCTTCGCATTTAAGCACTGAATAGCCTCGAACTTCAGTCATGAATCGAAGCAGGCATATTGATTCAAAAAGTGTGACAAACGCAGCACACACTACTGTGTATCAACACGTAGTCCCTTAACATTAGTATCACTCTAAGTATGCAACTGGTATCGACGATCCGGGATCAACACAGTAGCGGCGGCATGCGGATTGTTGGTCAGCGAACTTCATAAAGTTACATACTTCACACAGGCGACTTTGCTGGCAATACTCTTAGAAATCTGCAATACGAAGCGTAGACATTAGCTCTATTTTTCTAAATCTAGTCCTGAATGATGAAGTGTTCTCTGCATCAATGACATTTGGTGGAAGCCTCTGAAGCCATCGAGAAGTTCTGAAGAATAAGGAGTTTATGGTGTTATCGTAGTTACGAGCAACACGAACATTCATCAGCGAAATCACTTTTGACCTTCCATTTGTGGGTCTCAGTATCCAGTACTTGCTAGGTTTGAGTTTTGATTCCCCTTTCAAAATTTTGAAGCAGAAGGTCAAGTCGCTGAATGTCCGCCGGTACAGTAGGTTTTTCAATCCTAAGAGTTGCAAACGTTCGTGATAGTCAGGAATTTCGCTGTTGTCATTTGCAATGCGCCTACGAAATAAAATTTTTGTGAAAACTCGCTAAACCTTTTCTAGTTTAGCTTGTAGTTTTTTGGTATGTGGACTCCAGACTTGAGATACTCAAGTATTGGTACTACGTATGCTTTATAAAGCTTTAGCAGAATGGATGCATCCGTACAAGTAATATTCCTGAGAATGACAAACAAAACTGAAAAGGCTTTCCGAACAATTAGGTCAATGTGCGTTTCAAACGTCAAGTCGGATTTCACAATAACTCCCAAATTACGAGCTTCATCTACGGATTTCAAAATTGTCCTATTTATTCTATACTCTATGATATCAAGGTTACCTGAGGTTTTAGCGAGATTCACTGGTATCCGCCAAATAGGCGACCACTCCATCATCTTGGATATGGATTGAGAAAGAGCAAGGCGCACCTGTGTATAGTTCTCACTATTGTATACTCCAAAGACTTTGATGTCATCCGCAAAAAATTGAACTTTTACACATGGATGAGTAGCCAACCTGGCTGGTAGATCGTGGGTGTAGACAAGAAATAAGAGAGGCGAAAGCACACCTCCCTGTGGCACGCCACTTGTACAGGGATACGATTTAGAAAATGTGCTTTTAACCTTGACACTAAATTCCCTGTCCTTTAGATGAGCACTCAGCCACCTTAGAAGTGATGAATTGAGTCGTAGATGATACAGTTTTTCAAGTAATTTTCGATGGTCGACTTTATCAAAAGCTTTAGAAAGGTCAAAATACACAACATCAACAGACTTTCTGTTACCTATAGCCACGCTCCATTCAAAAAGGCTGTCCGAAAGTTGTGTGGTAGTCGACGCGTAGGCTACGAATCCGTGCTGTTCATCGGGAATGATATTATTGCTTCTAAGCCAAAGACAAAGCTTATCACGGATTAGTTTTTCGAGGATTTTTATAGGTGTGGGAAGTATGCTGATTGAACGGAAGTTCGAGATTAGGGACGAGTTTGACTTTTTAGGGATAGCTGTGACAATTGCCCTCTTCCAGGAAACCAAACAACAGGGATACATTAAAAATCATTGCCAGAGGTTTATGTAACGAAAGAGCGCACTCTTTGAAGATTATTTGAGGAATGGCATCAGAAGTCATGGAAGTAGAAGTCTTCAATGACTTTAGAGTTAGTAGAACATCACTTGGAGCAACAATTAGCTCTGCTGGGCTGTGCTCAACTACGGGTTCATCTCCAAAGTACGAACATAAACTTGGAGAAGAGTCGGCAGAAGGCGTGAAAACCGATGAGAAAAACCAAGCTAGGGCTTCGGCTTTTGTGCTGTCATCAACATATTGATTTCCTTCCTCGTCATGAAGTACGGGTAATTTAGGTCGTTCCTTCAACTTGTACTTGATCAGCTCAAAAATTGAGTTTTTGCATGTAGGATTAGCAGCCCTTTTCTCACGATTCGCCAAAAATTTTCTTAAATGGTGGTCCAATTCAGAGCAGACCTTTTTGTAACGAGAGCGAGAAAGGGGATTTTCTAGAGTTTTGAAAAGGCGCAGTTTTTGCGAGACTAAATTATGAATATGTCTCGGAGAGCGTGGCAATGCAGTATTTTTGACCTGAATCGGTACGTATGTGGCTAATCCGGTGTAGATTACATGACAAAACCTTTGGTACATGTCGTCCACCGATGTATTACCTTGAAAAACGTTACACCAGTCTACAGGGTGCGTAAAAAGTATTGACGCACCTACTTTTTGATTCAGTTCCAGCTTCTCTTTGTACCCCTCTAGGTTTTTGTGTGTTATTTTTGTTGTCTGTATTGTGCTCAAAAAAAAACACTCAGGGAAAAACTGAAGAAACATGATCGTCATCGTTACGGTGGCCCTTTTTTGTCTGTTTCCCAAACAGCTTAGTAGTTCCTTAACAAGAGAATTAGGCGCTGTTCGAAACGGTTGGTGAGGAAAGAGGTCAGCAACCCAAACGTCAGCCACGGCTCTGTCATAACAGATGATGATTACAAGAGGTTCACGCACGTTAACGTTCAAATCCAAAATTTTCAATCTCTGTCCAAAAACGGCAAACAGATAACGCGCGCAGGTGTGAACAGCTTCTCAGACGAGCACAGCTTAAACAAGAATCCGCAGGATTACTATTTTTAGGCGATTTTGGAGAATGAGGCCTGGGCTACTTTCAACAGAAGTGACCAGTCGCAGAAGGCTACCCTGTTCAAAGCACGGAACGAAATGCAAGCAAGTGCTTGCGGCGCGTGCTCATGAATTTTTCCGTCGTTTTCGTTCGTGTATTCACAGTAAAGGAGCCAATGTCAATTACGAGTTATTCTATCGTGTTTGCAAGATCATTTTCCATATTTCTCAAGTGAATATTTTAAAACTTACTGCGCAATACTATTTCCACAACCGTCATTTAGTGCGTCAATACTTTTTACGCACCCTGTACTGTGGAGTAGGACTCAGAAAGCGCAGAATAGTTTGCTTTACTAAAATTTGGAGTAGGAGTTGTTACGGAATTGTGGAATTCATCAGTGTTAATGTTAGACGACACGACACTGTGATCTTATGACACAAATGGAACAGACACAGCAACTTCACTATTCAATGGCACTAAAGTTAAAATGATGTCTAGAATAGAATAACCTCGAGTAGGTTCACTGACATTTTGGGTGAGGCCGCAGTAATGGAAAAAATCTAGCAATCTAACGGAACCCGAATCCATCGCTTCCCATGTCAATCAATTTTAAGATTGAAATCACCCAGCATTATCAAGGGCTTATTTGGAAGGCAAACGTCCAAAAGAGCATCAACAAGAGCTTCGTCATCAGCAGTTGTAGACATAGGAGGCCGATAAACGAGTATGACTCTAAATTTCGAATTGTTATGAGCGTCCAAACAATCTAGGATTATAACGTCGGACTTGAGGTTTGAGGGAGGAGAATTCTCGGTGACAATTATTGAATCTTTAACAATACAACAAACTCCACCACCTCTGCAGTCATCACGGGAAAAGTTCGGTATGGAAAATTTGCTAAAATTTCTGAATTGGGGATTTTCGCTCTTAGCCATGTTTCAGTTATAAATAGAAAATCAGGTTTATGAAAGGATAGAAAAAGGTGTAGATGGTGGATCGTGTTTTAAAGGCTTCGTGAGTTAAAAAGGAAACATTTGAGCCTGGATTTCCTACCTTGCAGAGCTGGGCGTTTCCCGAACTCCCAGCACGGCGCACGGGGAGGTCCTGGATCCGCCTAAGCTCGCCCCTAAAAACAATCCACTCCCGGTTTTTAGCTTGCTTGTTCCTTTCTGAGGCCTCATTCCTCAGGTCCTTCTCTTTCTCTCGCTCTGCTGCGGTCATGCTGCGGCGAATATACACGTCGGAGTAGACACTCTCTCGAAGTCTAAAGGAGTTTCCGAGGACACGTCTCCAATGGGCTCTGGATGGAAGAACGATCTTGACCAGACGTGGCCGATCATTACCCATCTGTCCCATTCGGTAGACCTCCACAGGCCTGCATTCGACTCCGAGTACGTCTAGCACAGAGCTAACTTTATCCTCATGATCCCGCTGTTTGGAAGATGGAGGCAGATCTACAGAGGCTTCCTCCAAATTGTGTATGACGATGCTTCTGGCTCTCTTCTCAGCTTCCATCGTCTCACTGATTTCACTTGGTATCCTTGAAATCAGTGCTACCATCATTCTTTCTATCTCCGGGTCCTTATTACGCTCAAGAATGGCTCTCATGATTTCGCCAGCTGACAGCTGAGAGTAATCAACCTGAGCAACCTGAGCTGCTTTACTCCCGCTGTCCTGACTGCCGAGACCTGAGCATTCGACCAGTTCATTTACCGAAGTAGGAACTGACCGGGGAGTTTTCCTACTTGAGCGTCGAACTTGAGACATTGTTGGTCACTAGAGGCAGGTAAGTTCGAGGCAATCAATAGAGGATTAAATTTGCGAAATTAGCGGACGACACCGAAGAAAGAAACAATGGTTCACAACTAGAATCAACCAGCAGTAGGAAACAACGTAACCGAATGGATACTTATCTCCGGAAGAAGGGAACACCGCCACTCAGTGCCGAGGGTCGATAATGAATGATTTTGTAGGAAAGCTTGAAAAAACCATAGTATGCGCGAAGAAAGCGGCTAAGAAAAGGAAAGGGCGCGGAAAAGGGCAAGAAATGAGGGGATTACATCGAATGGGCTCATTTTCATATCCTCTGATCTTGCACCCCAACTTACCCGGGAAATTGGACGAGATTTTCGCAGGAGCACTAAACGATGTTCATTCCACCATATTCTTAGATTGAATCAATCCAGAGAAGATTACCACTTTCACTGCGCAGGAACGACTCGCAATTTCATGAGTCGTTCCAAAAAATTTTGGGTGCGTGGTAGCTCAATTGAAGTAGGCTGCCGCGTGCACCCCGACTGAGGTTCTGGTTAAGGTTTTGGTTGGTCCCGCCGAGGCTAACCAATCATCCCTCCGCGTTGAAGAATTGGATTACAGGTAGAATAGAATGCATGGGGCATCCCGAACAGGAACTGATTAAATCTGTTCTTCATTCTTTATCAATCACTAGGCGACGGCTGTTGAACGAGAAGGTTGAACCTATCACAACTGATGCAGTGTGGCAAGTGGTAGTATCATTTTGTTATTTAGCGGGTTTGTGGCCGCACTGCACAGGCAACGCATCTTAAAATGGAAGTGAGTGCTGATAGGTTCCAAGAGTTGTGGATGTCGCGTTCGGTCAAACGGCGCCGGTGGATTAGTAGCGCATTCCCCCACCAGGTCAGCAAGAGGTTCGAGTTCGATTCACGCCGTGGCGATAGAGTTTCAAAAACAAAACGTCATTATTCAAATGATGGAATCCGATTCAGCTAAGGGCGCAAGTTATAGCTGTGCTGGAATACCTATTCGAAAAACATTCGAATGATCTTCATTCGAACTTGAATATTCGAGTTCGAATATTCAAAAAATCGCTTTTTTCGAATGTATTTGTATTCGAATATTTGGAAAACCGCCTTTTTCGAATATATTCGAAATTTTTGAGCATTCGAAACCATTCGAATATTCGAAAAGATTTCGTGAGCACAACTTAGCGTAAGTAGACAAAGATATGCATTTGAGAAGGACTGCTCTTATATTAGGGGGGGGGGCAAAAAGTAATGAGACAAATTGAAAAAATCTTTCTCTCTTTATAACTCAATTACAACTCAACGATGCTGAGGAATGTATTTGCCATTAAGGGCAATGACCTTGCTGCCATCGCTCAGCCAACTTCCTGACCCCATCCGTCCAGAACTGCTTGGGCCTGGTGTTGATCAACTGCTTGATATGGTTGTCAAGGACTGCTTGGGTTCTTGTGTCCCTTCCAACCAGGAAGTCCTGTAGGCCCAAGAAGTAGTGGTAGTCGCATGGAGAGATGTCCGGCGAATACGGTGGGTGAGGCATGTGAACGTAGCCCAGCTGGCCAAGCTTATCCGTGGTTACTTGTTCCCGATGGGGTGCGGCGTTGTCGAAGAGGAGAACCTTCTTGAAGCGCTGCGAATGAATAAGAGCGAGTCGCTGGCCCATCTCTTCCATTTCGTTCACCATGGCCTTGGAGTTCATCGTAGTGCTCTTGGCAAACAGCTTCCGGTAAACCTATCCACGGGCGTAGACCAAAAAGCTCCAAAGGTGCTTCTCGCCGTGAACATCTCGCCGAACGAAGGTCGGTAACAGGTCACCAGGCCTCACCCAGACTCTCTGCTTGGCAAGGTAAGGTAGAAGACGTACTTCTCATCTTGCGTGAATATTGCTGCTTGGGGTTGGGAATTGGGCGAGATTTGCGCGACACAGGCCGACTCGTCAGGCTGGGGTTTCGGCATGAGCCAGACTGCGGTTTTGGCATGGTTCTGGAAAGGGCGGAAGTGGTATCTTCACAGATGGGCTTCAGTAAGTAGCATACAAACATACAAATACGATAAGCACGAAACCAGACTCCAGCCACGAGATATATGGACACGGCATGGGGTGTCTCATTACTTTTGCCCCCCCCCCCCCCTACCTAATACACATAATCATCGCGAACTGCACATACTTTGTTGTCCACCTTTTCGTTCTAGAATTCCTAACTAACAAGGAAAAGTGTAGTACGTTGCATGGCATATCTCAGATGATTGTCTGAAATATCTACTTCCTCCATCGAACCTAAAAAGACCTCGAAAACCAAGATCCTGTCCACATCGTTTTGAATAATCCAAATTAAGCTTGCCGCGCGGCATTTTCTAGAAAATTCTTCTAGAGAGCAATCAGTTTTTCAATAACACCTCAAATTTAGTTTGGGGTATTGTTTGTCCGATAACAATAGATTGTAGAAGTGGATATACCCTTTTTTCGCAACACTATTGGTGGAGAAGACAACGGTTCGAGTACAGCTCACGTGTGCTTCAATGATCTGTCTTCATGTGCTTTTGCCCACACGTGCTTGCTCAGACCCGAGAGTGAATCTGCTCATGAAGCAGAAACGTTGCCGTGCGCGTAATTCTTCGGGCGCGTGGTAGCGGATGAGGCGCAGGCCGTCGCGTTCATACCGAGTTGAGCTTCTTAACCCATGTTCAGTCCAGGCAAGAGAAGCCTTCCATGCCTCCAGCTGCGGCTAATTGGTGCCGGAGTTGTCTGCGAAGGACAAAACACTGACATTCTCATCCATCAGTGGCGCATCCCCAGAAGGACTGACAAACGGCGTGCTTTATCTTTTATGCCTGAATTCTTTAGAATTTTCGTATGTCTTAAACCTCCATCTTTATGAGGAAAGACAGTAGTGAACTGCTATATTGTACAAAGCGTTACCTTCCTAAGAGTCAGACTATCCATAAATTGTCTTGTGGAGGTAGCTGAAACTGAACGCGAAAGCTGGTCATTTTTATTTCAGAGATTTTTCAATGTTAAAACGGAATGCTTGAATGTCTACAATGACTTTTTAGACTCTTCGTTGGCGGCCTATTTGCCTTGCTTGTCTACTTCACGCCGTACTTCAAGCAGGATTCTGGCAAATTCAACAACGCAGTTTACGTAGTGTGGATAATTGGCTACGTGCTTCATCAGGTTTGCTTTTCAGATCATTTGTTCAGTGACGGTTCATTCTTCGCCCCAGATTGTTAAGTGGCCTGAAATGTTCACTGAATCAGCTGAAGTCTTGGCGCCTCCCTTTTGTCTGCAAGCACCTTCGATCGTTTCACGGTAGGGGGTGAATGTTCGTAAATTAAGGCGGAGTAATATATGTACTATATTAGAAGTGCGGCTAAGTATGTTCCTTAAGCTCACTATTGACTACTGTCCCAACGGTACGCCGGAACGCCTGAAACGAATAGCAGAGGAATAATCCTCACCGTCTGTTTGGCCGCGAAACAATTTGTCTTTCCGAGTCCTTGAGGCAAACGAGCTAGAGGCAGCTAAAGTTTCCTGTGGTTAACAGTGTCCGCAGGCGCGAGCACATTACGAATTCTCCAGCGCATTGCAAGTGTGGCTTGGGTGGGACGGAGCTACAGCTGCTGAATCATCAGCGGGACATCTGAGACTCGGCTCCTGCACTCATCGGCCACTTTAGGCCTTTGTCATACCATCGCTCACCCCGAGCAACGCCTAATGATATGCACCCAAATCGATTCCATCGCGCCGCCCGATCGATATGGGAGCATATCATCAGGCGTCGCTCGGGGTGAGCGATGGTATGACGAAGGCCTTAGGCCCCGTTTATACTTCATCGCGGCGCGACGCGACGCCACGTATAGTAGCCATCAGCTGGTATTGATTGTGCGACGCGATCGATCAATTCGGCCTCATTGCGTGACCATCGCGTCGCACCGCGACGAAGTATAAACGGGGCCTTACGCTTTTAACCTTCTATAGAGCTTCTATAGAGAGGAGACGTCTGCACATTTTTTGAAGCTTAGTAGCCTATTGTTTTTTACTACCCTCCTTTGTTGACACTATGGGATTCATTGCCGATATCCCCATTGCGTAAAGCACGATAGTTTATGAAATTCTTTGAGATTCCTTGATCATCAATCGTATATACTCACAGAGTGCATAAAACCTTAGGTGGCGATGTCCGTTCCTCCACGTGGTGCCACTGGAAACTGCTCGCTGTGCGAGCTAAACTAGTCACGGACATTCGAAAGCAGGCGACAAGCTCTTAAGACAGGCCGGCCTACGAAGACCCATGTCACATGGTGTATGAATAGTCATGTTTTTCGAGATTGTGCTACGGCTCCGCGAGAGCCGACGCGCACTCGCAGAGCCCGGCGAGTCTGGAAAGTATGCTAGGGTCCCTGATGCGAGGACGGCATCGGGGGGCGACTAAGCTAGTCCGAAAGTCCCGTAACGTAAGCAGGACTAGCGTGGCTACGCTGAATGTGGGTACGTTGACGGGCCGCTCGTGCGAGTTGGTTGAAGCACTGGAGCGAAGAAGAGTTGATTTCTGTGCGGTGCAGGAGACAACAAAGGGGCCTGCCGCAAGTCAAGGGGCATAGGACGTGGCTTCAAGGCCGTTCTATGTGGAAGTCCCAGGACCACCAGTGGTGTCGGAATAATCGTCTCCGAACGATTTCGTGACTCGATTGTAAGCGTCGGGCGCATTGACGATGGGTTGATGAAGATCGCTGTCGCCGCTAAGGGGCAACTCTATCACTTCTTCTCTGCGTATGCGCCGCAGAGTGGCTGCTTCGATCAAGCCAAGGATGAGTTTTGGAACCTGCTTGATGAGAAGACAGCGGAGGTACCGTCGAAAGATGGCATCATAGTCGCTGGTGACCTTAATGGACACGTAGGTGCATCGAAGGACGGGTACAGCTGCCATGTTGGTTTCGGATACGGGTCTCTAACCCCGATGGTGAGCGTATTCTTGAGTATGCGGAGTCGCATAGCCTCACCATTGTGATCGTCTTCCGAAAACGCGACTCCCACTTCATCTCATATTATAGTGGGAGCTCCTAATCTCAGATAGACTTAGTGCTTGTGAAGGATCGTGACCGGAATCTTGTCACAGACGCGAAGGTCGTGCCGTATGAGACGGTCGCCCCACAGCATCGACCGCTGATCTGCACCCTAAAGATCGCACCTTCGAGGTTGAGCAGATCGAGCGATGCGGTGCAGCTAGAATCAAGTGGTGGCGAATGAAAGAGAAGGAAGCAGCTGGGATTTCTCGCGTACGGTTGCCGACAGTCACGACTGTCGATGAAACTTGGAAGAGAGCAAAACGACGCGATACGCCAAGCTGCAAGATTGGAACTCGGCACTACGAAGCCTGGACGACGCAAAGTCGACAAGCAGACATGGCTGTGGACGGACGATGTGAAAGCGAAGGTTCGAGAGAAGAAGTCGCTGTATCATGTGTTTCTCGGCGACAGAACAGCCGACAACTGGCAGGAGTATCAGAAGGAGAAGAAGGCTGCAAAAAGCCGTGGCTGTTGCGAAAGCCACTCATTATGGTGATGTCTATCGAAAGCTCGAGTCGCGCGATGGTGAGCGGTATCTGTACGGACTTGCTAAGACCCGGCTAAGACCGGCCATCGCCAAACCGAGGATATTGAAAAGTTCGTTGGCATCAATGATGAGAGCGGCCATCTTCTCTCATCTTCTGACAGACCGCAAAAAGGCGCTAAAGCGATGGGGTGATTACTTTGAGGAAATTTCCACTATGGAATTTCCTCATCCGGCCATACCTTCTGTGGCTTCTGTTCACGGTCCCGTTCACAAGATCACCGTGGAGGAAACAGAAGCGGCTCTGAAGAAGACGAAGCCCGGTAAGGCGACAGGGCCGGATGATCTGGCAGCCGATGTTTGGAAGTCGAAGCTCTGGTATCCTGCTGAGTGGTTGGCTGAGTTCCTCAACCAGGTAGTAAAGGAGAAAAAAGTACCGGAGTGTTGGCACAACAGTACGACGATTCTGATTTGGAAGAAGAAGGGCAGTCCTGCGGACTGCTTCAATTACCGTCCGATTCGCTTGCTTTCGCACAGCATGAAGATCTTCGAGCGAATCTTCGACAGACTAATCCGTGAAATCGTCAAGCTCTCCGAGTTTTGTGTCTGGCTGTGGGACCATTGATGCTACAGACTCCCGACTCCTGGTGGAGAAGCATCGCGAGAAACAGAAGCCGGTGCATATCGCCTTTCTTGACTTGGAGAAGGCCTTCGACCGCGTACCGCGTGAGCTTATATGGTACGCCTTGCAACAACACAACGTACCTGAGGAACTCATAGAGTCGGTGCGGATGCTCTATTCTTGCCCAAAGAGTAGAGTGCAAGCTGCAGCTGGAACCTCAATGGGGAGTTTCCCATTTCTGTGGGGGTGCACCAGGGTTCGGCGCTTTCTTCACTCCTCTTTGTTGTCGTCATGGATGCCATTACGCGAGATCTTCAGCAGTCTGTTCCATGGACGCTGCTTTATGCTGATGACGATGCTCGCTTGCGAAGACAAAGACGATCTCGAGCGCTGGTGCGACCGACTGGCGAGGTTCGGACTCAAATTGAACGTCAAGAAGACCGAGTACCTAACGACTGACGTGAACGAGTCCGGCTCCATCAAGATTAACGGTACTGATCTTGCACGCACTTCGGTGTTTAAATACTGGGATCAGCAATAGCGTCTGACGGCGGCCTGATGGTTGAAGTGAACTCACGCGTGAGTGCAGCTTGGTCCAAGTGGCGTTTGCTGACTGGCGTGCTCTGCGATAGGAAGATACCAGAGCATCTGAAGTCGAAGATTTGCAGAGCCGTCGTGCGGCCGGTGCGATGTACGGCGCTGAGTGTTGGCCTGCGATTAGGGAAGTTGAAACACGCCTCAGCGTCGTGGAGACGAAGATGCTGCGCTGGACGGCTGGAGTCACGCGCACGGACCGCATTCGAAATGATGCTATTCGGCAAAAGTTCGGTGTCGCGCCGATAGCCGACAAGATGCGCGAAGCTCGCTTGCGATGGTACGGCCACGTTCTGCGTGGGAAAGAAGACAGCGTCCGCAAGATAGGCCTTGAGTTGTAAGTATCTGGAAAGCGGCCTAGAGGACGCTCGAAGCAGCGTTGGTCCGATACGTTAGGCCCCGTTTATACTTCGACGCCGAGCGACGCGACGCCACGTACAGTGGCCGTATTGATTCTGCGACGCAATCGATCAATTTGGCCTCATTGCGTGGCCATCGCGTCGCGCCGCGACGAAGTATAAACGGGGCCTTACACACGGACATGAAAATTGCTGGTGTCCACCCTGATCAAGCGCAGGATCGAGAAAGGTGGCGTCGTAACACCAGAAGAGCGGACCCCGCGACGAAGCGGGACAAACGCTGAAGAAGAAGAAGAAGAAGAAGAAGTGCATAAAACCTTATGAGCGACCACGTTTGCGCAAAATACAGCATCCTCACCACCCGATTCTTCACATGGCCCGAACATCCGGGAATTTCATTGCAGCTTTCGAAATGACTTTCATGCGCTTTCAAGGAGCCTGTTTTGTACGACGCGAACGCATTCCGCTTCTCCAGATGGTGATCTCACAGCAGTCAGATGTTATGGTCACACCATGATTGCTCTTACCTAACCAAAATGATGGCCCCGCAAGGCGCAGTAGGAGTAGGCGCCGACTGTGGCGTGTATCCAGCACCAGGTTCTTGTTTCGGACTTCTCGCCCAGGCTAACCGAGCCTTCATCCATCCGGGGTCGGTGAATTGATGTTACACATACCAGGGGTTGAGTAACGCAGTCCTTTATCCTTTATCCATCAACCAAACTGACAACTTGCACATGTGGCTGATTCGGCGGCGGCACTGCTTGAACCTTCACGACTTCAGAGGTCCGAATTTTTTTTGTTGCTTAAACCTCGTTTAAGGGACGGTATTTGGAATGTTGATTCACGAACCCGACATACGTTTCCGAAATTTCGACAGTTATGGGTAGGTTACGCTAGCTGTCCTACTGTACATACATACATATGCTACATATGCTACTTCGTATGTCATGGAGAGGATCAAAAGGTGCTACGGCGTGTGATACTGCACCGTATATCAGCCGCTGTATCTTTGAGCATAACTATGGGCAGTTGTAGGAATTGACAGCCGATCACTACATTTTTGGCACGCACTGATGGGGAAATAGATGGGAATTGCGCAGCAAGCGTTCGGAAAACGTGTCACAGAGGTCTCGCCCGAGCGTTGTGATTCAGAAGACGTGTAACGGATATCGTTCCACATGCGTCAGAATTCAAAAGGCGCGTCAAGGCGTTGTGCCACGTGCATCGGGGATTTAGAAGAAGTGTTGCGGACGTCGTTTGATGACGACGAACTTTTCACCAGGGGTAAAGCCGGAGCAACTGGACGTAACGAGCGCTAGTTCAAGCATGTAGGTATAATAGTCTCACGGATGCGATGTAGGTTGGATAGGCTTCATATTAACCGTTTTGAAGAGCTCAAGAGTCCGTATAGTATTCGAAAGCAGTTTTTCTGCTGCAATTGGGATGAAAAGTCTAACTGGAAGAGTAGCCGCTGCGGGGTTTCTCCGGTAGGAGAGGAATCGGGGATAGGTAGGCATCTCTGATTTCACCTATCATGCTTATTTGGTACGCAAATCACGAACGTGAGGATCGTATGCCTGCTAGTGTGGTAGGTATCGTGAAAACTAGAGGCCTATACTGTTTCACGTAGTTATGTCAAAGCGGTTTTGCAGACCGCGCCACTCTTATCCTTGTTTTTGAGGAAACTGTACGCTCCCGATACTGTGGTGCTTCATATTGTTTGGTGCACTTTGTACGTGTGTATACTGGTGCTGGAGGTGTTTGAAATGTATTAGGTTGTTCGAAAAGTTTGTAGACTAATTGCATGGTAAGTCTCAAAACAACGTATCTTTGCCAGTTGAAGTTGTGAGCAGACCGGACTTAGTTTTGGTTCGTGCCCTGTATATGTAACTGTCAGCAGCATGTGCGACATATCGTCTCCTGTTCCCAGTGTTGCCTCGCAATGGACGACAGATGCTTTACCGACCAGCTTTCCTACAGTACCGCTCTGGGTGATCCACGAACGAGGTCCATCGCTTTCTATAGGAGTCAGTGAAGGAGCAGGCCCCCTATCGGGCGTCGTACTTCAATTGGTACCGCAAGTTCACCAACGGTGACGAATCGCTCGAGGACTCCCGACGCACAGGTCGGCCACATACGCAGGACAGATAGCTCGTACTCGCCACCTGCGGTGCTCGACGCCCTTCGGTCTTCCGGCAAAGTCGCGAAGTTGCCTCGAGTCGTACCACGTGCTTTGACGTCTCAGGACAAACGAAAGCGTGTTGGTACCTGCACTTCTCTCCTCAACCGTCGCCGCACATTGGTTTGGTCGACTCGATCGTCACGATGGATGAAAAGTGTTGCGTCTACGACAATTTGGTGCTTCGCAAGCACTGGGTGAACTTCGACGAGTTGCCTCAACCACAGCCGAAACGTCTTGATCACGACAAAAACGAGTTGCTTTCCTTCCGGGGAGACATCAATGGCCCAGTATTCTGGGAATTGGATCCTACCGGTTCCATGGTAGACTCGAACATGTTCTGCGCTCAGCTGGAGAAAATGAACGAAATCCTTTGTAATCCCAGACGAGGAATAATTCTTCTCAAGGGTAGCACCGAACCACACACAGCAAAGAATACGCGGAAGAAATTGGAGGAACTCGGGACTGAACTGGTACCCTATCCGCCGTACTCACCTGATCTTGCTCCCAGTGACTACCACGTTTTCCGGTCGCTGCAGTCCTTCTTAGCTGGAAAAAAGTTCGCAAATCGGCAGGAAGTTCAACAGTGGTGTCAACAAATTCTTGCTGTCCAAGTCTCCAGAGTTCTTCGCTCGTGCTATTCGCTCTATACCGGAAAGATGGCAGTATGAGATAGATCATATTGGTGAATATTTTGTTGAATGATAGTGGTTGTTAATAAAGTTATTAACTATACAATGTTCTCCGACATTAGTTTAAAAAATTTCCGGACAACCTAATATTTCATAAATCGTCCTGCTTTGCACATTTGGTATATTGGTAATGGATCACGAAGTGGTGGGAAAGGAGAAGGGTAAAGCCATAACAGCTTATTGAGCTCTAAGAGTACGCAGATGGGTTCCTCTGTGGATGGTCGATGGATGGTGTAAAATGTGAATGCAGGTATCGAACCCCAGACGTCCCACACACGAAGCTGCAGCTGCACCTAGCCAAGCCACGTCGGCAGTGCGTCGGCGGCTATGTGATGTGCTTGAACTTGCAGCCTTTGTCAACCATAGGAAAGTTTGAGTGACCTTACTCGTTACGCCCCAAAGACTCGGCCAAAATATGTCGTTTTGTGTCTTAGAGGGTGAGAATTATTCGTCCTCTATTTGTTTCCTTCGTCCAGGCGTTCCGTTATGCAGTTTCTTGATGGTATTTATTTATTTATTTATTTATTTATTCAATACACCGAAGGTGTGCCAAAACATTAATATTAAAAGAATCAATCGTAAGTGAAAGAATTGACGCAGTTTCGTCAGAAAATCAAACGAAAACAAAAATTACAGACGCAAAGAACATACAAACATTAATACACTAAGTAAATCAGCACACCACAAACCCATCGTAAGCTCATTGCAAATATTAGGTACCCATTGAAGAGTACCGAAAAGATGTTTCCCGTAAGTTACAATGCCTAGAACTAGCCCGCTGGTTAATTGCATGTAAGTGGGGTCAGCGACATCGCATCTCGATCCAATCATGTACAACCACGTCCATAACACACAAGTTGTCTCGCAGCAGTTCCACAGCAGGGGTTATCCAGCGCAACTGACAATGTCATTCCAACGCGGGCGCATGGTGGCACCTCATTAAACTAAATACGTACGCTGGGCACTGGCCCTGGGGAAGCAACTACGCGTCATAACAACTTGTAACTGGTGAACGCGTCTTGCACAGAATTTCTTATCCAGGATGTAGCAGAAGTGATGAAGTGACGATTGAGCAAATACCCCAGTGACATGCAATGAGCCAAGAGCTGGACTCTAGGCATGAAGGAAACGGATGACACGAGAAGCGGAACTCATGACAGGAATGTGGCTAGCTGGAACATAGATCACAGACAGGGTGAACTAAGCTGCGCGTACTGTAAAACGACGGTATGAGAATTTTCATCGAAAAACTGGCCGTTAGTGAGAGTTTCCACTGTTCTGTGAAGGAATGAGAGACATCGGTATTGTGTGGGAAATGCTCCAGGAAATCTTAGTTCAGGTGGCGACATACTGCATGTTCGTCTCGATGATGGCGTTCAATGCGCAGGTGTCAGATCCGCGCATCGGAGGAACGTACATGACTCTGTTGAACACGCTGAACAACCTCGGCGGCAACTGGCCGGTCACGCTGATTCTGTCGCTTACTGATTGGTTCACTTGGAAGGACTGCGTCGTCAAGGGAACGAAGAAGTGAGCCTTCCTAGAAGTTCTTCTGTTATGGGGAATACACTCTCTTCAAGGGCGCCGATGGCCAATAGAATTTGGGTTTAATGTCATCGTTAAACAAGAGCCATCTCTTATCAGATAAATTCAGATTCTGATAAGAAAAAACTGACTGCATAAGCCATTATGAGAGATTCGGTCCACAGTGTCCCGCAAAAGGTGTCCTAGCAGTTCGTCTGACTTCGGATTTACAACAGCCGGTCTTGATTGTTCTGATCGTTGAGAACAAGTAGCTAAATTATGCTGTAGATAACGTTTCTGGACTGCACCCGAATTGGGTTACTGAATCCCCGGCCCCTAATACCAAGCGCTCCACTTTTCTGGGGTCGATGAATAGGTACTTTTGATAAAGCACTGACTTCTCCATTCTCCAGCTGTTCACCGAATTTCACTATACAGGCCGAATACGCACTCATGTTGCCTCCACGGTATCCCTTAGAAGTGGAATGCGTTCTACATCTCAAACAGTTATTGATTGGTCCATGCACTAGAGCTCACGATGAAGCAGTACATAAGGGCTCCACTAATGGCTTGATGAGTGCTTTCGGATCGTGCGAGTAGCTCAGTAAACAGCGTCGTGAGACCTCTTACGGAACTTTATCCCTCATTCGTTTCATGAACGATATCAGACTCATTTCTCCTATGCTGCGTCGAGCAGGTCTTTTCCTCTAACAAGGGAAGGGTCTGGAGCGTATTTCCGAACGGGGAGAGCAACTCGCATAAGAAGGATCCCATCCTTAGTATAAAAGTGTGTGTCCTTTTTGCAAAGTCGTTAAATCAAACGAGTAGGGGGGGAGTTCAATATGAAATCGGGGAGGCGGGTGACGCGGTGTCCTCACCAGCTCCGGCCCAGGCATCTTGTACGTCCACGGTGCCCCGGCACTCAAGCGGTTCAGAGTGTAGTGGATAGTGGCGCTGCTTTCTTAGGTGGGAGGTCAGGGGTTCAGATCACGTGCGTTGCGGCAATTTTGCTTTCCAAATGATCGAGCGAGATTTGAGGGGCCCTGCCATCTGCAAAGCTTTTAGGCGTTTTCTGCTTTAATGAAAACGGATCTGTTATAATGATATGGAGGGTCGTGTCGGTGGTGTACCTTGTGCCATTCTAGCGCTGAAAAGCTGGCAGCTTACCCCTGGTTCAAGGCTGGTTATAGACGTCGCATCTTGGTTTCTTTAGAAGTTCGGGTAGAATGGTTTTCCCGAAGTCCTTAGGAATGTGTCCTAGGTTTATTTCGTGTTAATTCATCCCACGATCTTCTTAATGTGCGTCTTTAGATAAAGATAAATTCCCTCGTATGAAGCAACGCCACTATCCACTGCACTCCGAACCGCTTGTCGGCGGGGCACCGCAGGCATACAAGATAGCTCCGCCAGCACTCGCGAGGACACCGCGCGGCCGACGCGATTCTATAGTAAACGTTACGCGCACTATAGTCCTTTGGTTTAACGATTTTACAAAAAGGATGCAAAATTGTATACTAAGGGCGGGTCTTTCTTATGTGACTCGTTCTCCCCGTTCGGAAATGCGCTTCAGACTTGCCTTGTTAGAGAGAAAGACTTGCTCGACGCATCATAGAAGAAACGAGAGTTTGATATCGTTCTTGAAACGAATATAGAGCAAAGATCCGTAAGAGGTTTTATGGCGCTGCTTACCGAGCTACTCACACGATCTGAGGGCTCCCATCAAACCATTAGTGGATCCTCTTCTCCTTTCGATACTATCAGGTGCTCTGCTACAGAGCTGGCTATGTACAGTTGATAACAAGTTGATTGGTACTCAGGATCGCTAGGTAGACAGTCCTCGTTCGTATCGCTGAATTTTTGAATATACAATTCGCTGAGTACTGTTCTCGATTGATTTCCGTTTTTGACTTCAAAACTGGACGACGTCTTCCAATGCTCATTACGTGTAGTCCTTTTCCAAGGCCTTCTGTGTTTGGAACAATGTTTGGGACATCCTACAGGTTAGGAAGCGGTTGAAGGGCTGGGTTTTCGTGTGAGCGAAACTCCTGCTGAGTTTGTCACATTCTGCTGCTCCTCCCATTCAAAGCTTTCCTTTTCAGCATTCTGTACACATGTAATACCAAAGCGCTGGCTGATCAGTGTGCTGCTGGCGGTGACATCTGTGAGGTTGCCGTCGACGGCTACTACATCTCAGTTGCGCTGTGTTCTGTCATTGGTCTCATATGGTGAGTTGCTCAAAGCTTTATGTGCGCGGTTGTGCCCTTGATGTTGCCAAATGTTGGACTTTTGAACTACTGCTAGTTGTCGACGTGGAGGAGGCAGTTGAGTGATCAGACCGGAAATTGTATGCGTTTGTCAAAGGTTCTTTTCTCTCCACACCATGCAATGGGCACGCACCGCACAGTCGAAGGTGGCGCTGGCACCTTCGACTGTGCGGTGCGTGCCCACAGGTGCCTCGAATCGATCCTAGGTTGGATCCCGTCTACACGAATGAAGCTTCCCATCCCTCCGGGTAGCTGTGATGGTAGCTGCCTTGTTTGGGAAGGAGAAAACTCCAACTTGTTGAAACTCCCGTCGGCTGGCTCCCACCAACCATTGGATAAGGGAAGTTCTCATTCAAAATGCCTTCGTGACGTCCCGTAGAAGTGATGTCGGGTACACCCAGATAGGGGTGGTTCATCGCCGGCTTTTATTCTTTTCCCTTTATCCTCACGGTAAAGTACGGACCGCTCAGCGGATAGTCGCATTTTTTCCGGGTTTCTGAAGGCATGCACAGAGTGAAAAGGAGAACTTCAAGCAGAAGTAGAGAGAACTTGTGGAGTTGTGTGCTGTGGGACTATGGGACGGATTAAGTTGCACCACCCTCGGGAACCAGAGCTGCGCCCAAGCAACTTTTATTCAGCCATGGTTCCTGAACTGCTCCCGGATGTGTTTGGCAAGATGAATTGCAGATTGAAATGCATCCTAAGAAGCGAAGCGAACTCAAGAAGGTGGCGTCTCTGGATAGCAAACTGCAAAGTAGTGTGAAAATATTGTAGTATGGTGGTTTCTCATTGGCTTTATTTTTGTATCAAGTTTTTCTTCAATTTTCTGCCCTTCTCGAATGAACGGAGCGAAGTGCCTGCACTTCTCTACAGGGATAGATCACACTGACTGTTCGTCAACTTCTCACTTTCCAAGTAGATTGTTGACGCTAGCTGTTTCCCTGTGCAAGCTGGAGTCGCGCTTTAGGGGACGTGTTAACGAAAAAACTGTATGTGCCTCTGCAGTTTGTGGAAGCAGCAGCAGGTGCAGGAAGCCAGGCTCTTGCAGCTGCGATGTGCATATGTCCGTGCTTAGCATTTTCTGGACTTCTGCGCTAAGTGTTTGGACAAATTCCCCAAACCCTGTGGAAGAAAATAAATTGGACACCTTTTTAGACTTGCACCCAACAGCAAACGGCGCCGCATAGGGCTGGTGAGCACTAGCTATGCCAGCCACGCCAATCGAGCTTGTCGCGCTCTGTCGCTCGATGCTTTACTATGCACCGGCCTGCAATGTAAGCCGGTAGCATAGTATCCGAGCTCAGGATTTTCGACTGCGATTTTGTTCAGAGTGGCGATGGGTGGCCGCAGCTTTGATTTCAGATTGTTCTGGATCAGCGCAGAATGTTCAGGGACGGCCGGTCGTCGGTTTCTTAGGTCGGGCAGAACTTTTGACCCCTATAAAGAACGAGCTGGAAAAAAGTGCAACAATGTGGATGGTGTGCAAAGAAAGAGGTTTCGGAACTCTCTCGCCAAGCGGGAAAGCGGCACATGGTGATAAGTTGCTGGTGAGCCAAGAAAGATCAGAGTAACTCGCGCTCAGTCATTCACAGGCTGGCTCGATTTGGGGCTCTAGGGGTGCCATCAGCTGCTGTCATTCGTTTCCATTTCAGGTACAAGCTGTTGTTCAGTAAGATCAAATACCTCCAAAAGATCCCGCGAAAGGACTGGAGTGTGATGAAGAAGTGAAGGACGCCTCGACGCTCCTGTCCTGTTCCTCTCTATGATATCATTTGTTCATAACTGTAGGTAGTTGTGTTCCGTTCCTAGTCAACGACAGTGAATAGCAGGAGTCGAAATTCGGTGGGAATTGAGCGAGATTTCACTTCTCCGAATCCACCAGCGCCTCGATGAACTCCCATGACTTCTGCTTTTCACTGGTTTCACTGGCTTCTGAAGCTCTATCGTCTTAATATATCAATGTGTTCTATAATATAATAATATTGAGCAATCGTGGTAGGTGGTACCAAACACACGGATTTATTGCTCCTTCACTTCTCCTCCCATTTCTTTGACTTTCTTTCCGCAAGGAATCTTCTCCGCAGTTCTGTAACCATCCTTAATAAGACAGATTCAGTTATTTTCGGTGTCGTAAGACAATGGCTATGTTGTTGTGGCCCACTCAGGCCGCTCCCCCGTTCTCCGCTCATATCCTCTTGTTGTGATCAGTGAAATATGTTTCGTGACTTGTATGTCTGTGATAAACGCAATCAATTTTCGGTTTCCACCGTTCTGCTACTGACGCGTGTTATTTTGAATATTCATGAAAATCGTGTCGGAGATCGATGGGCTTTGTTTTCAGCTTGGAACATCGCCATACGTTACTAGAATAAACGAGGTGAAAGGAGTACAAGTGGCTGTTGCCTGGCTTCTCTCTAGAACGATCGTGGGCAAGCCGCAAGCTGCACAGGTCGGACGGGATCGTTCGGTGGGCATCGCACCTTGAACTGGACAATTCCTTCTTCGTCCTGCAAACAATTGCCGAATTGCCTCCGTGGACTCTGCATTCCTGAGTTGCGAACACATTACCTTGAAAGCGAATAAGGGCAATTCGAGTTTTCTTTTATGTTGCTATGATGATTTTCCGTATTAAACTTTCTACTTGATCTACAATTATGCATCCATTATGAGAAATCGTTCATTTTAGAATACATCGAAACCTCAGGAGGCTTCACGAGTTGACTACGAGTCATATTTGAAAATTCGGAAGCGCATTTCATTTCTACTCTCTAGTTACCAATCGTGCGAGACGCTCAGCGGCTTAGGGGCCGCCAAGTGTCTGAATAGGAGCCTTACCGTGGCTGCCTTCTTTTCTTCTTCAGGCCCTACGTTTATTGCAGAAAAAAATAGTCTCACATTATATATATATATATATATATATATATATATGTATATATATATATATATATATATATATATATATATATATATCACCTGTCGTCCCGTTGATCATCGAATTGCTCGAGCGGGTGCCAGCAGCGTCTCCATTCGTCCCTGTCGCGTGCCAGAGTGGTCCAATGGATCCTCCTCGCTCGAGGGACACGAAGAGCGTCATATCGGTCGTTCAGGGCTTTAACGAAGAAGTCCGACCAACGCGTTGATGGGCGTCCTGGTGTTCTTTTGACATCCCGCGGAATCCAGTAGGTGATGGCTCTCGTCCAGCGGGTGTCTGCGAAGCGCATTACGTGGCCGGCCCACCTAATTTTCGACAACTTGGCCCACGCGACAGCGTCTCTGATCTTCGTGCGTCGGCGAAGCTCGGAACTCCGGAGGCCTTCTCTCACTGGCGTGAGTCGTGTCACTCCGAGCATCGTCCTCTCGATTCCACGCTGCGCGACGCTGATCGCGTGTTCATCCTGCTTTCGTATAGCCCACGTCTCTGAGGCGTATGTTAGGGCAGGAAGAACAGTGGAGTCGAATAGGTGGGCACGGAGTCGGACGTTCTTCGTCTTCTTCGCGACTTCTTCGACGCTCTTGAAAGCTCCCCAAGCCGCTCTTTTCCTCCTGCTCAGCTCTGGTGCT
>OX375866.1:61728206-61827509 GCA_947359475.1 Heligmosomoides polygyrus bakeri | reverse complement strand
ATTTTGGACGAAGTTTGCACTAGGAAATTTGGCCAATTTCGAAAATATCGGTTTTCAATGACGTCATCATCCGCGCAGCTCGGCCTAAGGCGCCACGTCCTCGATGGGATATTGCCGAAAAATCGATGTTTCCAAAATCGGTCGACATTTATACAATTCGATGGCGCTCTTCAAGCAGAACAGAACGATGTTATTGGGAGTGTCGAAAATCCAAATATGGACAAGTAAGAGTGCAGGAAACTTCAACCGCTAAGTCCGCCGCCCTAAAACGGCAGATGGGGCTTAGGCAGTTTAGGCAGCTGAGAAGTTCTGATCACGTCATCGTAAAGAACCGTACCTTAAACGCTCTGTTCGCGCACGCATTTTGAGGCTTTAGCTCGCCGCGTCTTCTCGCAGTGGTTCACCGAATTCGGAAAAAAATGCATCACGCAAGCCTCACCTGCATTTTCGCACCGCTGTAACATTGCCCGCTCCTAAGCTAAGCCATTCTACTTTAGTATACTTATACTTCGTTCTTCTGCCTACAATACACACAAGTTGCGGCCGAAACGATTCGAACTCGACAGAGTTATTGTGCTCCGAACACGCCCGCGCGGGCAATTTAGCGCAACAACGGCAGACGCTCTCCGCGCTGTTTCTCGCCCAGATTACAGTGTTTCCCACTATAAATGACACCATTCAATTTAGCATGAAAAGCTCTATCGAATGGTGTCAAGCATGGTCCAACTCGAAGACATCGATTTTTCGATGACGTCATCGTTCTTCCGCCGCGGCCTCGTCCTCGATGCTAAACAGTTAAAAAATTGATGTTTCCAAAATCGGTCGAAATTGACACCGTTCGATAGCGCTTTTCAAGGAGAAAAGAACGGTGCCATTGGGAGCGTCGAAGGTTCAAATCAGGGCGAGTAGAGGCGCAAGAAACTCTAACCGCTAGCTTTCGCCGCTCTAAACGCCAGCCGATGCTAAGGCAGTTTAGGCAACTGGGGAGCTATGAGCATATCGTCGTAAAGTACCTTAGGCGCTCTGTTCACGTACGTATTTTAAAGTCGTCAGCTCGCCGCATCTTCTCGCTGTGGTCCACGGAAATCGGAAAAAAATGCTTCACACAATCCTCACCTGCATACCCCTATACATTGTCCCCTCCTAAGCTAAACCATTCTACTTTGACTTGCTAAAAGAACGTTCGACTGCCTACAAAACCTACAAGCTGCAGCCTGAAAGGTTACAACTCGACAGAGCTATTGCGCTCCGAACACGCCCATGCGTGCAATTTGCGAGCGGTTTGCCCCCTCGATTGAAAGGTTCGAATCCGTATGCATTGTTCACAGCGCACTTCAAAGGCTTGCTGGACAGCCTTGGAGCAACTCCTGAATAGGGCGGCAAGAAATTTCTGATAAAACTGCCCAAACGATCAGTCTACAAGTTGTCCCCCCCCCCCCTCGATTGAAAGGTTCGATTCTCTATGCATTGTTCACGGCGCACTCCAATTTCTAGCTACACAGCCTTAGAGCAAACTCCTGACTAGGGCGGCAAGAAATTTCTGATAAAACTCACCAAACGCTCAGTCTACAAGCTGTCTCCCCCCCCCCCCCCTCGATTGAAAGGTTCGATTCTGTGTGCATTGTTCACGGCGCACACCAAAGGCTCGCTGGAAACCCCTGGAGCAACTCCTGAGTAGGGCGGCAAGAAATTTCTAATAAAACTGCCCAAAATCAGTCTACAAGCCGTTCCCCCCCCCCCCCTCGATTGAAAGGTTCGATTCTGTGTGCATTGTTCACGGCGCACACCAAAGTTTCGCTGGGACAGAATGGAGCTAATCCTGAGTGGGGGGATGGGGCGGGGAGTTTTTGATAACATTCTCCAAACGGCTCGAAATAGTCTTGAAAACGTCGCAGTTCCAGTGAGAGAAGATAGAAGCGCAGGGGACATGCGCTCGCCCACTCGATTGATAGGTTAGGTTCTGTGTGCATTGTGCACTGCGCACTCTCGGGGCATTCCTGGCATGACAGAGCACTGGCGACGTACGCCATCTTTGAGATACTCCGAAAGCACGCATATCCTGGGAAATAAGCTGCTCTAATCGCCCGTCCAGTCAATTTTGGACCACCCACGACGAAAATATGGGGTGTTCCGGTAAAGTTTTACACACGTTTGTGTAGATCTCGAAGAGGCGAATTGAATGGTACCAACCTTTATTCAAAAAACCTAAAACTGAAGGAGTTATGAGCGTGCGACGCTTTGCGACGCTATGTTGGCGTTTTTTTCGCCCACTTTTGACCGTGCGGCGCGAGCGGTATTGTATTGAAGTTCAGTTTAAGCCCTAACTATCTAGGCAAGGCACACCAAGGAACCTTGTTGTTAGGCATATCTAAGGGCCTCTACAGAGTCTCGCAGCAGCACCCCGAGAACTCGTCCATATCGCTCCCCGCCGCAGTGGGACCCACGCTGCCACTGTGGTGGAAGCCGCGGCGCGGACGAATTGTCGCGGAAGCCGCCGCACGCAAAGGTCCCCGAGGGCTGCCGCAGTTCACGGCGGCTCTCACCCGCAGCGCCAGGAGCTGCGGGTGAGGACCCGCCGGAGGGCGTGATAGATGGGTGTCCATTATGGTTCATCTATTCTAAACATTTTTTTAAACGAATCTACATGCTAGGATATAGTAGGTTGTGCATAATCCCTGTCCATAAAGAAGCTTGACAACCAACAATATAATCACCGGTAGTGTCGACAAATGGAGGTGTATGGAATCCTGCACTCAAAACGTAACGCAAAAAAACCTTAGTACGATGTTAGGTAACCTTAATTGCTTGGAAAATCTCCGTGACCTTCCAGTCACAAGTTAGTCGTCTGAGGTTTAAGGAGAACCCTTGCACAGAAACGCAACAAGAAAGCAGACCGTCCTTTTTAGTACGAGGTATAACTACATCGATCAGACCTCCCGGACTCAACAGGGCATCGGACGGAACGCCGTCATCACAAGGGCTAGCACATTATCTTCGAGCTGCTTGACAAGCGAGGAACTTTTAGGGATGCAGATCGACAAAAAAGAGAGCAAGCGCAAAATGGCACAGAACGGTTGAGTTATAAGAAGTGTTCTATTAGATTTCGGGGCTTAGATTCAAGAACTCCTAACTTGACGTAGAAAACGCTTCTTTACAAAAGAAAAAGCGTTCTGCTTACTTCATCTCTGGCATTCTTAGAGGTCGTAACTGCTGGCAAAAGTACGCAGTGTTGCGTACAGCAGTCCTTGCGGCGCCGCACCACCCGCCGTTGTCATGGCGGGTCCGCGGCACCCGCAAGACTCTGCTGCCGGCCTAACAGGTCCGGTGAGCAAGGCATTATTGACGGACCTGCGTACGAGACGAGGAGGGCTTAGACGAGATGACAAGAAGTGTCTTCGAGACAGAATACGTAGAGCTGCCACTGTATTGAGCTTCTCTCTGAAGCTAACGTCTCCTAAGTTCTGAAATGGGCTCTGCTCGACATGCTCCGACAGCGGAGCGCCTAGCAGTTTCAGTTTTTCAAATATTTTGTTGGTTGCAAAATACAGCTTCTACCATTACAAAATAAAGTTTATGGTTAGTTTTATCTCATCACTTTCCTCCATCAAAACCTCCCACGACCACTTGCCAGTGACGTACCCCGCTGTTTGATCCAACACAATGTGTTATCGTTATGAGCCAGACTCTGACATCAGTATAGTGCCGGGTTCAGGATACTTCTGGCGCAAGAGTTTTCATCACAACAAAAGATCCTCTTGAGGACGAGTAAGCAAAGTGTTAAACTCATTGTGGTAAGTTATGTCTCGAAGGAAAGTTACAAAAAACGAGAGCCGGTGCAAACGTCAAGGATGAATGAAAGCATCATGTCCTATTCATCTGTCGACAATACTATGTAAGCTAGCTGTACCTTTCAAGACTTTCGACGATCTGAGGAAATTCCGAGTAAAGCGCTGCAGCAAGGTAGGCGAGGAGTCTTGACCATAAGTAGGTATTCGTGCTCTGCTGCAAGTAATTGACGACTGCAGCAGTATGCCGAATGTGTCGATGTGCGTCTCCGCCGCGGAGGTGTGCTTTGATTCTTGTCGACTAATTTACTCCTAGTTAATTTGAGCGGAAGACAGCGAGGCTTGTCGTCTTACCAGCGCTAGAGTCCAAGAGCGTTGAGCCCCTAATATAGAAGAGGAATGCTTCTACGCTTTTAAATCATACGCGGGAAGTTCTCCATCAACCGACACGCTACTTTTTGATGACTCCTGGCAGTGACGCCTTTTTTATCCAATTGTTCCTTTTAATCTACTTTGTTCTTGATTAGAGGAGAATATTCGCATGGCTACATTGTTCCGGTCTATGGTATCCTACTATATATATTGCGAGTGTATAGACTAGCAATACAAGTTAAGCGGTTTACCTTTAAAACCAGTGAAAGAAGTGCGAGACTTAGGTTTCATAGTATCGGCCAACCTCAGTTTTGATAGCCACTACAGAAGCATTGTGAAGAAAACAAATTACCGGATCTACAACTTATTCGAAGTCATACGAGCGAGAGATCCCCAAATATATTTGCGAGCATATAAGACTTATGTAGGTCCCATAGTTGAAAGTGGAGTGACAGCATTTAACCCGGTCAAGAGGAAAGGTATTGACTTTCTAGAAGGAGTTCAAAACAGCTTTACACGTAAGCTAATAATGCGATGTGTTAGGCTGAAGTACGCTCAAGTCCCATGTGATGCGGAAAGATCGAAACTTCTCGGACTATCTTCTCTCTCTAACAGGAGGAGAAAAGCTGATCTTCTGATGATGTTCAAAATTCTTCCTGGTAAGCCATCAATAAGACCAATCAACTTTTTTGGTGTTCCGATGACTAGAGGAAGAGGAAAGCTCGGACTGCGAGTTCCCATGGCTAGGTCCAGGGTTAGGGCAAATTTCCTTACATACAGGAGCATTAAGGAGCTAAACTCGTTACTGAACAACGATGAGCGTGTCCTGGGTTACTCTGTTCAAGTCCTTAAGACCTTACTATCTCGTAGCCACATAGGAAGTTAGATGTATTAATGGCGTATTTTAACGGTATGTGTTCTACAATAGAGTATTATCTGCTGTTCTATAATACTGTTCTACCCTCTTCATTTTTATTGAATATTTACGCGTGTGACTGTAGCTCGCTTCTTTAAATAAAAAATAATAAAATATATAAAGGGGCAAGCATATGTGTGTGCGTGCGTGTTTCCGTCACAACTGGAGTGGGGACACTGCGTATTGGAAACGATTGTTGAACATCGACATCGCGCCTGACGATGCCGTAGATGTGCTATTCGGGCTTCTTCACGTTCAGTTTGAGTCCAAATCGCTCCAAGCGATCACTCCAAGCTTGCAGCTCTCGCTCGAGTTCACCTTTATCTTCGCTAGCGAGCATCACGTCATCGGCATAAAGCAACGTCCAGGGGCGGACTTTTGAAGATCTCGTGTGATGGCATCCATGACGAAAACAAAGAGGAGTGGGGAAAGCGCAGAACCCTGATGTACTCCGACAGAGATGAGAAACTCCATCGAGGTTCCAGCTGCAGCTTGAACTCGACTCTTTGGACAAGAGTAGAGAATTCGCACCCACTCTGTGAGCTCTTCAGGAACTCCATGTTACGCAGGGCGTACCATACCACTTCACGCGGTACGTGGTCAAAGGCCTTCTCCAAGTCGAGAAAGGCGATATGCACTGGCTTCTGTTTCTCGCGTTGCTGTTCTATCAGGAGGCGGGCGGCATGTATGGCATCAACGGTGCCACAGCCAGCCACGAAGCCGCTGAACGACTGGTTTTACAATAAAACTGTATATAGGTATATTTATAGACTGCAAAAATAACCAGTACCCGTAAGGCCTATGTTATACTTCGGTGACGCGTCGCCGACGTCGCCGAGAGTTCTACAGGGGGTACTATACTTCCGTCGCCGACGTCGCCGACGTCACCAAAGGGTGGCAGAAAATGCGCTCGATGGAGTATTTTGATTGTGGGTTGGTTCTTCGTTCCCGGAACTGCCATCATCCCCACCGGACCTCGAATTACGAAATCGAGAAGTGCAAAAACGCCCGTCCTGCGGACACCAATAGGGCCATTTTTACTCTCAACGTTTCACAGCCATTGCCTAACGCTGTTCAAAAATCCGTTCAGCTTGCTGGAATACTGAATGTTTGGGAAGGGAGTGAGAGCCTAATCCTTACGTTCCCTTCGCTTTCTCACCTATCTTCGTTCTCTGTCATTCTCACCCGTTTTTCTTTCGCGTTTTCTGGATTTTTTTTTTCGCTTCCTTGCGGAGCAAGTAACACCAAATAAAACTGTGAAGAAAACTGAAAACGTGGAGAGAACGTAGAATTGCGAAAAACTGATACGGAACGGCCTTGAAACAGAAAAATACGAATAGAATAATACGAATAGGCCATAGAGAATCTGATTCAAATACGTAGTGTTTCCTCGCTTTGTGAAATGATACTGCAAACTTCTATGAAGAGCTTTTCTGAAGTACAGTTAACATTAAATAAGAGTTACATTTTCCAGTGAATTTCGAAAGTTCCGCGTAAATTTAATTTCAATGCGATTTAACGAAAAGGGCCTTTACTAAACTCCAATAAAGAAATCTAACGAAAATGCTGGTAAATTCGTTAAATCGGTGAATCAATAGTCGTTAAATGCTCAACACTGCCCCGTACTTCTAGTAGCACACTGGAGTCCGATGCTAAAAATGCGCTCCGATGCTCTTCTGCTGACGACGTCTGTGGCTACGTCGGTGACGGGCTGTCGGTGACGGATCGAAGCGTCGGCGACGCGTCGCCGAAGTATAACATAGGCCTAAGAAGAACATGCGACTTTTTGAGAAACAGCACCGACTTGGAGATAGAGACGTGCTGCCTTGCTAGCCTATGGGCATGTCCACGTTCCACGCAACTAATCTAGAAAATCTTCGTAGTTCACAAACAGAGGACCGACACTAGACTCCCAACGTTCCAGAGAAGAAATCGCACCACACCGAAGAGATAGGAAGGATAAGACCGGCGTAACAGGCATCGAAAAGGCACGGAGAGCAAATCCAGCGTATTGAATAGCTTCTAGGAAACTTAAACCAACTTCAACATAGGTTTGAAACGAAATAGTGGTAAAAACAGCAAAATTGGTACGTAAAATATTTAATACGACGTGTTTACTCCTCGATCCGGCATTCAACGTAACTAGACCTCCCCTTACGCTGTTGCATGAGTTGCTGAGCAGCACTGAATATTTGGATAATTTAAAAAATAGAAGAAAGATAAGTAAGTAGGTAAGTAAGTAAGTAATAAGTAAGTAGGTAAGTAAGAAGGAATGTATTCACCTGGCAGTGAGACCATGAAGAAAAATTGTGCTCCCTAATCTTTCAGAGTGTGTGGACGGAATATCTGAGAGCAATGTGCACATACTTTAAACAAATTGGATATATTTCTATTTCCCGTGGTTGGATAGTAAGGAATCTGAATGTTCGTCAGTTTACGGAGCGCGGTGGTGTCAGTTGGTGCGATGTTGGATATCTTTTTGATGTGATGAATGCTATCCCACCCTTCCAACTAGTTTTTTTGTTGTTGTTGGGAATTCCAACCTAACTACATGTGTAGGAATCAAAATTGGAATGTCCTTGAGAGGTCAGTAGTGGCTTGTGAATCGCTTAGGACTAACAATCCCCTGAGCGGAATACAGGCAGAGAATTAGTAGCTTTGGAGTGAAAAAAGGATCAAAGCGACAGATGTTGTGGCGGTATTCCGTTCCTGAGCACATGATTTGGAAGATGGGCGGTTTTCCCACCCGTCTCTCCAATCATATGCTGGTAGCGTAAAAAAGTCGAAGTGGCTGGACGAACCATCGTGGACTACGAGCTCAGTGCGCGTTCTCGTTTCAATGAAAGGGCGAGTTAATGTTCTACGGCGCGTTGGATCCTTGGCGCCATCTGTCGAGGACACAGCTGAAACAAGGAGGAGCGACTGCAGGTAAAACGCGCCCTCTTTGGCGACCTAAGTCGCCGAAACGAGGCGGCTGCAATCATCGCAGACTGCGGAATTCGACTGGTTCACTGCTGTAAGGCTTCGTAGCAGAATGTCCCCTCCCGCTTTGTTCGCGGCGCCGTACGTGTTGGCGCTTCACCCGAAAACAAGGGGCACTTGAGGCCTGTATGATTCACGGCTGTTCAACAGAATCCCTCTGAAGCAGATGTCTTCTCCTCTTTTTCGACGAGCGATTTCTATACGAGCTCCAGCTAAGAGCATGTCAGCTTTCAACCACCCGAGCGGTCGTCAAATTGATAATTGCTGCCTGTAACCGCGCTGACGGAAGGGCGCTGTTCACACCTAGACGGGTGATGCTCGAAT
The DNA here is from genome assembly GCA_947359475.1 of Heligmosomoides polygyrus bakeri. Classification (NCBI taxonomy): domain Eukaryota; kingdom Metazoa; phylum Nematoda; class Chromadorea; order Rhabditida; family Heligmosomidae; genus Heligmosomoides; species Heligmosomoides polygyrus. The sequence goes on along the minus strand of OX375866.1, from coordinate 61,819,130 downwards.
GGAAGGGTGCTTGTGGCCATTTAAACGAATTCCATAATTACTAGGTTGTCGGTGGAAGCGAAGCCTCAACAGAAGCACCGCCAAGCCACGCGGTCCATCGCGTGAGCCTTCGCTCGAACAGAAGTTGCCATGCAACGGGTCAGTGATGGCAATAGACAAGGAATGCAGTTGAAGACAGGGCAACGTAAACAATAGAAGGCGGTAGAAGAAGCGAGTTTCTATTAAGGCGACGAATCAAAGCACATACAAATTTCTGGGCTTTCTAGAAGGTCCACAAAAGAAATAGTGCTGAAAGTTATGCCCGCTCTTTTGGTCTTGATTCCAGGATTTGAGAACGTTTGGGAAGCCAAAGACTTGACAAGGGCAGTCGACAACTATCAAACTTCTCTTTGTTCCCACTTCGCTTCTATCAACTGACTCCGCGGCATTGAAAGACGCGAGATCAAGGTTTTTCCCTCGCGTCGGCCGCCTTGGCGCAACCTAGTCGTCCCACTTGATTGCGCTTTGTCGTTTCAATGTTTAATTAATGCAGGGTGCGGTCAGAACTTGAGTATGTGCAGACGAATCGCCAAATCTGGGAGGTCTTCCGCTGGCACACACTATGTTCTGGCAATAAGCTAGTATTCTTTGAAGCACAGAGCACAAACTGGCTTCACTTGATCAGCATGTCAGCAGCGCAGTGTAGAAACCAGGCGGGGTGGGTATAAGTATATCGAAGCAGGTCCAAAATTGTGCCAATAAACTGCATCAGGTTGCAACAGACTGACGACAAAGCGGTACTAATAAAAAAAAACGGCTTCGGCTCACACAGTTAGCAAGGAATGGGGTGGATATCTGATGAAAGTGTATGCACTGGGAGGGAGGAAACGTCATCGGTCTTCAAATCCATGGAAAGTGTTAGCCGATATCACTTTCAGATGAGCTGTGGAAGCACCTACATACTAGAGGATAGCACGGTTCCCTAAGGCGTATCAAAGCAGGAAACTGGTAGACATGTCCTTCCCAACCAGGTAATTGATTCTGCGGTCGCAACAAGGTGATGAGCGTGTCGCTGCCGTGGGTATAGGACTGGAACCGCCAAACGGTGGCGCAGGCAAAGCAGTTAGTGCTTCGCCAGCGCCCATCACGAAGGAAGAGAATACTGATTGATTGATTTACTACAGGCGATACCACATGTGGAAAAGAAAAACAACAAAGCGTAAAAAAACCAACAGCGTAGATCCATAGAACATGATCAGGTCACCTCTGAAAGCGCGAAAATCAATACAGTGGTTAAGAGAATGGACAGGAACCGTCGGCAACAATTGAATGTCATTATTTCAGGTGCAGGGTTAGAAGTTTTTGAATTTTGTTAAATTTCTGGGAACTTGCACCTTTTCGCTCAGTCTGGAGTACTCCGATCCCACTCAAAAAGAGAAAAACTGACGCCTAGGTGTTGTTCGTGGTTGCTTGATGACCATCGTTCTGTCTCCGCGTACATGAACGTCTAAATGTGAAGAATTTGTGATGATTTAATCCTGCTAACGCTTGCATTATTTTATACGTCATAATAAGTCGTTCTTTATCCTTCGAAGCTGGAGGCCATCAAGATTTAACATTTTTTCCTAATTATTGCACGAGAAATGCTGCTGTTTGTGAACCCAAGTAGTTACACGAATCAACAGCTTCCTGGTGCAACTATTCCGGACTTTTTCTACCTGTTGCTTTCGGACTTTTTTCGCGGATGGAATACACACCTGCTACATTCGACAGTACAGATCTCGAAATGCTTCTACCAGCTCTTCTCATTTCTTCTTTTGCTTCGAACGGTTGTCATCGCTGCAGTTCGTCGACCCCATTCATAGAAAGCAATGGCTTGAAGGTAGTCTCGTGGAATTGACATCGTGGTTAATGTTAAGGAAAGTAACGGCTATTATTTATTTTTATATTTATATTCAAAAAAAATTATATTTATATTTGGCGATTCGAGGCCGCCTCAAAAGTCTCGCCCCGTCCCTTCGGGCAGCCTGACTGGCTGTCCGGAGTTCTTCGCCCGCACGACAGAGCCTGACTAGCTACCAGTGTTGTACTGCGGTCAAACACAGCAGCACTAAAGGACCTCATTCCCCTGATTCCGAAAGAGCCCCCATTTATGCAGCGATGCGAAGGACGAGTACGGAGAGGCTGCTAAAATCTCAGGGCCTAACCAGGCTGCGCAAACTGAGAAGGACTAGGATGACGATCTGTACTTACAACGCACGCACACTTGCATCGGAAGCATCCGTCGCGGACCTGATGATGCAAGCCAGGAAGATCAAGTATGACGTCATCGGATTGACCGAGACGAGAACACACCACCCCCTACACGCCGCTTACGACTCTGGAGAAGAATTGTTCCTCGGAACATGCGACAGTAGGGGAGTAGGCGGCGTTGGTGTCCTCGTCAACACGCACTTGGCCATGAACATCGATTCGTACGAGTCTCTGACAACCCGAATCGGACGTCTGCGACTGAAGCGATGTGGCCCCGTGCCAGCTTTGGCTGTGTTCGTCGCGTATGCACCAACATCCGACTACGACGACGAAGAGGTCGAAGCCTTCTACGTGGAGCTGGAGGAGTTCTATAAGGAAGATCACACCTTCTACAAGGTGATCGTCGGCGACTTCAACGCCATGATCGGACCGCGGAGGTCGCCGGAAGAACTTCACATCGGAACCCACGGTTTGGAGTGGAACGAGCAAGGTGAAAGGCTGTCTGAGTTTATCATGTCGACCAAGACCATCCATGGATACTCACAGTTCCAGAGGACTACCGCCCTACGATGGACCTGGGAATCCCCTGGTGGCCAGTTCCACAACGAGATCGACCACATCATCTTCAATCGCAAGTATTGCCTGACCGACGTCTCCGTTGTCCCCAAGTTCTACACGTGGTCGGACCACCGCCTCCTTCGCGCGAAGTTTCGCTTTTAGCGTCAAGGAGAGAAGGCCGCGAAGTTCAAGAAGGGGAATCCCAGAACGACCATCAGCTGGGACCTCTACACCTCTCTTTCCGGCCTTTGGGAAGATGCCGTCATGGACAACGTCGATGAGGAATATGTCCGCTTCATGCACCATCTCCACGATAGTGGTAAGGGAGCCGAGAGTTTGAAGACCACCAAGAGATGTCTGTCTCCGGAAGCTCTCGAGCTTATACGCCAGCATGGAGCAGCACAAGCGTCAGGCAACTACCAGCTGACGTCCGAGCTTGCAAAGCTATGCAGAGCGGCAATAAAGGAAGATCTCAAGGAGAGAAGGGCGGAAGTGTTGGCTGAATCAGCAGAGGCAGGGCTGAGCATCAGCAATGCCCGCCGGAACTTCGCCAACCTCAAGACCAAGATGACCGCTCTCCGACGTCCTGACGTAACCGTGACCTCTTCCAGAAGGACCATGGAGAAGATCATCCACGACTTCTACTCCGATCTCTTCGATAGCTACGTCCACCTGCGTCTTCTTCGGCAGGATGGATACGTCGTTCCCTCTGTTCTCCCTTCCGAAATCCGACACTTCATCTCGTCGGTGAAGAAATGAACAGCACCCGGTCCCGACAGGATCAGACCCGAACAGCTGAAGAACCTCCGCCAGCGCTCATCAACGCCTTGGCGCGGCTCTTCACACGCTACATGTCGGAGTGCAAAATTCCATCTTAGTGGAAGACCAGCAGGACCGTCTTGCTGTACAAGAAGGGAGACGTGCACGACATTGGCAACTATCGCCCGATCTGCCTGCTGTCCGTAGTCTGCAAGCTGTTCTCTCGAGTCATCCTGAATAGGATCAGCAGAACGCTGGACGAAGGACGAACAAGCAGGGTTTCGGAGAGGATTCAGCACGATCGACCACATACACACCATTACGAAGCTCATCGAAGTGTCGCGAGAGTACAAGCTGCCGCTGTGCCTTACGTTCATTGACCTGAAGAAGGCATTCGACTCCGTCGAGACTGAAGCGGTCATGGAAGCCCTGCTCACCCAGGGCGTTCCTACTCAGTACATCAGAGTCCTTCGAGAGCTGTACAGTGGATTCACGACCAAGATCTCACCATTCTACAACGACGTCGTCATCGACGTGAAGAAAGGGGTTCGGCAAGGAGACACCATGTTCCCGAAGCTTTCCAGCGCCACCCTCGAGAACGTCACGCGCGAATTAAAATGGGAAGACATGGGAGTGAAGGTCGACGGCCGGCAGCTGCAGCATCTTCGCTTAGCTGGCGGCTCCGTGCTCATAACACCGAGCATCAGTCAGGCGGAGCGATCATCAGTCGATCGTGTATGTGGGAACGTAGGACTGCAGCTGAATCTTACGAAGACAATGTTCATGAGAAACGGACAAGTTTCTGATGCCCCATTCTCGCTCAACGGAACGAACATCTCGGAATACTCCAGCTATGTGTACCTGGGTCGCGAAATCAACATGGCCAACGACCTAGCACCAGAGCTGAGCGGGAGGAAAAGAGCGGCTTGGGGAGCTTTCAAGAGCGTCGAAGAAGTCGCGAAGAAGACGAAGAACGTCCGACTCCGTGTCCACCTATTCGACTCCACTGTTCTTCATGCCCTGACGTACGCCTCAGAGACCTGAGCTGTACGAAAGAAAGATGAGCCCGCGATCAGCATCGCGCAGCCTGGAATCGAGAGGACGATGCTCGGAGTGACACGACTCACGCAAGTGAGATAAGGCCTCCGGAGTTCCGAGCTTCGCCGACGTTCGAAGATCAGAGACGCTGGGCCAAGTTGTCGAAAATTAGGTGGGCCGGCCACGTAATGCGCTTCGCAGACGTTCGCTGGACGAGAGCCGTTACCGAGTGGATTCCGCGGGATGTCAAGAGAACACCAGGACGCCCACCGACGCGTTGGTCGGACTTCTTCGTGAAAGCTCTGAACGACCGATATGGCGCTCTTCGTGTTGCTCGAGCGAGGAGGATACATTGGACCACTCTGGCACGCGACAGGGATGAATGGAAACGCTGCTGGCGCCCGTTCGAGCAAGTCGATGATCAACGGGACGACAGGTGACAGGTGATACGGGTGATACTTATATTCATATTTATACTGTAACGGTCAAGGTCACCGTGTTCGGCTACAAGTAGAGACACATAGACAGAACATAAGTATTAGCTTTCCCATGAAGTGAGGCTTTAGAGCACGCTACGTCTTCGTGACACGACTATCGACCTTATTCATATTTATATTGATATTGATATTTATTGATGGATTTCCCTCGATAGAAAGCCTTCGGGCTCTCTTGTTAAGAGGGATCTCGGGCCACTTGTCGCAGGGCCACGTGGCGCGTCTCCGGGTGGTGGATAGGGGAATTAAACGCGAACCAAATGCGACCGTGTATTGTCCAGAGACGCAGGTGGGATGCAGGGGATGGACTCCTTGCTCCTGCCGCGTCGGGTCGACTGGTTCCTTGCGCGTAGGAGCGGCATGTTCATGCACAGTGTGCGTGGATGTGTTTGCTCCTGTGCGGATTGTAACTGTGTCGGCCCGGCCAAAAGCTTGCACTCGGTAGACTGGGAGTACATCGTAAGGCGATTAGACGCCGCCCTAAAAGCCTCGCCCGTCCCCTTGGGCAATCTGGTCGGCTGCCTGGAGTTCTTCATCCGCACGACAAAGCCTGGCTAGCTACCCGTGTGTACTCCAGTCAAACACAGCAGCATTAGAGGGCCTCATTTCCCTGACCCCGAAAAGCCTCCATTTCTGCAGCGATGGGAAGGACGAGTACGGAGAGGCTGATGAGATCTCAGGGCCTAACCAGGCTGCGCAAATTGAGAAGGACTAGGACGACGATCTGTACCTACAACGCCCGCACGCTCGCATCGGAAGCATCCGTCGCGGACCTGATGATGCAAGCCAGGAAGATCAAGTATGACGTCATCGGACTGACCGAGATGAGAAGACAACATCCCTTACACGCCGCCTACGACTCCGGAGAAGAACTGTTACTCGGAACATGCGACAGTAGAGGAGTAGGCGGCGTTGGTGTCCTCGTGAACACGCACTTGGCCATGAACATCGATTCGTACGAGTCTCTGACAACCCGAATCGGACGTCTGCGACTGAAGCGATGTGGCCCCGTGCCAGCTTTGGCTGTGTTCGTCGCGTATGCACCAACATCCGACTACGAAGAGGTCGAAGCCTTCTACGTGGAGCTGGAGAAGTTCTATAAGGAAGATCACACCTTCTCCAAGGTGATCGTGGCGACTTCAACGCCAAGATCGGGCCACGAAGGCCGCCGGAAGAGCATCACATCGGAACCCACGGTTTGGAGTGGAACGAGCAAGGTGAGAAGGCTGTCTGAGTTTATCATGTCGACAAGACCATCCATGGAAACTCATAGTTCCAGAAGCCTCCCGCCCTACGATTGACCTGAGAATCTCCCGGTAGCCAGTTTAACAACGAGATCGTCCACATCATCTTCAACAACAAGTATTGCCTGCCCGGCTCCGTTGTCCCCACGTTCTACACGTGGTCGGACCTCCGCCTCCTTCTCTCGAAGTTCCGTTTCTCACGTCAAGGAGAGAAGGTCGCAAAGTTCAAGGTAAGGAGTCCCAGCACGATCATCAACTGGGACATGTACATCTCTCTTGCCGGGCTTTGGGAAGATACCGTCATGGACAACATCGACGAGGAATGCGACCGCTTCGCGTACCATCTCCGCGATAGTGCTAAAGGTGCCGAGAGCTTGAAGACCATCAAGAGGCGGCTTTCTCCGGAAACTCTCGAGCTGATACGCCGGCGTGAAACAGCAAGGGCGTCAGGCAACTACCAACGGACGACCGAGCTTGCGAAGCTAAGAAGCGCGGCCAGAAAAGGGAAACGTAAAAAAGGAAGTCTCTGATTATACTCTTCATCACAGATTCCTTCGCTCTTAACATCAATCGTGTGGTGAAACGATAAGAGCTTCCTATAAGCTTCGTATTTCGACCACCTCCATCTTTACGACGTCTCCTAACAACGTCACGTCCCTACGAGAACCAGTGTGAACGGCCAGGTTGCTTAATCTGTGAAGAGGACAACCAGATTTGCCAAAATGAGGTCTGTGGTATACAAAGTGGTCTGCATGACATGTGAAGAATTTTACATAGGGGAAACAGCGAGACCACTTGGCAAGAGAATGGACAAGCACTTAAGAGCACTGCGTAGCCCTCAAAGCTACTCAGATAATCCATTCTCTAGGCACCGCACCCTCAGACACGCACGAGATCCACTGCCGCAGCTGCGAGTCTCGATCCTTCACAAAAATATGACGGATACAGTGGAGAGGAAGATCAAGGAAGCGCTTGAGATAAAACACTGGCAGCCACCCATTAACAAAAAGGAAGAAATGAAGTATGCAATGAGCTTCATCAGTCTCTGAGGTTACGGGGCATGACTGCTGAGGATGATGACGACTTTGGGAGACGAGAGACCGGTCACTGCTCGCGGATCTATATAAATAGCCCAGAGACCCTACACTTCATTTCTGGCCACCCCCCCCCCTTCCTGTCGGTGGAACCCAAGTATGTGATGCGTCGATTGTTGTTGTTGTTTGTTTAAGCATCGTCGTTCTTTTAGACCTGAAAAACGGCTTGAGGCCCGAAAAGTTGTCAATAATAACATTCCGCTATTTCGAGCTTCGATCTCTTAAGAAGAAGGACATGTAGATATGAAGCTCAGAGAAGCAACGATATTGACGAGTTTCACATCGGCTAACGATACAACAAAAACAACTGTAAAGAATGCACGTTTCATTACTTTGATGGGTGGCGATGTCCGTTCCTCCGCGTGGTGCCACTGGAAACTGCTCGCTTTGTGAGCTATGCTAAGCACGGACACTCGAATGCAGGCGACAGGCCCTTGTGACAGGCCGGCCTACGAAGACCCATGTCACATCACATGGTGTATGACAAGTCTTGTTTTTCGAGATTGTGCTTCGGCGTCCGTGGGAGCCGACGCGCACTCGCAGAGCCCGGCGAGTGTGGAATGTATACGAGGGTCCCTGATGCGAGGACGGCATCGGGGGGCAACTGAGCTAGTCCGAAAGTCCCGTAACGTAGGCAGGACCCGCGTAGCAACGCTGAATGTGGGTACGTTGACGGGCCGCTCGTGCGAGTTGGTTGAAGCACTGGAGCGAAGAAGAGTTGATTTCTGTGCGGTGCAGGAGACGAGGTAGGCCTGCCGCAAGTCAAGGAACATAGGACGTGGTTCAAGGTCGTTCTAATTAAATAAGGCGCTATTTCAAAAATGCCCGTGGAATGTGTTGGATGAAGTGCAACAACGATGTCATCATTATTGTCTTTTGCCGGATGCCGGATATAAGCACCACAAGGAACACTACGCTTCGTTGACGGCCAATCCGCGCAACAGAAACCAACTGTTTCATGGTGAAGTGTGATATAGGTGGATCTTTTCTTGTCAGAAATGTCGCGTGAAGACGTGAAGTTTCGGACAAATTTGCTGATGTGCTGTCGGCGTAAGCAGTGTTTAAGGACCACTGGTGAAGCGGAGCGCCACTGGTCATTTACCGCGCCACCTGTTCAGTTTCGAAGGTGCCGAGCACTAGTGTACTCCATTTACCCATTCGCAGGTTGCTGCACAAGGCCTACTCCATGGCTGCTCTTTAAGGTCCAAACACACCTCGGAGTTTCGTGTCTCTGCAGGGGGTACCGGAGGTGAAACTCGAAACTCTCCTTCCTCATATCTCAATTGAGTGTCCTCCTATCAAAAACTCCAGCTTATCCGGCCATATACAGTTCCTGAAGCTTCAAAACAACCGTGATGCCTTTTCGGTGTGCTTCTCAATATACTTTCAAGTAATTTTGCCCTCATCGAATCCTACAAATTTTCCGTGTACGCAGCATCCGATTGAAAACGAGCACGCTGAATGCTTTATTGGGTAATCATATTATGGTTTCAGGCTCCAAATAGGAAATTGCAAACAGAAGACCTGCACTAGCTCATGAGCAATGCGGAATCTAATCAATACAAATTTGTCAGGGCGATAACTTCTTTCTACACCACTGCTAAAGGCCTTTATGCGGAAAACCTCAAGGGTCATCACCTGAGAAGCTCGAACACTGCTGAGAAGATGAACACCATGGTAAATTCAGTAATAAGCTGGTCAATCCGAGTGTTCGTTGTAAGTGCAACGCAGACAACTTAAGGAACCCGTTGCCTTTCCTGTCTTCATAATCTTCAAAGCGGCCTTCGCCTTTTAAAAGTGATTTTCTGCACTGGACCGTGCGTGGATGAAATGTAAGGTATAGGAGGGAGGACAAACTCCGTCGAGATTTTCTCAAAGTAGTCATGCCATCGCTCCATTTTCACGGTTTGTTATAGACGACCGTTATCACCTTTGATGCAAATTCGAAAGGTTCTCGATGTTGTCGGTCTGGCGATGCTGCGCTTAGACAAGCCGGTGAAGATGTCGCTCACCATCCAGTGTCTTGACTTTCTTGTTGACAACATCATAATGAGCGGCTTTAGCAACGGCTACAGCTTTCTTAGCCGCTATCTTCGCTTCGGCTCTCGATGGCGCTCTAGCATTATTTCGCGAAACAGGCAGCACCATCAACGAACTGAAGTGGGATGGGATACTCGTGGGCCACACCGTCACAGTGGCCTGTCGCTTGCTCTCGAATGTCCGTGTTTAACTCGGCTCGCAAAGCGAACACTTTCCAGTGACCGCTCGTTGTGAATTAACTAATGATCATCTCCAGAGTTGTTGGCAGGTTGTGATATTGTTTGCATCAATCACAATGTTTGTATCAATCACATTTACTGCATGATTGAGGGTTACTTAAATTTGGTATGGTTTTTTTTTGCGATCTTTCGAAAAATCAAACACTGTTCCTCACAACCTGATAAATTTGCACAGGTCAGGGGTTCTTGAGAAAGCCCATCAGATGAGGCCGGCAACTGCAAGGAGTCGTGATTCCTCAGGCATCAAAGAACGAAGAGATGCTTTTAAACGTAAAAGGCCGTCGAACTCCACCATGAACAGCGTCCTCTCGCAATGCTGTCCACTTCTCGAGAATGAAGTTGGGCAATAGAGGAAGTCTCTTAGATATGTATCTCTTAGATATTAAAGCGATTGTCCGAAAAGGACTCGGTGGAAACCCCTTAGCCCAGTATCACAATGAAGAGCCCATTCTACTGTCGGATCCGCAACCTGCCTTCGTTACTTTCGTGTTCAAATTCAACGAGCATGCTATGATGTTTTCTAGATTCACGATTCGCTGTTTCTATTCATCAAATGAAAAACAGCTCGTTTAGAAAAAATCTTCGCTTTCAAAGTAAATAAACTGCTCCATCGGGTGGTATGGATCACTGATGCCAACGAACGCTTTTAAATGTACCCCTGGAACACGTCATTTGCACTTTGTTGTCCATTGCAAGATTTTTTATGTTTTCTATCATTTTCATGTTGACATTACAGCGAAAGTTCAGATTGTCAAAGAATGTGTTCACTGTGTGGAGTGTTTCGCATCACCTGCATCGCATGTCGACCCGCTGATCGCAGAGCCCTTTGATGCCGTAACGTTTGCTTCCCTGTAGGGTGCCAGAGCGACCCAAAGGTTCCTTCCTCTCGAGGGGGAGGGAGCGTCATATCGTTCGTTCATGGCTTTCACGAAGAAGTCCGACCAATGCATTGGTGAGTGCCGTTGTGTTCTCTTGACATCCCGCGGAATCCAATCGGTAACGGGTCTCGTCCAGCGGGTATCTGCGAAGCGCATTACGTGGCCGACCTACCTAATTTTCGACGACTGGGCCCATGCGACAGCGGCTCTGATCTTCGAACGTTGGTGAAGTTCGGAACTCCGGAGGCCCTATCTCACTTGCGTGAGTCGTGTCACTCCGAGCATCGTCCTCTCGATTCTAGGCTGCGCGATGCTGATCGCGGGCTCATCTTTCTTTCGTACAGCTCAGGTCTCTGAGGCGTACGTCAGGGCATAAAGAACAGTGGAGGCAAACAGGCGAACAGGCGGGTACGGAGCCGGACGTTCATCGTCTTTTTTATGGCTTTTCGACGTTCTTGAAAACTCCTCAGACCGATCGTGTCCTTCTGGACCAGATCACTGGCCATGTTGACTTCGCGACCCAGATACACGCAGCTAGAGCATTCGGAGATGTTCGCTCCGCTGAGCGAGCAATGGGAAACTCATCCATTTCTCACGAAGAACGTCTCCGTAAGATTCAGCTGCACTCCAACGTTCTCACATATAGGATCGAAGTTTTCCAGCATTCACTCCGCCTGGCTAATGCCCGCTGTTGTGAGCACGATGTCGTCGGCGAAGTAAAGATGGTGCAGCTGCCAACCGTCGATCTTCACACCCGAGTTGTCCCATTTCAGGTTTCGCAAAAGCTTTCGATGGTGACGCTGAAAAGCCTCAGGGATATGATGTCCCTTTCCGAATCCTTGTCTTCACGTTGACGACGCTGTCGTTGTGGAATAGTGAGATCTTGTTGTAACGATGTTCCGTTGCGATCAAAACTCTAGCGCCAAAACTCAGGGGACTCGAACACGGTTTAGTTTTGATCACAACAAAGCATTAGGATCTACTCTAGTCCGGGGCGGCCACATAACTAAAAAGTATTATATGTAACAAATTCACTTGAGACTTACCGAGCGACTCCTACAGAACAACACAGGACCCCAAACAAGAAAAACTCACAAAGAAAAAAGACGAAAAATTACATTAGTTGCGGTTGTAAGCCGGCAAAGTTGTGTGCCCTCCCCACCACGTTGAATCCTGGTTATAACATGTCAGCCGGCGGTCGGCACGCGGCATACCTCCATTCCGTCGCCCCTTGCCCGCCGAGACGGTTGTAAACCGCGGCGATTTTTTATGTTTGTTTGTTTGTTTGTTTTTGGTTTCTTTTAGGTCTCATCTCGTTCTCTAGGAGCCGCTCGATAAGTCTCAATCCATTTTGTCACCTATTTTTTAATTATGTGCCCCGCCGGACTAGGATAGATCCCATCGTTATATATGTCCATGGCAAGAGGCTTTTGGAATCACTATGCTCCGTGGATGGTGTTGGTCACCATGATAAACTCAGACGGTCTTGGTTTCCATTTTGAAGTCATGCAGTCTTTCACCCTGCTCGATCCAGTTTAAACAGTGAGCCCTTTCCTCAGGCGACCTTCGCGGGCCGATCTTGCGGTTAAAGTCACCGGCGGTGCAGCTGTATGCTTCGCATAGACTAGAAACTTTATTAGGATACTAACCATAAGTTTTGTTACCTGTACTAGCTCTGTATTGCTTTTCACTGTCAGCGATGCTCATCCATAACTGAGGTTGGCTTGCCGCTGTCATGAAACAGCGAATATGCCATTTTCACTTAAAATGGGTACTTTTCACGTCAAATTGGACACTCTTCTAAACAAACCTAACGCTTTTGAAATCAAAGCTGAACCTCTTCTAAATCAGGACGAATTCCCTCCACATAACATTCTTTAAAATTTTAATTGACTCACCCAATAAATGAGCACATTGTCTAAAATTTTATAAAATTCCTGTTTTCTGAGGAAAACAATGGGTTGTAGCTTATTTTAAAGGTTAGTAAGGCGGCCGATTCTTAGGGCTCGAAGAAGAGGCAGTTCAGGACAAGCCGCCGTTCAAGACGTCGCAATTTTTATTTCGATATTTCCTGACTTTGAGCAGTTACACTATCAATCAATTAAAAACCGCGGCGAGCATTCCGAGTGTATGACGCGATCTCGTATTCTAATACACTATGCGATTGCTGCTTTATTTCGTTTTAAAACATTTAAAGTTATTTAAAATAAAAATTGCATTCATTCTGAATGAAAAATTTCAAAGAAGGCTTTCCAAATTTTCATTGAACAGGAAATTATTCTAACCGTATTGAAGAGTATGTTGCTTAACCTGTAGGGAGCTCGTTTTGATTTGGAAGACGATCACTTCGATTTCAAAAGTGTCAGGTTTGTTTCGAAGAGTGTCCAACTTAATTTGAAAAGCGTCCAATTTGACGCGAAAATGCTTTATATCCGATTAGTTCTGATGCCTTGAAGTCCAAGAAAAAGTGGTTATCCGCAAGAGGATGGCGGCTTACTCAAGAGGCTCAGTCCTACTTGGAAAAAACCTATCATGCTTACCCTAGTGAGGCCGAGGTCAAGCATTGTCAGAGAAAACAGCGGCAGAAAACGGTATGCCTTCCCAAAAGGGCTCGAAGGATCCTTCCGTTCCCACAGTTTATTGCCGTGAATCATGTAGTTGGCGTAAAATCAAGCATCCCACACAATGAAAACGTCAGCGGGAACAGTCAGTGCTTCTTTATTCGAGGAACAGGAACACTACGGTCATGAATGGACGACGGCGGCGAGAACGATCAGATGGATGAGTGGCTGACGCTGCAGACAAGGAGGATCCGGTAGTGGTTGACGGCGGAGACCAGGCGTTACCTCACAAACCACGCATTCGGTCTCTGGAAGAAGTGCCATTAGACCGGTGCAGTGTACACTGAGTCCTCAGCAGAGTTTTCATGGTTGAGTGCAGCTCGATTTTTGCGTTTGCCTTCTGGTAGGGTCCTGCTTTTCCAACCGACTACCGGAGGTCTTTGTCAAGGCATCAGCGTCGTCGTAGTTCTCAAAAAGGGCAAATTGAAGATGCATTGTGGAAGATCTCTTAAAACAGAGCCGCTTTTAGTAACGATGTAAAATTGGCGGATGCGTTTCTTTTTTGGCTCAGTCTGCTCGAAGAACGAGCATCACGTCTATGAACGTGCAAGCTGCAGAAGGACGAGCCGCACACGTTCTCCACACGTTTTTAGAACCTCCTTCATGGTCAATTCAGTGAAGCAGGCCACTTCAAGGCCTTTGCTATAATAAATGCGTCCTATTTTTGATAAATGCTAGAAAACTTTCCGAGAAATGACGATATCATGTGAAAAACTCATGAATATGCAGCTATGCTTGAGATTTATCATACCATGTAGTTTAGTTTATAGGTTTATCATAGCTCTCTTCGTAGAAGAAAGGCACCCAGGGAGGCTTCGATGGAAATCAAAGCACAGTGTACTCTCCTAAACACTTGACATCACTGAAATCCCTCCATAGTTCCTCCTCCGACTGAAAGATGCTCTGGCCGAAATAATGATCATGATTGTGATCGATCAAACGGCGCCGGTGGTGTAATGACGCAGAGCATTCCCGCCCGGTTAGAGGGAGGTGCGGGTTCGAGTCCCGCCTGGCGCTAGAAGTTTTGATCGCAAAAAAAACATCGTTATGACAGCTCACAACCTCGATACCAGCCACTTGAGGCTTAATGAAACTGATTTGAATGATCATGATTGTTCCCTTTTATTGCAGGACATCTCGCACTATCTCCTTTTTTCCTTAGTAGGCAGCCCAGCTTCGGTGACTTGAAGTGTGCAGAAAAGATTGTAGGATGTTAGCAAAACCTCTGGGTCTCGTGAATTGACAGATTCTGCGGCATGGTCGCATTACTGCGATCTCGCTTTCTATATACATTTTTTGTTCGGTCTTAATTATATTTAGTGGATTCAGCATTCTAGACGATGCTGGCACCAATGGAGAGTCGAACGTAAGCAAAGGGTGAACGTTCCATGCCCCTTGCTTGCGGCTTTGTGGCGAAACGTTCAGAAACACGTGCACAATCTCGAAGTCATTCTGGAAGAGTTTCTAGACCTTTTAAGCGTACGCTCGAGAGATTTAGATTTCGGCTTTTTATCGATTTCTGAAAAATGTCAAACTGACAGTGAGGTGTACGAAATTTCAGTTCCGCTCTTATGGACTAAATATACTAGATTTGCACAGTCTAGCCACCACATATGATTGTCAGGTAGAGAATGTTACCAAAAAATAGGCTTACCGAAGAAATCTAGGAGAACAGAACTACGACTAGCCAAAACCAGAAGAACCCGACTTTAGGATGGGAAGTAAGCAATATAGCACGTACTATTGCACGAGCACCAGCACAGTTTGTTGAAGTTGGGCGCTCGATCTTATGAAAAAAATACCTGGATAGGGAAAATTCACTGCAGTGCATCTGGCACTCAGAAAATCCAAAAGACAGGAAATTCTATGGATACCGAACCGCTTACCCAAGACACCGAAAGGCCTCTCGGAAATTAGGCGGCCATCTTGCATAGCGCATGTCACCGGAGGAGTTCTGCGATTGAAATTCATGCGGACAGCTCATCATCAGAAGCGCTGGGCGTGTCTTTTAACATCTAATGTCGCACACGCTCGAGGATACATTATGCTTCTGCCACCTAGTTCATGTGGTCCCACACAAGGTTTGCTCGAGGAAGGCTTCTTTTACGTTCCGGCGAAAGCTGAAACGAAAGCGGACGAAACGTGCGACAGAGTGGTTTAACAACGTTGTCCCGCGTCCTGTCGTCATGTAAGCGAGGTGCTCGCCGTCATTGGCTTGAATGCTGGTTTAAACAGTACTGGAGAAGAGACTGCGTACCATCCGTTAGCCAAAAGGTGTTACTCCTTCAAATACAGTACACTTTGCGCTTGCAAGGCTTATTAGTCAACATGCTAAATCTTTAAAAAAATTCTTGTAGTGCCGTTTTACTGGTTATTAAATTCGTCTCACAATGGGAGACCTTTGTGAGATGATGTAGAAAACAGACCACGTAAGCTTCTTTCCATCTGAATGGCTTTAAACTGGAACTTGTTCATATTAAACTTTTGTTATTTCACTTAAAAGCATGTCGAGGTGAAAAACTGTCAATGATCACTCCGAATCCATCATTCTGAAAGGAAAGAGCAGCCGTGTAGGTAGGCTTGTGGCTCACAACATGGTGAACACGAAATTAGTTTCCGGTTTTACCGGGTAATTTGCCTCGGGTTATGAGTGATCATCGAAAACCCTCGCTCAAAACAAGCGAATCCCCTCGAGGTTACTCGCTCACGCCGTAGCGATGGCTTGATGAAGAAGAGCAGTGCTGACGGTATCATCTTTTCTTTGCGTAGGTTCCACAGAGTGGCTGCTCCGAGGAGCCAATGATGGGCTTTAGAGTTTGCATGATGAGAAAACAGCAGAAGTACCGTCATAAAACGTGATCGCTGTCGCAGGTGGCATTAACGGACACGTTGACGCTGCGAAAGACGGGTTAGGCCGTCATGGTGGACTCAGTTCTGGTTCGCGTAGCGCAGATGGCTAGCGTATCCTTAAGTACACGGACTCGCACGACCCCACCATCGTGAACACTCGATTACGAAAACGTAGATCCCATCTCATCTCATTCAAGAGTGGGATCACTAAAACGCCGCACGACCTTGGTCCTTTTGCAAAATCGGGTCCAAGAGCTTGTCATCGACGCAAAGGTCGTGCCGTGTGAATCGGTCCCAGCACAACAAAGACCACTGATCACCCCTGAGAAGATCATACCACCGATGTTGAAGCAGGTCGAACAATGCACTCCATCAAGGATCATATGGTGGCGAGTGAAAGAGAATGGAGCAGCTGTGACCTGTGTTATCGAAGATAGCAACCGTCGACGAGTCTACCGAAGCGGCAAGGTACTACAGAATATACTTATGCTCGAATGACCCATTCGAATAGGTATTCGAATGATTTTTATTCGAATTTGAATATTCGAATTCGAGTATTCGAAAAATCGCGTTTTTCGAATGTATTCGAATTCGAATGTTTAAAAAATCGCGTTTTTCGAATGTATTCGAATTCGAATATTCAAAAAATCGCTTTTTTCGAATGTATTCGAATTCGAATATTCAGAAAAATCGCGTTTTTCGAATATATTCGATTTCGAATGCTCGAAAATTTTCGGTATTCGAAACCATTCGAATATTCGCAATTTCCCAGAAAGCAAAAATTATTCAAGTATTCGAAAAGTGTCATTCGAATGTCCAACAAGAATTTGTGTATCAGCGTATTTTGAAAAGGCTTGGTGGGTTTCTCGGGTAATTTGGGTCACCAAAACGGTTCTGTCTGTGAATCAAAGCTGTGGTACGATGGTGGCTAGGTGCCCGGATACTGAGCGCCTCATCGATACTAGTCACTTCCCGAAAAGCCCTGTTAAGAGGGAGAACTTCCACAACGTCTCACAATGTTGAATTGCAAAAAATTTTCCACGGAGAATCGCTGCAGTGGTGAATGACCGATCGGGGACCAGTAATCGTCGCCACCCCGTTTGGTGAACTCTGAGAGAAGACCACTTTCACCGATAAAAGTATGGATAGTATCAACCGGTATTGATTGCCTGATCAATCTGTGACATGGTCTTCTGAATTAAGGCGCTCGCTGGAGACGTCTGGATATTTTCCAGTATTTTGTGTACCTATTCTACGCTAATTTTATGCACCTGTTCCTGTCAGTAGTTTCTGACGCATCGACGATCGACAGCTCTTAGCGCGCTCCTATATAATATCAGACGTTTTTTAGATCTTGGAGTATGGACATAAGGGTTAGTTTGATCTGGACCAGTTTTGCATTCCACTCAAGCAGTTCTGGAAGCTATTTCCGCCGTAAACGTAATAACGTAAAGGATGAAGGACAGCAGAAGGACGGATAAAGGTAAATTCTTGTTTGGGAGGTACCAAGCATTCCACATTTATTACTGCGCCTGTGCAAAGCGGCCGAGGGAGAGTAGGAATTGTTAACAAAAAAATTGAAAATGATGGTTCAAGCGGCGTTTCAAACGGACGTTATTTGTCCTTCACGCTGCAGTTAAGAGTCTGAGACCACAAGCTAGCAAATGTCTGCAGGATGGGCGTGAGGGTCAACAGGGTGCGCTTCTGTCTTCTGCCACGTCGGGTGTCTCCTGGTGTAGAAGAGTACCTCATGAAGTCGGCTTTGTAATTTTCGTCACGCTATGCTCTTCTGCTCCTCCGTGGTCTGAATGCTCTGCTTCTGGATTTCGTTTCTGCAACGACTACAGTTCCGCAAAAGCTATATTATAAGGTAGGACTTCACAAAGGGGAGGCGGCGTAGGTCGGCCGGATGTTATCGATCGATTTTATCGATTTTTGTTCTGAATTCGCCATTTGAAGTGGGAATCGCATGGATACGTCGGCCGTATGCCGGACTTCACAAAGGGGAGGCGGCGTAGGTCGGCCGGATGTTATCGATCGATTTTATCGATTTTTGTTCTGAATTGGCCATTTGAAGTGGGATTCGCATGGATACGTTGGCCGTATGCCGGACTTCACAAAGGGGAGGCAGTGTATGTCGGCCGGATGTTATCGATCGATCTATTTTTCTGAAGTTTACCGTAGTTTATCAATATGTTGGCTGGAGATTAATTACATTCACAAGTTCATCGCAAATAAGAAATATTTATTCATACCACTTACTTGGGTGAATCACCAGAACGAAATGAGACTGGCCCTCATGGGTAGCCTATTCCTAGCTACTTGTAATACATTTTGTGGCCGCAAAATCGACAGTGTGATATTTCACATTTGTAAATGAGTAGGACAAACTTGCTACAGATTTACATGTAGTACTTTGTCGTCAGTCCTTCATTAGCTGCCGCTAGGCAAAAGCATTGTTTCATGAAAGTTCTTTAACAGTCAGTCTGCCACCAATTTCAAAAAGGATTGTTTTAAAGTGACCTAGAAGCTTACAGTGGCTCAACCAGATAATGTTCCCTTCAAATGTGTTGTAAACCTTTCGTTTGTTCCTCATAAGCAGCAATTAACAAAACACTAGTATTCCTTTGAGAAAAATTCGTATTCCAGTAAGCAAGGAAATTAGACGCTTGCATAAGCCCTTTGATCGTTCTACGTGTAAGTTCTCTATCTCATTTTTACGACTCACATGGGGGTTTATGAGATGCCTGTCGATAAAAACCTCGTGCTTAACTAGGAAGGGATCCGTTATGTATTGCTTCCCTTTTCTCTTCTGTGTTGCCTTCTATCATGTCTATAATACAGCCTGATTTTTCATTCGAATTCGAATATTCGAATTCGAATATTCGAAAAATCGCGTTTTTCGAATGTATTCGAATTCGAATATTCAAAAAATCGCGTTTTTCGAATGTATTCGAATTCGAATGTTCAGAAAAATCGCGTTTTTCGAATATATTCGATTTCGAATGCTCGAAAATTTTCGGTATTCGAAACCACTCGAATATTCGAAATTTTTGGGAGAGCATAAGTATACTACAGAAGCGATACTCAGCGCTGCGCGTTTAGAACTCAGTACTATGAAAACGTGACGTAGTAAGGTCGATAAGCAGACATGACTGTGGACCATCAATGTTGGAGAAAATGTCCGATTATACCGCGTTCCTCCCCGATAAGACAGCCGAGAAATGGTGTTTGCATTACGAAACCAAGAATCCCGCTAACAAGGCCGTAGACGCTGCAAGAGCCACTCACTACGATGGTATCAACGGGAAACTTGAGACGCGTGATGGTGAACATTTTCTTCACCGACTCGCCTAGGACCGTTATCGCCAGACTGAGGATGTTGAGAAATTCTTTGGCGTCAACGATGAGGACGGTCATCTACTCGTCGGGTCTCAAGATGGGTTTGAATCGATGACGTACCTTTTTCGAGGAAATCTCGACAGTGGAGTTTGTCCATCCTCCCATTTACTGTCCCGTGCAGAAAATTACCACAGAGGAGACAGAGGCGGCTCTGAAGAAGACTGAGGAAGGCAAGACAACAGGCCCCGATGATTTTTCCGGCGGATTTGTGGAAGTCATCCTGGTATCCAAATATGTGACTGAGACTTTCTTTAAACCAGGATGTAGTGGAAGAGCAATTGGCTGATATGTGGAATCGAAGCACGACGATTCTGATTTGGAAGAAGAAGGGCAATCCAACAGACTGCGCCAACAACCGTCCTATTCGCCTGTTTTCTCATAGCATGAAGGTCTTCGAGCGGATTGTCGACGTGCCCATTCGTGATATCGCCCACGTTTCTACCAACCAGAGTGGCTTCGTAGCTGACCGTGGCACAATTGATGTCATACACGCCGCCCGCCTCCTGCTATGTAAAGAACCATCGCGAGAAACAGAAGCCAATGCATGTCGCATTTCTCGACTTGGAGGCCTTTGATCGCGTACCGCGTGAAGTGATGAAGTATGCCTCGCGGATGAGGACGGAATCCCCGAAGAGCTCATAGAGTGAGTGCGAATGGTGTAGTCTTGTCCAAACTGCCGAGTGCAGCCGGAGCGTCAATGGAGATTCCCATCTCTTCCGGACTCCATCGAGAGTCTGCGTTCTCCCCACTACTCTTCGTCGCCGTTATGGATGTCACATCACGTGATCTTCAGCAGCCTGTCCCTTGGACGTTGCTTTATGGTGATCGTGTATTTCTTGTTAGCGGCGACATGATTGCACTCCAGCGGCATTTACAAGCTTGGGGCGCCATCAAAAACGCAGAGTGCCCAGCGGCTGACGAAAATGAGTCTCGCTCCATTAGGGCGAACGGCACGCAGCTCCCACGTACCACAGTGTTCAAGAATCTGGGATCAGCAAACGTGTTCAACGGCAGTGCAGTCGTTAAAGTGTACACACGCGTAAATGCAGCTTGGTGTCCTCCGACGGGAGTGCTCTGCGATAAGGAAATTCTAGAGCGCCTCAAGTCGAATATCTACGGAGCAGTCGTCCAGCCAATCGCTACTTATAGGGCTGAGTGCTGATCCGTGGCTAAAGAAACTCCATGGCGCCTCAGCGTAATGAGAATGAAGATGCTGTGGCGCACGGCCAGAGTAACGCGTTTGGATCGAAACGCAACGAATCCGTATGGCAGTGGTTCAGTGTACCCTGATATTTGAGAAGGTGTGCGAAGCTCGTCTGCGATGGAACATACGGTCACGTTCTCCGTCCAAATGACTGTTCATAACCTTGATGTGCTTGGGAACCAAACCCCCACCTTCCTCGCACGAAGCAACCGCGCTCCCACTGGCGCTTGGCGGTAGGGAATCGCGGGCGTACAAGACCCCCAAGCTCTGATGCGTCGTATCCCATTGTGACCGCCTAGTCCTTGGGTTTAAGGACTTCGCAAAAAACAAACATTTTCAAACCAATTGAGGGGTGAGGATTCTCCCTATATGAGTCGCTTCCCTCGTTCAAACATACGCTTCAGACGCTCCCTTGTGAGCAGCATGACTCATTGTTTTCGCCGTCCGCCGCTCGCCCCTCGCCGCAAAAGAATGCGGAGGCCTTAACACGGACGCCTAATGTCAGGCCACACCCTTATAATTTATTTTTCTAGTTTTATTCCGATCTTTCCAAGAAACTTTTTTGTGTTATTATGTTGTAACGAAATAAATGGCACTGAACAACTGTAAATTTAAACAGTTAATATCTCGGCTTGTAGGCAAGTTTACAAATCGAAATAAAAACCATCTGATTCTACACATCTTTGCCAACGTGACACAATCTTTTTTATCCCAGTAGCATAAAAATCAGAAGTTCTGGAATTGACGAAATCTTCGAAGGCACCTTCGGCATCCTGTTGGTATTTGATATTTTCCCTGCCAAGAAGTCGCCAAGATGCTTGAAGAAATGGTAGTCTGTTGGGGAGAGGTCGGGAGAAAACGGAGGATGTGGTAGAGTTTCAATGCTCAGCTCATTCAATTTCTGCAACGTCATTCGTGCTACATGGGGGCGAGCATTGTCGTGCAGAAGGAGAACTCGCCTTCGGTTTACCAAGGCCGGCCGGATATCCTTCAACTTTTTCATCATTTCTTCAATTTCAATGCAGTACCTCTCTGCCGTGATGGATTCACCGGGAGGGAGGAAGCTGTGGTGAATAATTCCCAGCGAACGCCACCATACTGTCACCATTACTTTCTTTTGGTGCAATTCCGGCTTCGCAAAAACCTTGGGGCTCTCATCGCTCTCCACTCACTGTGCCGATCGTCGCCTGTTCTCGTACATTATCCATTTCTCGTCACAGGTTACGATGCGATCAAGGAATGGGTCTGTTTCGTTCCGTAGAAGCAGTGCGGACGAGACCTCATATCGTCGGTTTCTTTGCTCCTCAGACAGCTCGTGAGGCACCCATCTTTCCAGCTTTTTGGTCTCTCCAATTTCCTTCAGATGCCAGGCAGCTGTGTTGTGACTGACGCCAAGAACCTTCGCTATCTCCCTGGTACCTTTGTGTTGATCCTCCTCTACCACATCTCTCAGCTTGTCCTCATCAACATCACTATGCCTCCCACCACCTTCATGTTCTTCCAAGCTCTCATCTCCATTCCGGAACTTCTGATACCAACGATACGCCGTCCGAATTGTGGAACATCCTTGACCGAATGCGGCGTTGATCTTCTCGTCCGCCTCCTTAGCTGTAGTGCCCAGCTTGAATTCATACAAGTAAATGCCTCGGATTACCCTTTTGTCCATCTGCAAAAAAGTCAATAAAACTCTAAAGTTTTCCCACTTTTACATAGAAAATTTGGTACTCACCGGTAGAGCAAAGCTTGCGCTTCTAAATGATATGCCACGTGTTACGGTTTGTTCTTGATCAAACGCGTAAAGGCGCGCCAAAAAATGGCGCGAGCCAGTGCCATTTAATTCGTTACAACCTAATATGTGCACTTCACCTTTAGACATTGCTGTAAAAAGCGCGGTCCCCAAAAACAATTTTCGGTTACTGATTTATTGAGCTTCTCGTCAAGTAGTGGCTTCAATTAACAATTCGTCATTGAAAAATAATCTATAATAATCGATCGGCCTAACGCAGTCGAACACATCATCATGAAAGCCGGACTCCGTCGCAAAGTTCTACCAAGTAGATGGTTCAAAATCGCTCTTCCAAACTTCCTCATCCTCATTTTCTGCTTCGGATTCTATTACTTCACTTTCTGAGCTATCATTATTGTCAGCTGGTGGTGCAGGGATATCGGCCTCAGTATCAACGTGGTCCTGGACCACCTCGTCATCCTCATAATCGCTTTCAACCAAGAGACGAATTTTGCGGTCGCGTTAAGGCCTTCGCACACTTTCGCCGCCACGCAGCGCGGCACCACGATTGCCATAGATATCGATTTGCCTCGCGAGGCGATTCTGCGTCTCTGCCCCATGCTTAAAGATAGGGCTGCCGCCTGGCGGCGAAAGTGTGCGAAGGCCTTTAGACTGTGCGACATGATGTCATGCCACGCTGTCGGCGTTGCAAAAAATCGATTGGTCCCACGCGCCAGACACGCGAAAAGGGCGCGGTCGTCAAGCTGTTAACTCATCCACCTTACAGCCCAGATCGTGCAACGAGTGACTACCACCTTTTTGGTTCGCTGCAGCACTTCTTGGTTGGAAGACGATTTATGAATGTGGACCAGGTCAAAATGCACCTCCATTATATATATATATATATATATATATATATATATATATATCTTTACTTAGAGTTCACAATGAGGCACAAACGGTAAAAAATTAAAAAAATTACTCGTAATGGAGGGGCACTCGTTTCGTTTGTTCATTACTGGATTTCCTGTGAAAATCCAGAACGGCTCCAACGAATTCCTAGCCGAGAACTCTCCCTCAACGACCAGAATACTAAACATCAGCTCATATTCGTCCCTGTTCTGCACATCCATTCTTGTTTACCAAGTGGACTAGTTCGCAATCCACGCCTTTTGATGGCGATGTTCCTTCATGCGAGTTACCAGACCCCTCCTCGTTTCCCCAATATACAGGGTGTCTCAAAGAAATGTCTACACCGTTTGAAAGGTGATAACTTTGCTCAGAGTGAAGGCACTGAAGAAGTTAAGAGCTCATATGAAAGCATATGAAAAGGGAAACTCTCTGACATATGAGCGGCATGGAATGCTTCGTGCACTCCTCTGAGATTTTGCATCTTACACTCGATTGGTTGTATTTCGTTGAGTGCCTGTTATAGTTTCTTCACAAAGTTGCCGATTCGATTGCTTTGTGTTTTTTCTAAGGTTTAAAACTTAAAAACAGACTATGGCTCGCGAAAAACGCAGGGTGCCCTAAAAACGCAGGTACCGTTTGAAATGTTCTAACATTGCTGATAGTAAAGCATTTGAAGATGTTTGAGACTCGTATGAAATCAGTCGAGATGGGGCCATGCTCCTTGCATTTCAGACTCGATTGATTGTGCATGGACTGAATGTTTGTTACAATCTCGTTACTACTTGGCCAGATTAACCTGTACTGTGCTTCTTTCAACTTCTAGGATTTCACAATCACGTGAAGGACATGTGAGTTTATTGACTGCACAATTTAAATGTGAGCAGGAGCCGCATTCCAAGGACGGATTCTGTGGACTGAAGAAGCAACATTCAATCTGAATGGAGAGGTTAATTGGCCCAATTGCAGCTTCTGGGACAGCGGAAAACGTTAAATAAAGCAGCACAGTACAGATTGATGTGGCCTAGTAGTGACAAGACTGTAACAAGCATTCAGCCCGACCACCATCAATCGAGTCTGAAATGTAAGGTTTCAGGCGGGGGCATAGCGCAATCTTGACTATTTGCACGCCACAGCATCCCGTAACCTTGTGTTTTCATATGAGTCTCAAACATCTTCAAAAGATTCAAGAGCAGCAATGTGAGAACCTTTTAAACAGTACGTGAATTTTCTATGATACCCTGCATTTTTCGCAAACATTAATGTGTTTTCAAATTCAGAATCTTAAGAGAAGCACATATCAATCGATAAGGTCGTCTTATGAAGAAATTATAACAAGTATTCAAGCGGAACACAATCAATCGAGTGTAAAATGCAAGAATTCAGACGAGTGCATGGCGCATTCCACACCTTTCATATCTCAGAAATTTATCTTAAAGCTTTTATATGAGCTTTTAACGTCTTCAGTATCTTCACTGTGTGCAAAGTTATCACCTTTCAAACAGTGTATACATTGAACGCAATAAGTGTATACATTTCTTCGAGACACCCTGTGTTTAGTGTTACAGGCGAAGCACTCAATCTCATAAATTACTCCGATCTTTGAGCAATCCCCCAAACGGACACTTGGACAAGTAGCGCAGATTTCCAATATGCACTGCTCTATGATCAGCAGAGCATATTGGAGAAATCCCTGCAAGAACAGAGTTCGTGACATGAACTGTTTCGTTTGTTCATAGTGCAAGAAAGTGGCACTGCCGTGTTGGAGAGCTACCAGTTTAATCTGAAGAACGCTCGGTTGCTAGTTTGATGTAAAAAAAATTGTTTCGATTTAGAAGAGTTTGAATTTCAAAAGTTTTAGGCTGGCTTAGAAGAGTGTTCAATTTGAAGTGTCCAGTATAAAGCATAAAGGATAAAGGATGGCGTTACTCAATCCCTCTTGGGATGCGCCACGCATTCTACTTCTACGGGATGTCGTGGAGGCGACATGAATACGTATTTGGCCATACAATGAATTGCGGTGGCCAGCCGATGAACAAGTCAGCGCTTTATCCTTCCCAGACAAGTCTGCTACCAATTCACCGACCACGGAGGGATGGAAGGCTTGGTTGGCCTGGGCGGTAAATCCGAACCAGGAACCTGGTATCGGGTGTAGGCGACAGTCGCGCCTCCTCCGACTGCGCTACACGCGCCCATAAGTGTCCAGTACGACGTAAAAATTGTATATATATATATATATTTATTTAAAAATCAAAAGGAAAATTCTTCAATATTTGGGATGGTTGTTCTGGATTTGCTCTGTTCTCTACAAGACGTATTTCACACCACTTCATAATCTTTCCCTTCCAGATATGAAAGCGCAGGGTCAACATCCCGCTGGTTAAGCAAACTC
The DNA here is from genome assembly GCA_947359475.1 of Heligmosomoides polygyrus bakeri. Taxonomy (NCBI): domain Eukaryota; kingdom Metazoa; phylum Nematoda; class Chromadorea; order Rhabditida; family Heligmosomidae; genus Heligmosomoides; species Heligmosomoides polygyrus. The sequence goes on along the minus strand of OX375866.1, from coordinate 61,793,450 downwards.
CCTCCCTGCTTTTTATCTGTTGGGACGTCGAAAGAATTCAAGAAACAACTACCAAAACTGGAGCTTTTGCAAGTCGTAGGCGTAGAGCGCATACGCGCGAGCATTTAATTGTGCTCTCTAGTTGTTGTATGTTACATGAAGTCGTCTCCTTGATTTTGGTCACTGGAGGATTACCAATTTACTGTGTGTCGAATGGTGAGTTGGAGGTAAGATATCTAAGACTTGATCAAAGTTTCTTTCGAAGAGATTTTGTTGATCTGATGGATGTTGCGGTTTTTATGGTCAACCATTTCGAGACTATAGAGGCGACAAAGGCTGTCACTGAAACTGCCTCGCCTAAGTACGTATGACTACGATCTGACGCGCAGGTGTTGACTAGCCAGCAATGTTGTTTGAGAGTGGTTTGAAACTAATCAACCACACTATTGCCGGACTGCCTTTCACAAAACCGTTTCATTCTGTCTCTTGTGCAGCGCTTTATTACATTACTCTAGCTTGCCCTACACATGTCTCGACACAGCAAGATGCATTACGAGAATGACCATGAATATGAAAGAAATGATATTCCTCCGTGAACTTTCACGAAATGAAAACCAAAGGACTTCCACGGCATCAATTTGTTGATATTGTTAGTGTTTTTGCAAAGCGCCCTAATGTGCAGTGATTGATAAATAAGGAAAGATAAAAGGATAAGGGACGGCGTTACTCAATCCCCTTTGGGATGCACCACGCATTCTACACACTTCTGCGGGATGTCGTGGAGAAGATTTGAATGCGTGTTTGGAAATACGACTTGTGGTGGCCAGCCGATGAGGATGTCAGCGCTCTATCATTCCCAGACAAGTTCGGCGCCAATTCACCGACCTCGAGGCGATGAAGCCTTGTTTGGCCTGGGCGGCTTAACCAAGAACATGGTGTCGGGTGCACGCGACAGCCGGCACCTCCTCCATTGCGCTACGAAAAGTAAAACACAAGATTTTTTAGCTACTCTTGGCGTTTTCAAAAATTTAAAAATGTGTACTGATTTCTGCCAGTGGCATCAAATAGTGTGCAGAAAGAAAATTCAATAATAAATAAATTAATAATCTTAAGGAAAAGTGATTGTTGTCAGATATCTTTTCCAGATTTTGCCGTCCTTCTGCCACTAAATGAGTAACCTAAGCGCATTTAATGACGTTTGAATACCCCTTCTTCTCAACAAAACCGGTTTCCTACTTCACCCCTCGTGAAAGTCAAGTGAAGACAACTTCACTGTACGCTAACGCATGCGTGTATTAGCTGTGCTTATCCAAACTTCTATCCGAAAACTGATCGTAGAAAACAAGGACCTTTTTGAGGCCTACATGGTGTTTGCGCGTGGAATGCAGCGTAAAACGTGGTGCATGACCAAGGCTTTTTATCTGACGAATTGAGAGGCCAGCCAAGCCAATGTCTGCTTTCTTAGCGAACATTTCGCTTCCTAGCGAGCGGTGACCCCTATGTAGTGATGGGGAGCCGCCCTTGGTGAAACGCAGCGGACAGGCACAGATATCTCGAAAACATTTTAGTCTTTCAGCAACGGCTATGCATGCGAATTCTCGATTCATGGCAATAGGAGGTCCCCATAGCTGGCCCAGAAGCCGTCCTTTGTTTTCCCATGTCGCGTCTGGGAGTGTGAAGTTGGAGCAATTCAAAGTCAATACCGCAGCAGGGCAGAGGGCAAGAAAGCTCTGCGAAAACACTTCCAGCAACGGTTATGCAGTCGCTCCATAGAGCGCGATAATGAATAGGGAATACGTACGTTTCGCCTCTGCTCTTATCGCCTTGAGAAATATACTCTCTCTTCGGGCTAAACAAATCGACTGCGATCATCTCGAAGCCTTCCGTTGAGCACCCGAATTGTAGACTGTCTCTGGTATATTTTCCTGCTAGAAGTGCAGACGGTGTACCAACACTCACTCGGCAGCTATTAGTGAACTCGTAGAAGGCACTGCAAAGAGAAGTGAAATCGGCGGTGATATGAACTGATTCGCAAGGAATGTGTAGTGAAGCCAAGCTCTTCAGCTGCGCAACACCTTGATATAAAATGTTCATTGCCTTCTCACAAAAACAGCGCTTCGATCGAGTTGAACTCTTTACCAAAAACGTTGTCGTAGCCAGCGATAAAGCATCTCTATGGAGATAAGCTGCAGTTGTCAAATATTAGAGCCGGCGCTTTAATCTTCGTGACGAATCTTTTAGAAGTAGATGCAAGATTGTACACCAACGGGAATGTCTGCCTCTATTTCCAATTTAGATTCTTAAAACAAAGGTATTCCAAAATGTCAAACCTGTGCTACACCCCAAGAAGGCACTGCTGTTAATAATACATAATAGTATCATAATAACAGCAAAATATTGACATAAACATGTTCAAATCGTGAAACGAATTCGGCGATAAGAACCAGAAAGGAAAAAGTGTGTCTAACAGTGTCTGCCCTTGACAATGAGCAAATCATGTAGGAACTATTCATTACACAATACAGAAAAGCAGCCCTAATTGCATGTGAACTTTCAAAGCCAAGATTTCTCGGGAAGCTCTGAAACATACTAAAGTGAGCGACGCTTTTTACAATCACCAAGTGCCGAAAAGCTCTTTAAAGGGCACAGCCGTAAAGGTCTAGCGAAAAACCAAGCGCTGAAACGTTGTATTGGAACGACCTGGTAGTGCTGCACCGTAGAATTTAATTCCGCCGTCGCTTGTGGGAGCCAAGCTTAACAGACTTCGGAAACATCACTGGGTTATGCTCTTCTCCAGATTTGGTAGCTTTCAATCTTGAGGTCTTTGGTATAGCAATTCAGTGGTAAATGAGATCCATGCAGTCATGTCTGCCTGCTCCTAATTCGTGAACAATCGACGCTTTACGAGAGATTTTTCCGTCGCAAACCATCGCAGTGTCATAACCTGTTTAATTATATGAAAATTAATTTGCACCATTAGATCTACCTCTCTCCTACCAATCCAACTACCTGCATGGACTGTGGAATTGCAAACTCTTGACCTAGTTGTGGAGCTCATCCTCTCGAACGTCTGCTAATTGATTTACACCTTCCGCGGGCGCCACTGGTCCATTTTACAGAGCTAGAGAGTTTAAAAAAGTTTCCAATCATAAAATTTTCAAAGTTTTTTTTCATATTTTCTTTAGTTTTCTACTTTCATTGTTGTCTTGGTTTCTTCGTTTGCTTACACGCATGATGTTTAGGCACATCCTTATGGGTGTATTCATAAATAAATAATAAATAAAAATTTCTTTATGAGATCTGTGTTTTGTAGAGCGCGGCCATAATTTTGATAGTGGACACTACGAAGTTTACGGAGTTTGAATTGTCGGCATGTTCATACTATGACATGGATTCTTCAATGTTCAGTCTCAATTCCTAGTTTGCAAAGTTAATCAAGTTTGAAGAGTCACGAAATGTCATAGTACGAGTAGGGCGTTCGTACTACATTTCGTAAACGAGGCTTACAAAAAGTCAGAATTTTCCACTTTGTTTTGCAGAGATTTGCATTCATTACGTTTTGGGAGTCATTGTGGTACCAAACTCCAGAAAATTTGAACGACATACACTCCGCTTTAAATGGGACGAACGCGCGGTAACCTATATTTCAGTCAATAATTACCCAAATAATAACCTCAGACAGAGGGTAGTTTTCTACTGTTATATTTAAGGAATGGCTTCCTTCATAAAATTTGCAAAATTCTCATTAGAAATAAACGGAGGCGGCTAATATTCCTCTTTCCCAACAAGGGAGTTGTCACATTTTTATTTGCCGCGATTTTTCCCATATTTAATCATCTGTAACGTTTGAATGAGTATGGAAGACGAGCTCATTTTGTTCTACAGTAGACCACTAGCACTTCGACATCTAAAAAGGAACAACACTGTCCAAGCTGATCACTTTGAAGCTATTACAGAGGCACAATTTTGATGTATTTTCAGTTTTCTTTCATTTCTCCTTCAAGTTGTTTCTACCCGAGAAAATGATTAAGTTAGTGAGGTTGGCGGCATCATCAGCTTTCTAACAGTATAATCTGGCTCAAATCCGAGTTGGCCGATATTTCACCCTTTTTGCTGTCGGTCGAATTACGAGACTGGGGGTCGGCCTCGGCCTGAGCCTAGCTCTCGGCGGCGGGATCATCGGCGACCTTTACTGGGTTCGCACCTGCATGCCATATCCACTGGCAGTGTGATACTCCAGTGGAGCAATAAAACAAAACTTATTGGTCTTTTGGAACCCTTCCACGTTCATCCTTCGCCTTTGAATCAACTTCGATCCTATCTTTGCACCTGAGAAACTCCAAACTTCTTATTTATTTGGCTAGTCCAAAAATAATGTCGGATTTGAACTTTCCCATTAAAACTAAAATATCTCAGCACAACCGTTTTGTTAGTTGGGACAAAATCTCCCAATTTCTACATGTCTTTCCTGATAATATTCTGGCTAACATTCCATATGTAGGTATACCATTTTCACGTAAAATTGGTCACTTCAAATCAAATTGGACCCTATTTTAAACAAAGTTAACTAGACTAAAACAAGTTTCATATCGTTTTAATTCACTTCCCCAGTAAGTGAACACATTGCTTAAAATTTTACAAAATTATAATTTTTGAGGAAAAATAGGCGAAAGGTTTAAAACTTGTCCCAAAAAGCATTTGGACATTTTCAGTGTCAAAAAAGAAAAAATTGCGCCCTGCCCTCGTCAGCGATTTTTAGTCAATTAATAGCAAAATTTCTGTTTGCATGGAGTTTCACGCCTGTAAACAATTCAACAAAAACAATTGTAAAGAACACGCGTATCCAGACACCTTGGGTACTCAACCGTCGTATGGAGTCCAGTATTGAAGAAAAAAGTCAAGTACATAGAAAAGGTCCAGCGAGTATTTACTTGTCTATTGCACCGGAGGAGTTCCTCTTACGGAGAATCTCATTTGCTATCCTATAGTGACCGCTTAAAATCTTTCTCACTTCATTCATGCAGCGTAGGCGGATTGTCTTCGACCTAGTTTTTTGTTTGCGTTTTCTACGTGTTGAAGTGAAGCTGCGCGCCAGCAAGTTTTGTGTCACTCGTCCATGTGGCATGAGGCGACCTTCTTTTAGTCTGCATTATCCTAGGATACACAATCGGAGATATACCACCTTGCATAACATCGCCTTCAATCGTGGCGCAAGATGGCGTGACCCAACAACTACCTTTTGACTTCATGGTTGACGGCTCGAGTACTACTTTTAAAAGGAAGTTGAATAATGTAGATCTTTTTCACTTGGAATTGATGATGTTGCTGTACAGTAGGTTGTATACTTCTAGATCACATTAGTTTATGTTTCAGATCAAGATGGCCATCCTCTAACGACATAGCTGAAAATCCATTCAAATACAAGCACTGATATCTTACCAAGGTCGATGAGATCGTTTCGCTTTTGCTTTATCTGACACGCTCTATTGCCCTCTTCTCTTTGCTCCTCCACAGCATCCCTGTTAACTTTGAGATCATATTTCCATTTTGCATATTGAGCCAGTTTACAGCATCTGCGTTTTGTTGTATTTGGCTAAGCCGCCATCTCGGGCCCTAAGGATGACACACGAGGTTAACGTTCAACGGTTCTGGTACAGCAGCGCTGTGTGAAGTAAAGTATTCCTTTTTTATCCAATGCAGCAGCTTCCCCAGGGCCAGTGCCCAAGGTGCGTATTTAGCTTAAAGAGGTGCTGCCATATACCCCCATTGGAATGACACTGTCAGTTGCGCTGGAGCACCCTGGCGTGGAACAACAGTCTGTATTTGACCCTTCCAAAGTTCAGTTTGCATATTCACACTTCCATTATTGGTTGTATTTCAGTTGATTAGATCGACTAGAATATAGATTAATGGGCTATCGAGTGGTCTGGCCAATAGCTGAATGAATAGAAGAAAATGGATGAATGCAATTAACAATTTTTACTTCTTCTTTAGTTGCTTTTCAATTCCTACCGCCGGATTTTACGTTAGATTCTCTGTTTTCCCTGTTTTCTGTTTTTACATTTTAGATGTGATCATGCTTAACTTTGTGTTTTCCATCATCCGTGTTTGAGCGCACGTGTAGGGCATTAACTAAATAAATAAATAAATAAATAAATACCTTTCTTTGATGCCTCATGTGAACAGCATTAGCATTTACATTAGCATTTATCGATCAAATAAAAATCGCGACGAATTTTTCCTGTGCATGAAGCGATCTCGTCCTCTACTGCATTAAATGGTTGCTTCCTTTTTGAGCTTTAAAATAAAAGTTGATCCATTATTTTTATTGAGTAAGAATTTTCTACAGTTATTACATTTATTCGGACAGCTAGACAAAAATTGAAGAAGTAGTGCCAAATTTTCTTTGAGCAATAGATTATTTTAATCGTCTTGGGGAGTCTGTAGTTTAGCATTAAGAAGCTGGTCTTGATTTGGAAGACGTTCATTTTGATTTCAAAGGCATAAATTTTGTTTAGAAGAGCAGGGGCGAGTGAGAAATGCGAACCTTCCTCAAATTTACTGCAAAACAGACTTCTAAGTATAACAACTCTGAGAAGGGTGGATTTTTACATTTGCTAATTTTTCAAAACTATGTTTTTCACTACTCTGAATTCTATTCTATTCGATTTTGTTTTACTTTGTTTTATACGATTCAGTTTAATACTGTGTTGCCTTTCGCTCAGTTAGGTTATAACTCGAGTAGTACACCTTTTCAAAAGATAATCCTAACATAATTCCAAATTACAAAATGTTAAAGTCTTATATTTCAAGCCAATCTAAGAAGGTAGCGCTACAGGTTCCAAGAAAATATAGCTCAGCGCCTTTCTTTTACCTCCTCTTAGGGCGCAGCACCATGGGGGCTCGCAGGCTTCGGCCGGGCCGTAGAGCGCTGGTTCGGGTCAAGTCACAGTGATCTCAGAACTCAGCAGAGATGAAAGCGGCAAGATATCGATCCTTTCAATTTTCCACAATGTTCCATCGATCGAAAACTCTCGTTGCGCTTAACATCGGCACCGCAACCGTTTTCCAAATGAAGCTAGAGCTACCGAGCTCACTCTGAAAACAAGGGAAAACCGGAATTTTTTATCTAAATTAAGATGCTTGAAGACAAATACCAAGAGGAAAGTAAATTTTTCTATGACCATCACCTTGAAGCCGCTTACGTAAAGAATAGATAAAAGCAAGCTTAGTTCCGCTACTATATTCCTTAAGAAGTCGTAGTTCATTAATGGTGGAGAAATTACTTACTGAACAGAGAAAGGCAATGATTTAAAGCTATAAGACGTGGACATTTCTTGAAGTTGTGAGGGTTCTTTTAACAAAATTAAAAAAAAGCACGTTCTTTCATGCAATACTTAGGTCAGTTTTATATAAGAGAAATTGCTGGCTGGCTAAGTGAAGGCCAAAATCTGAAGAAAACGTTTCTCGTATTTTCTGCAGGCAGATCCAGGTTTAGGCGTTTTTGTGGAACTTGCTATCATTCTGACGATCAAAACATGCAGAGGACAAATCTGATGACAAGAATACCATTTAAAAATTCATACCTTCCCCGAGCACCCAATACATTAGGGAAGCACCGGCGTGGAATTCGTGGGGGTCGTAAAACAATTAGCGACCGCTCCGAGAAGAGCTGCCTATAACTAGCTCATTCTTAACAGAGTTATCTTCTTCACATTCCAACGGATTTGCGCCAATGCGAGAAATCGTTCAGTGTAAGTTTTATTTTAGTAGGATCGCATGAACGAAGGTTTGTGATTGCGACGGTTTGCGACGGAAGAATCTGTCGCAAAGCGTCGATTGTACACGAATTAGGAGCGGTATTGTATGCACAACACACGATGGAGTTACACAATCGGGGACTGGAAAGTGTTCTGCGATTTCCAGTCTTCTCCCGTCCTAAGGTTTCGACGCAGTTCTTAGCGAAGCGCTAGGACGCCGGGCAAGTGTGGCTTGTGGGATCATTCATCTCGTACAATGTCGCTACTCCACGCTACGGCTGGGAACTTGGAGAGACCACTCGTGCAAAGGACTTCGCCTCAGCACTCCTACGCTCGCATGAACAAGAGCGAGCTTGACTCGCCGGGACCACTCTCAGAAGATGCTTCGCCTCAGCCCGATAACTAGCAGTCGGGCCTCGCTTAAGCTGACATCACTGCGCCGCATTACGTTGGCGTCCACAGAGCGATCACTTATCACTCACTGCACCTAATTGATGGTCTCTGAAGGCTTTCACTAGACAGTAAGCAGCTAATTATACGAAACAAAAGCGCACGTCGCCAACGACGACCAAGGGACGGTGACCTTTCCCGACGGTAATCACGATGACGTGAGCGGGGGAGGGGGGTGAGCTCAAAATTAGATAGCCCAAAACAGCTACTGAAGTTGAAGTTTGTCTCTTAATGTATTCACTGCACGTTCTCATGCTCATGAATTGCAGATGAGATTGTTTGCCTAACTGTGCCAAAGAACATCCGGCGACCTACAATACCGCTCCTAACTCGAGAACAATCGACGCTTTGCGACAGATTTTTCCGTTGCAAACCGTCGCAGTGCCATAACTTCGCTCGAATTCAATTGTATGAAAACTAAATTGCACCGTTGGATTCATCTTCCTCCTACCAATCCAACTACCTAAATGAACTGCGGAATTGGATACTCTTGATCCAGTTGTGGAGGTCGTCCTCTCAAACGTTCGCTAATTGATCTACGACCCTCTACGAGCGCCACTGGTCCATGTTTATAGAGCTAAACAGTTTATAAAAGTAGCCCATCACGAACTTTCTCTATCAGATCTGTGTCTGTGTTTTATAAAGCGTGGCCATCACTTTGATAGCAGACACTGCGAAGTGTACGGAGTTTGAAGTGTCGGCATGTTCATACTATGACATGGATTCTTCGAAGTTCAGCCTCAATTCCTAGTTAACAGCAAACTTCACGAAGGAGCTAGCTCATTTATCATGAGAAGTTGAACGCCATTTCTTTCCCAGTTTTGTACAGGTCCAGCAGTTGTCAGCCAATTTCAGGTTCTCAACAAACCTCAAAGAAATCTTCCGCCATTGCTCTCCCATATTTGAGTTTTCGACACTTCCAACAATAGCATTCTGTCCACCACAAAAAGCTCTATCGAATAATGTCAATCTTGACCTATTTCAAAAATTTTTTTTTGACAATTTCGCATCGAGGAAGTGGGCGCTCTAGGGCGAGCGTGCGCTGACGATGACGTCACCGAAAATCAGCATTTTCTAATTTGACCAAGTTGGGTACCATTCAATAGAGATTTGATGATGAATTGAACGGTTTTCAATAAACTAGCGAAAACTGTAATCTGAGCGAGTAAGGGCACGGAGAACATCGACCGTTGATGTGCCAAATTGCACGCGCGGGCGTGTTTAGAGCGCAATAACTCTGTAAGCTTGAATTCTTCTCTAGTCTAGTCTCAAGATCTTGCAGCACTCTAAGGTGCAGCAAAATAGCTTACGAACGGACAAAGTTACAGTGGTGCGAATATGCAGGTTAGGCTTGTGTGACAGGATTTTTCCGATTTCAGTCTACCACTGCGGTAAGACACGGAGAGCTAGCGATCTAAAAGTTCGTAGACAACCAGAATAGTAAAGGTTCTCCAAACTGACGTGCTCACAACTTCCCGGCTGTCTATACTGCCTTGACTCGAGCTGCCATTTTAGGGCGACGGAGGCTTACAGAGGCACAATTTCGCGACTTTCTCACGTTTTCCTTCATTTGTTCTTCGGGTTGTTTCTGTCTGAGAAAATGGTTAAGTTGCTGGGCTGACGGCATCATCAGCTCTCTAACAGTATAATCCGGCTCAAATCCGAGTTGGTCGATATTTCACCCTTTTTGCAGGCAGTCGAATTACGAGACCCGCCGCCGAGCGCTGAAATCAGCTTGAGCCCAGCGCTTGGTGGGGGATCATCGGTGGCCCCTATGTGGTTCGCACCTCGTTGCCATACCCACTGGCAATGTGATACTCCAGCGGAGCAATAAAACAACACTTACCGATCTTTGGGAACCCTTCGACGTTCATCCTTCGCCTTTGAAGTCAACCTCGATCCTATCTTTGCACCTGAGAAACTCCAAACTTTTTATTTATTTGGTTAGTCCAAAAATTATGTCGGATTTAAACTGCCAGATTAAAATTGAAATATTTCAACACAACAGTTTTTCTTTAGTTTGAACAAAAATCTTCCAGTTTCTACATGTCTTTTCTGATAATATTCTGGCTAACATTCCATATGTAGTTATATCATTTTCACGTAAAATTAGATACTTCAAATCAAATTGGACCCTCTTCTGAACAAAGCTAACTAGACTACAACAAACACTAATACCTCCTTCTCAATATGTGAACGCTTTGCTTGAAATTTTAAAAATATACATTTTTATAGAAAAATACTGGTTCAAAACTTGTTCCTAAAAGCAGCAAGGCGGCCATTTTGTAGTGCCAGGGTTGTCAGCGATCTTTAGTCAATTGGTAGCGAAATTTCTGTTTGCATGGAGTTTCACGCCTGTAAACAATCCATTAAAAACATTTGTAAAGAACGCACATATCCTCTTTTTGGTGCTTCATGTAATCAGCATTAGCATTTATAATGCAGATAAATATCGCGACGAATTTTTCCAGTGCATGGAGCGATCCCATCTTCTACTGCACTAAACGGTTGCTGCCTTTTTATGCTTTAAAATACTAGTTGATTTATTATTTTTCAAATGAAACCTTTATACAGTTATTACATACAGGTATTACACTTTTTCGAACAGCAAAACAGAAAAAAATTAAAGAAGTTGAACTTTTTCTTTCCTTTTCCTTGAACAATAGATTATTTTAACTATCTTGGAGAGCTTGTAGTTTAGCAGTACGAAGAAAAAACATTCCCTGGTTTTGATTTGGAAGACGTTCACCTTGACTTCAGAAGCATAAATTTCGTTTAGAAGAGTATGTAGCCGTGAGTGGAAAAAACAAACCGCCCTGAAATTCACTACAAAAACACTTCTAAGTATAACAACTCTGAGAAGAGTGGATTTTTCACCTGTCACCTGTATCACCTGTCGTCCCGTTGATCATCGACTTGCTCGAGCGGGCGCCAGCAGCGTCTCCATTCGTCCCTGTCGCGTGCCAGAGTGGTCCAATGGATCCTCCTCGCTCGAGAGACACAAAGAGCGTCATATTGGTCGTTCAGGGCTTTCACGAAGAAGTCCAACCAACGCGTTGGTGGGCGTCCTGGTGTTCTTTTGACATCCCGCGGAATCCAATCTGTGACGGCTCTCGTCCAGCGGGTGTCTGCGAATCGCATTACGTGGCCGGCCCACCTAATTTTCGACGACTTGGCCCATGCGACAGCGTCTCTGATCTTCGAACGTCGGCGAAGCTCGGAACTCCGGAGGCCTTCTCTCACTTGCGTGAATCGTGTCACTCCGAGCATCGTCCTCTCGATTCCACGCTGCGCGACGCTGATCGCGTGTTCATCCTGCTTTCGTATAACCCAGGTCTCTGAGGCGTATGTTAGGGCAGGAAGAACAGTGGAGTCGAATAGGTGGGCACGGAGTCGGACGTTCTTCGTTTTCTTCACGACTTCTTCGACGCTCTTGAAAGCTCCCCAAGCCGCTCGTTTCCTCCTGCTCAGCTCTGGTGCTAGGTCGTTGGTCATGTTGACTTCGCGACCCAGATACACATAGCTGGAGCATTCGGAGATGTTCGTTCCGTTGAGCGAGAATGGGGCATCAGAAACCCATCCGTTCTTCATGAACATCGTCTTCGTAAGATTCAGCTGCAGTCCAACGCTTCCACATACACGATCGAAGTCGGCCAGCATTCGTTCCGCCTTACTGATGCTCGGTGTTATGAGCACGATGTCGTCAGCGAAGCGAAGATGGTGCAGTTGCCGGCCGTCGACCTTCACTCCCATGTCTTCCCATTCTAGTTCGCGCATGACGTGTTCGAGGGTGGCGCTGAAGAGCTTCGGGGATATGGTATCCCCTTGTCGAACCCCTCTCTTCACGTCAATGACGACGTCGTTGTAGAATGGTGAGATCTTGGTCGTGAATCCACTGTACAGCTCTCGAAGGACTCTGATGTACTGAGTAGGAACGCCCTGGGTGAGCAGGGCTTCCATGACCGCTTCAGTCTCGACGGAGTCGAATGCCTTCTTCAGGTCAATGAACGTAAGGCACAGCGGCAGCTTGTACTCTCGCGACACTTCGATGAGCTTCGTAATGGTGTGTATGTGGTCGATCGTGCTGAATCCTCTCCGAAATCCTGCTTGTTCGCATGGCTGTCCTTCGTCCAGCGTTCTACTAATCCTATTCAGGATGACTCAAGTGAACAGCTTGTAGACTACGGACAACAGGCAGATCGGGCGATAGTTGCCAATGTCGTGCACGTCTCCCTTCTTGTAGAGCAAAACGGTCTTGCTGGTCTTCCACTGAGATGGAACCTTGCATTCGGACAAGTAGCGTGTGAAGAGCCGCGCCAAGGTGTTGATGAGCGCTGGCGGGAGGTTCTTCAGGTGTTCAGCTCTGATCCTGTCAGGACCGGGTGCTGTACGTTTCTTCACCGACGAGATGGCGTGTCGGATCTCGGAAGGGAGAACAGAGGGGACGACGTATCCATCCTGCGGAAGATGGCATGGGGGCAGGTGGACGTGGCTATCGAAGAGATCGGAGTAGAAGTCGTGGATGACTTTCTCCATGGTCGTTCTGGAAGAGGTGATGGTTCCGTCAGGACGTCGGAGAGCGGCCATCTTGGTCTTGAAGTTGGCGAAGTTCCGGCGGGCATTGCGGATGCTCAGCCCTGCCTCTGCTGCTTCAGCCAACACTTCCGCCCTTCTCTCCTTCAGATCTTCCTTTATCGCCGCTCTGCATAGCTTTGCAAGCTCGGACGTCAGTTGCTAGTTGGCTGACGCTCGTGCTGCTCCACGCTGGCGTATCAGCTCGAGAGTTTCCGGAGACAGGCGTCTCTTGGTGGTCTTCAAGCTCTCGGCTCCCTTAGCACTATCGTGGAGATGGTGCACGAAGCGATCGTATTCCTCGTCGACGTTGTCCATGACGGCATCTTCCCAAAGGCCGACAAGAGAGGTGTAGAGATCCAGGTTGATGGTCGTTCTGGGATTCCTCTTCTTGAACTTCGCGGCCTTCTCTCCTTGACGCGAAAAGCGGAACCTCGCGCGAAGGAGGCGGTGGTCCGATCCCGTGTAGAACTTGGGGACAACGGAGACATCGGTACTTGCGATTGAAGATGATGTGGTCGATCTCGTCGTGGAACTGGCCACCGGGGGATTCCCAGGTCCATCGTAGGGAGGGAGGCTTCTGGAACTGCGAGTTTCCATGGATGGTCTTGGTCGACATGATAAACTCAGACAGCCTTTCACCTTGCTCGTTCCACTCCAAACCGTGGGTTCCGATGTGAAGTTCTTCCGGCGACCTTCGTGGCCCGATCTTGGCGTTGAAGTCGCCGAGATCACCTTGTAGAAGGTGTGATCTTCCTTATAGAACTTCTCTAGCTCCACGTAGAAGGCCTCAACGTCTTCGTCGTCGTAGTCGGATGTTGGGGCATACGCGACGAACACAGTCAAGGCTGGCACGGAGCCACATCGCTTCTGTCGCAGACGTCCGATTCGGCTTGTTAGAGACTCGTACGAATCGATGTTCATGGCCAAGTGCGTGTTGACGAGGACACCAACGCCGCCTACTCCCCTGCTGTCGCATGTTCCGAGGAACAGTTCTTCTCCGGAGTCGTAGGCGGCGTGTAGGGGGTGGTGTCTTCTCGTCTCGGTCAGTCCGATGACGTCGTACTTGATCTTCCTGGCTTGCATCATCAGGTCCTCGACGGATGCTTCCGACGCAAGCGTGCGGGCGTTGTAACTACAGATCGTCATCCTAGTCCTTCTCAGTTTGCGCAGCCTGGTTAGGCCCTGAGATTTTAGCAGCCTCCCCATACTCGTCCTTCCCATCGCTGCAGAAATGGGGGCTCTTTCGGGGTCAGGGGAATGAGGCCCTTTAGTGCTGCTGTGTTTGACTGGAATACAACACGGGTAGCTAGTCAGGCTCTGTCGTGCGGGCGGGGTGCTCCGGGCAGCCAGCCAGACTGCCCGAAGGGACGGGGCGAGACTTAAGGCGGCCTCGAATCGCCTTACATGTACTCCCAGTCTACCGAGTGCAAGCTTTTGGCCGAGCCGACACAGTCACAATCCGCACAGTCACGGACACATCCACGCACATTGTGCACGAACATGCCGCTCCCACGCACAAGGAACGCATCGACCCGACACAGCAGGAGCAAGGAGTCATCCCCTGCATCCCACCTGCGTCTCTGGGCAGTACACGGTCGCATTTGGTTCGCGTTTAATTCCCCTATCCACCACCCGGGGACGCGCCATGTGGCCCTGCGACAAGCGGCCCGAGATCCCTCTTAACAAGAGAGCCCGAAGGCTCTCTATCGAGGGAGATCCGTGGGATTTTTACATTTGCTAATCTTTTAAAGCTGTTATGCCTTGTAAATTAGAAAGTTAAATTGAGTGGTAGCTTAGTTAAGTTTTGTTTTTATTTGATTTCAAAAGCAAAAAATGTTTGCTGTTTGCAATATTTGCTTACAAGAATAGTGAGCCGTAAGTGAGGACAACGAACGGTTTGTTTTCAGTTGTCCTCTCAATGTCTTGCATTTATCCTAAAGAATTTTCAAAAAATCTGCCCATGGTTTTTCCGAATGTTACAAAAAATCCATTTGAAGAGTGACTAGAACCTTTTTTACTTTGTTTTTACTTCAAAATCTTTCCTAGGAATCATTTATGAAAATAGTATGCCTACCTATTCCAATTTCTGCTGATGTAGAAGTTCATTTCCTTCTTCTGCTGATTTTATGTATATTCTACAATATCGCCTGCAAAATGATCTAACGAGTGTGTAGGAGCGGGGCTCCAGGACCTAACTCCAACGCGACGTCGCAGCGCTGAAACGCGGACGTGCGCTCGGTGACGCATGGTTGGCCGCGGAACACGAAATATTTTCAGTGTTTAGGCTCCCAGACCACACAAGGAACTTAAAATCACACAGAATGTGGTAGGCAAAAGTCTGCAGTAGGACAATTGATCCGAGAATGGGTGATAGTGACCTTTTTCCGTAGTATAACCATAATCAGGGGGCAAAAATTGAAGTTGCAGATGGCAAATACTGACGCTAGAAACCATCCACATGACCGAGATTCCTGTATAAACTGTCGCTGATCGTCGTATTGAAACCACATTCATATACCATCTCCAAGAAACGTTGAAATAAAGCAAGGGTGTGCCGCATGTCCTTGTAGGAAACGTTTCTAGCCGTCGGAAGCATCGGACGCGACAACTCGTTCAATTTCGCCGCGCACCGTGCGCGACGCCAGGGGGGTTCGCGCGGCGTTGGAGTTACGTCTGCCCCCGGTAGGAGCGGTATAACTCCGCGGATTTGCGCAGCCAGCTGAGGGCGTGGCAGATACGCCGCCCTGGCCCCGCTCGGGTCGAATCGCAGCCCCAAACTGTTATCTACAGCGTAAGAGGTGGAAATGGTTTCCATCTTGAATACGGACAGTATTACGTCTGTGACAAGTTTCCGATAAGCTGAAAAACGATGTTCAATTTATACTTGAGGAAACTTCTTCATGAATGAGCTAGCGGCTGGAGCAAATATTGCTTGCGTTTTCGTCGAAGTTTGTTCCCATAGAAGTCTACTTCATGATGACCGATAATCTTTGTTGCTTTTTAGATGACAAAGCGCTAGTGGTCTATTGTAGATCAGGAAGAGCTTGGCTTCCATACTCATCCGGTCCAAAAGTTAAAGATGATTAAATAAGGGAGAAATCTTATTCAAATTTAGTGGAGTTCATTACCACAGAGATACCCTAATCGTAATAAGTGTAAATTCCCCGAAGAAAGTAGAGAATCCTGACTTTTTATAAGCATTGTTTACGAAATTTTATAGTACGAACAGGCAGACGCTTCAAACTTGATTAACTTCCAATATCTACTATCAAAATAATGGCCGCACTCGCCGGAACACAGTTCTGATAGAGACGTTCGTGACGGGATACTTTCATAAACTCTTTAGCTCTACAAAGATGGACCAGTGGTGCTCGCGGAGGGTTGTAAATCAATAAGTGGACATTTGAGAGGACGAGCTCCATAACTGGATCAAGAGTAGTCAATTCCACAGTCCATTCAGGTAGTTGGATTGATAGGAGGGAAATGAATCCAATGACGCTATTTAATTTTCATATAACTGAATTTGAACGAAGTTATGGCACTGCGACGGTTCGCGACGGAAAAATCTGTCGCAAAGATTGCTCACGAACTAGGAGCGGTATTGTATACTACAGGCTGCAAATACAACTCGAAAATTATGTCGAGCAAGATAGGAGCTCTCGCATACTGAGTTGTAGCAAAGCACATTAACCTGTTTTGGACGGTGATCAGATTCATTCCGAAAACGTGACACATCAGAAATTTTCTCGCGATAGTTGAGTTGAGAGAGCGTGATAGTTTGATGCTGTCCTACAGCTCTAACTGGGACTGATGTGCACTTAAATTTCAGCTTTGCAGTCTCCACCGCAGCATACAAAGCACGAATCGGCATTTGTAACAAAGCCTTACAATACAGAGCGAGAGCAGCGTAGACGTAATAGGAGAGATCGTGGTGCTTCAGAAGCTTTTCTCTATTAGGTGTGGACGGATTAACTCGGCTGAGGGTGAGGTTATTTATGCGCTGCAATGTGTGGAGCTCCACGACTTCGCTTGTAGCTCGCATCTTCGACTTTATGTACTTCAAGACAAAAAAGCAGCAGGAGAGCGTTAAGAGGTGAAGCGCTAGTCTCCCGAAAGGAATGGGATCCATCCCATAATTCGGAACGCATCCACTTCTTCGTAAACTCTACACTGTCCACCATGTCAACTCCTTCAATTATCTATCAAGTGGGTGATTTTCTCCTTCCCTGTGTTTTCATCGTCAAAAACTCGAAAGACTTGCTGCCGATAGCTGCTACGTCTAAGCTTTGGTGGCAGATTGAGCACATCTAGTAGAGAAGATGCCATCCCACTCAGCTGCTCCCTGGCTCAAGTTCCATGTCTCTGCTACTGCTGACACCTTCAATATTTCCCACTTCTATAATTGTTCCTCAAGTAGACGGGATAATCCTTGCATAGAATTACATTTCGGTCGACCTTTGTGCTAGTACACATATATCATTCTGGTGTCGGATATTGCATTGTCTTGATAGGGAAGAAATGCCCGACCATGCGGTAACTCGCGCACTCATTCCAAGAGGAACGACGGAAAGGGTTCTCGAAAGTGTGCTCACACCGACTGTGCCGAAGATTAGAGGGCATACTCCTTGATGAATGCACCCCGTCCTCTTGTTTTTCAGACGACATCGCAGACTCCTAGTTCTACTGCAGCGTCGATGTTTGGCGAGCGAAGCGGAGCAGAAAAAGGAAGGGGAAGACGACTGCGAGCCAGAGCAAATAGTTCATGAAGAACATATTTTGGGAAGGTGAATTTCACTAGATGGGCAACAACTAATAGAGAACATCTACTGTCAGTAAGGAGGCTGTCAGTGAATTTTAACGATTTTTTTTCGCCAAATCAACTTTCATGAAAGGTCATGTGCAGTAGGCTAAAACCAACGTGGGCGGCTCTCGGAGCACTTGGGTGGTTATAAGATGGTGCACCTTGACGCTGACCGCAGCTGTTTGACCCGACGACTCTTTCAAAACTCCTCGTTGCGACTGGGATGCGGAATGATGCCACTGCTGCGTCAACAACGTTGGCCAGAAGCAGACCGCTAGGTGTCACCTGGTTTATTTATAATAAGTGAACTCAAAATGAATCTGTTGGGGATGTCGGCCCATGTCATTGAACTCACTCAGCGTTCCTGATTTCTTTCTTTTTTTAATTTCCAGGACCACCTATCCGGAAGGGAACGCTATCTATCGACTGGAATTTGGCTTGAGATTAAGCAACACGTGATTAATGTCCCACGGAGGAATGCATTTCTACACAATTTTGTTTTGATAATATCGTTGTTCCATGACATGACAGTCCAAACAGACTTTAAGCTCTCTTTCTCTCTCACTTTACAGCGCTATTCATTTGCATACAGATTGATCAATAGTGTTAACGTCCTACGGATATTGAGGCAACACAAACATACGCCATTAGAATGCATGAGAAGAAGCTACCCTACCATAGGCTTGCTAGAGGTCATTGTTGATACCCCCGAATCATTACAGCGGAAGATTCCCCATAAGGCTGCAAGAAATGCGTGGCGTCAGCGAACATTTCTTGACTTTTCACTCAAATATTGTACTCCACATGAACGAGACGACAGACGTAGCGATGGTTTTGTTGAGGGTGGTCGCCAACATTTTGAACAACGTTTTCCTTAGTGTTCCAATGTGGGAAAGAGTTGCGATTGTCGCTAAACGGCTCACTAGTACCATCCGCCTTCCAGAGGAAAACTTATGGTTAGATTTGTCTGAAATTCCTAGATCGGCGAAAGTCGTCCACAACGGAAGCAATGGTTACAGATCCCGGAGGGATTTCGAGAAATCCATTAGTCGGAAGTGGAGCTATGGCAACCGGGTCTCACAACCGGTTACACTTGTTTCACTTCCGACTAATGGCCTTCCTATGTCAATCTGTCAAACTGATGTCGCAAAATCAAGACCTCGTTACTGAAAGTACTCATGTCCAAAAAGGCAGTGCGTTCAAATGCTTCGCTTGTGCACCCGCTTTGCACTAGTTTTTCAAGTCATAGTATTTGGTGCCTCAAACTGGATGCACGTAACATGTCGTTCTTGTATTCTCATGGCACAAAGGTGAAAATTAGCCCGCACAATGTACAATGTCAGGGAAGATTTTTATGGCCCCTCCTTAATTATTGAGCATGTTCTTTCTCGAGGAACCGCCGCCTTCTCAAGGATTCAGAATGGGGGCTATTCCTGTACGTAGATGACGCGTCAGCCAATCGAGATTCTCCACGAGAGGTGAAGCCTTCTTCAAGTGAGTTAATAACGCACTTTTCTATTTTTCCTAGCCACAATCCATCCACATTAAATGAAGGAATAACTTAAACAGTCTCTTCCCCCATGTGCCTCCATATTCCTCTGTATTCCCGTCTACATTTCACAGGAGTGATGTGGCCTGTCCCACTTCGAATACGCTTAGTCATCCCCCAAAAAGGAACTGAAAAGCACTATAGCAGAGCTGCATAGGCGGAATCTGATTCTGCGTCTCAATAGTAGCAGACAGATGCGTTTGCAACCTGCAACAAAATCTTTCGTCGTGGTCTATCGAATCTAACAGGAAATTTCAACGATACTTCTACGTACTCTCTCATCATCAACAGACTCCGTTCAACAGAATTCAACAAGGCTTTCAGCAGCAAATACTCCCACATCATCCGAGAAGGTAGATGGATCGGATCCCTTCCGAAGTATGCTCCACTCATAGTTCAGCGTTTTCTAACTACCACCATATTAAGATACTTACAGAAAATCGTAGTAGTAGGCGGGGCTCACGGCACGAGACGGTCGCTCGAAGGGAAGATTTGGATGACTCCTCTCGAATCTCTCCAATGGAAGATCCTGGAGAACGAAGCTGAGAGTGAGACAGACGATGGAGCACCAAAGCAGAAGAGAACGGACAAGGCTCATCTGTAATTCGAAAGCGGTACTCTCATCACGACTTTCCTGTCTTAATAGCAGTCGGAGCAAACGAAATCATCCTCAATTCAGCACTGTGGTGGGGCTCCACGTACTACATAGGAGCTAGAATTTGAAAGCTGTTATGCAGTATTGGAAAGGAGCCGAAAATGTTTTAACGGAAAGGACAATAGCAAGTGTTATAGCTGTAGAAATGATACATCGAAGAACACGGCTTTGACGTGTGAAGTTCCCACAGCTACTGCGTTATTTCTCGGAGAACAAGAGAATCGGTTCAAACAGCTGCACGCGCTGCATGCTTGAACAAGGCAAAGGGGTTGATTAAGCTGAAACCCGAGCTGGGCAGAAAATTCGCCCCGAATGGCCGCTTTCAAGCGATTTCTCAAGTTGTCTTTCTGTCCCTGACTGCAAAGAATGAGCAGCACGCGCGCTTATCTTGGGTTCGGCGGAGCCCAAAAGTGGCGATCCCTCTCTCCTTTTAGGGTCACTTAATTGGTAACACATTTTCTGTACTGGTGAAAACTCTGACTTGGACTTCGGCTAGCCATTACAGATTATTGTGTAGGCCAAGTACGCATTCAGCAATCAGGTTCAAACAACCTGCAGAGGTGAAGTGACTGAAACATTAAGTAGTTGACGATAGTTGATAGATCTTCGAGTGCAGGTGCTGTGTGCGCTCACTGTCGGCGAGTCACCTACGTTCTTCAGTCTTAGTTTGCTTTCATCCTGAAAACAGTCGTGCATTGAATTCGTGGTGCGGAGCTGCTTCTACTGCGCTTTGGGATAAGGAGAGTTTTTACGAGCAGCATTACTGGTTAGGCGGCAGATATTCCTCCTGCATAGATGCTCGTCGACATAGATAGGAAGCCTAAGCCAAAGTTGAGAACATCGCTAGATTCCGTCGCAGTCCTGCACGCAGGAGATGCTCTGACATAATCGAGCGACTACTATGACGCGCTAAAAGGGCATCTCACGTACGGCTGCACAGGGATTAAGTGCTGGTGTCACGTAGAAGGGAGAACGAGCGCAAGCAGTTCGGGCTGTAGGAATAGCCGCCTGGGCGGTGAGTCGGAGCAAGTCGAGAGAGGGAGGGGCTGACGAGGGATTCCGCCCGATCCCGCCACGCCTTCACTGAAGTTGAGCACGGCGTCCAGTGCATTCGAGGTTACGGTGAGCGTTGTCCAGAAACCCTCACCTCCGACGTCTGCCGTACGATGATGGGCGGAGTCGGAGACCGCAGAAAAGTCTTAGTGGATGAGCCATAGCCTAATTACCTGGTTATGACCTGAAGTGTGCGCCCCCGGGGAAATACGAGGTCGCGGCGATGTTCGCTGAAAACGGGAGGCAGCGCTCTCCTTGTCTCGGCTCGTTTTTCATCGCCAACTCATGAAATATTTGCGAGCATTGTGTGCTCGAGTGCCCTGCGAGAAGCACAAGTGCGTGATCCTAATTGATGAAGGGTGCATATATTGTTGGGAATGACGCCAGGAAGTGCGCGATGCGGAAGGGAGGAATCACTTGCTCTCATTTCGCCTCGCAGCGGGACTCACAGCTTTTCCTGCCATCCTCGCGGACGCAGGCTTCCCGATTTTGTTTGAGGCGGAGACGCTCATCTTGACCTCCTGATTCGGGCGCCTCATCTGAAGCAATTCAATTCTTTTCTCGGTCTACCTACCTGCGTCGCTTCTCAAACAATTTCCAATTTGAGCGGTGAATCGAGCAGCAGCCTCAGGAAACTACACCATGGGTTTAAAGGAGGCGTGGAAGGATCTATTGTACTAGGTATGATGATTCATGTCGCATACTCAAAAATGAGGCCGTTTTTCTTCTTTAGGTGTAAACATACCAGTATCAGCAGTGTTTAGATTTCGCTCCAGATTGTTTGTGATTATGCTGTTCATCATCGGCTTAATAATGTTAGGTGTTTTTGGAACGCAGAAATTCCAGCAATCAATCAACAGGCGCCTAGCCGGATTACATAATTGAGGCTGTAATGAAAGCGTGATATCTTCTGTTGAAGGCAAACACAGAAATCTTCACCAGCGTTTCAATAGAAGCGAGAAGTACAGCATATGTGGCGCATGGATTCCTCTAGAATGCTCCCAGTTTTCTTCATTCGTTTGCAACCAGACTACGTTTTGACTGATCATCATAGCGATTGGTCAAGGACAGACAAAGCAGATGGTGGAACTATGCTGCGAGAATACGGGCTGAAGGCTGAAAACCTATTCATTCTGCTTCAACGACCTAGCCACACGTTCAGTATACCCCAAGACTCCTATACATTCATAAAAACTCTCATAGGCACACATACTTGGAACAATGAGAGTGCAGAAACGTCCTCAGCACGATGAGGATACTGCTATCATCTGGCTTATACTTATGGCGTTGCATGAGAACTCGTAGGCCACAGGACGAAAAGAAGGAATTGTGCTGGAGAACTAGTCGACTGCATGAAGCCAATCGGTAAGGAGTGCAATAGTTTTGGGGAAATACGCAATACCTCACCACGCTACTGCACCACACCACCATACGTTTAGGGTGAAGTCGACTAAAAAGTGACTGACACTAACTGAGCTTCGTTTCGAGAGCAGCCGCTGAAATCAAACAACGTTTTTTAATTCAATGAGCTTTCTTTCTTCCTCTTGCTCAGTCTTTGTTAATGCTTCATGTTCTTGAATTTAAGCCAAATCGTAAGGGACTTCACTGACTGAATATTTAGACAGCTTTCGTTCTTGCGCTTCATTTCTGCTTTTAGAAGATTTTGAAGAAAAAAGCAGAGACCGGATTACAGAAACAAATCGAAGCGACGAGGCAGCTCTGAAAGGCTGTGTACGAGGCCTACTCATCGCAAACTGGCTTCTTCGCTCTGCGTTATCCGCAGAGTAAAATAACAGCAAGGTGGTCTACCAGCTGCGCTATCGTGGTTGTGCGAGTCGCCGCTACGCCTGCTCATTCAGATGAAGAAGAGCAGCTGATCTTTCACTAGAATGCTCCCAACTTTAGCGTTTGCATCAGGAGGGCATCAAAGCTTCCAAAGCTTCGTTCTAGAGTCGCGTACGCCGAGTTTGATGCAGTCGGCACAGTGATAATTCTCCCTGGAAAGAGTTTTGAAAAGAGTACCTCTTTTGGTCCGCAGGAAACGTTCAGCGGATGATTTTCGCTGCCCTTGTTTGTTCCCACCGAAGCCCATTTTCCTTAGCAGACACAAACGTGGCCCCTTTATGGCAATCTTACAAGCACCGAAAACTTCTCAGATCGACGTACTTTATATATCTGGCCTCTTGTTTCGTCACAGCGCAGAGCTTGCTCGCAGAAACACCAATTAATTAAGAGCCGAAAATGAAAGGACGTCATGGAGAAAGGAGACGATGAACGTAGTCCTTTCATGAAATAGTAAGACGATAGCGAGGACCTCTCTGAAACTCCAAATCAAGACAAGAGTCTGCATCGTTCGAATGCTAGACAGCTATTGATCTTTGCAAGCATAAACTGATGTCGGCGTAATAAAAAACATTTCCTGGATGGAGACCTAATTATTCGTAGACCATGACGAATGCTTTTTTGTGCATATTGAAGCAATCCCTGATCCCTTTCAATTAGCGCGAGTGCACCACCACCTGCATGACGGGAGGATTCTCGTACCATTCTTGCATCTTCCTCTTCAGGACATTGAGTCTGTTTAAATGCCGAGGCCGTTGTGAACCTTTGCGATAAGTCATCGTACGAGAAAGAAACTACTCGCAGGTGAACTACTTAAACTGTCCTGACCAATTCCAGGAGTGACGATATCACTGCAAATTCATAGGATATCTTCTACGTCGCCGCGAACATCAGCAAAAAATCCTTCTTCTCCTTCAATTCGTTTTCCATACCCAACTGGGGGGGGGGGGGGTAAATTGATGTTGCATTTCAATTTATTGCGTGAAGAACTGAGCCGGCTCTCACGAATTCCGACATTTGTTAGACAGATTTCATCGTTTCTGTAATTTGTTGTCACAGTCATTAGAGTTTGTTGAGAGGAAATTTCAGTCTTCGAATGATGTGACCCCTTCCTGTTTGATCACTACGGCTTTATAGTCGCCTGAGATCTCCATCGAACAACTCCGAAACCTTCCTGCTCTTGAGAACGATTGAGCGGCACAGTGGATAGATCTACAACCAATCCAGAATTAAAATGCTGCTTTAATTAAATCAGAATATAGGGTTTCTATAACTAGAAAACACTACACTTTTATAGTAACTGGTCTGTGGGTAACATCGTTGTACTTTGCTGGGATTTATATTAACAGTGCTGGGATTTCGAGGCTCAAAACATTCTGAGATAGGAGATTTAACGCCTCTTGCTAGTCAAACAACTGCTATTCAAACACTTAACATTCAAACAACAACCACTACATTGATTAATGGTAAGCATAGAATTGATGCGTATGAGGGGAAAAACTATGAGTGAGGTGTACGATGTTGACTATTGAGAGTGGCATCCGAGCACGAAGAGCATTACAAGAATTGTGGGTCTTCACAAGAAATCCAATAACGAACAATCGAACTGAGTGCCTGGCCATAGCGATAGAACTAGCAGAGTTCGTCGCTTCCATTCGTGTTCTTGTGGTGACTGTAGAGGTAGCTCAAAAACCTTACATGTAGAACGGTTGAAGCGCTTGATGGGCTAGAGCGCAAATTTCGACCTTCACATCATGCTAACGCCTCTGCAGACGACGAAACATCGAAATGTTGGGCCTTGCTGAATAGAGCGTCCACCTAAAAACGTTGTATGGCATAACAACTTAATGTATTCATATCTATCAGAAGGGGCCAGCTCGTCAGCTAACGCAGGGTGTGACGGAACTGCTCTACTGAGCTCGATAATTTCTGGTGAGCAGGCCTTGCCCCTCGAGGTCGGATGTCGTTAAGAACAGCAGCAATGCGGTCCATTTACCTGCGCCTCATGCGAATCGTCTATCAATCTCTATAGTAAAGATGAGTAGAGATGAGCGCCCACGATGTGCCTAAGTGGCAGCAGTTCCCAGTACAGCATTCTTTCGAAACCCTATCAGTAGCGTAGCAAAACCTTCTCGAGCAGCTCTCGTTACAGCTTTTTAGAGGTGGTCAACGTACAGCTTCCGTCCTTCCAAGGTCGGTGAATGTTGCCCATCTTCATACCGCAATCATCATCATCATTATCATTATCATTACTACATAAAGTCGAGGGAGGCATGAGTCACGTCCGTCACAGGCGTCCTGTCAAAGGCGCTGCACGAAGACCGCCGCGACCATCGGTGCTTACTGCTGGAACTGTTCACGACGCATGTTGATCCCATCTAACGTGTTACCGACAAGCTGCCAGAGGGGTGGCAGCAAAGAACACCCGTCATATGATTGCGCTCTGTACGGGATTACCCAAGTTTACCCTCAATTTTCCCTTAATTTTCGCATTCCAGTCCTATTGCAATTCACGTTGCACCTCTCTATTTTTTGCACTACCGCTCACCTTTACCTCAGTCGCTTTGCATCTGTGACAATCTACGCACATGTTATCATGTTAGCTCTCTTCTCCGAGCAGTTTTCAATACTAGGACAGACCAACGAAGAAAGTCGGGGGCGCCTGCGCTGGCCTCGGCTGCCGATCACGTCATGGGTCCCAGTTTTCAGCAGTGGTTTGACCAGTTTGCTTATAACCATATACACTCTCCTAAGTCGACTTTCCCGAAATTCATCACAACTCGTGGCTTAAAGCAGGAAGACAGGACAGAAATGTCAGACATTCGATTAGGTTTACGAGCTGTAATCGGTTGGAAACAGCCCTAGACCAAGCAGGTCTGCTGGCGGACATTCTCCTGAGTGCTATACAAGGATTGACTGATACTCAATCAATCTGTAGTAAGCGTACGTTTCTACGTGTCCGACTTCGACGCTATGGATGCTTCCTTACGCAGCGTTGGGGGTGAGAGTCGTTAGTCCCGACTCGGATGCGCACTGAGGATACCGACAGCCTGTGGTGCCAATTAGCGTCGACTCGCACCGTGCCACCTGCCGCTTCGAGACGTTCTCCAAGGCAGCCCTCCCCGCCGTGCGATGGTGACCTAGCCGAGCACGGGAGCTTGGAGATCGACCGCGACCTGACTAAGGGCGAGACAGATCGATCAAATTTACAATTACAGTGGATAACTTATTTAGAGGGTTTACAAGGGCAGTGTAAAGAGTCGTACTGGTGAGAATCCTACATACTTTCATATCAAAATTTCGAGCTCTATCTGATGGGCTGCATAAGAACGCTTAAAATTTCTCTGTAGAGATATTTTGACGCAGGCTTCGAGCCAAAGGCTTCACGAACAATTAGGCACGAATTTCGTAGGCTTTATAATGAAAATTTTATGGTCTACCTGAAGGACTGTACAATAATGCTTAAAAATTTTCCTGTAGAGACATTTTGGTGAAAGCTTCCAGATAAAGACTGCACGAACAATGCAAAAAAGCTTCTCCAGAGCATAGACTTGGAGGCGAAATGATTACTGATGATTAAAATAACGGTGCCCCTCCTCAGAAGGTTTTCTTCATTCATGAACGACGCAACTTTGTTCTACTGGCGTGCCACTGGAAGAACAATTTGATATGTTGTGCGATAAAATTCAATTAGCATGAATTTTTACTCCTACCTATTCAGTTTTAGTTTCGAGAAATGTGCTGGGTATCACAAAGTTTCATAAAGATGTCGAGGATCTTAGAAAAACGTGAGAAATATTATGAAAAAACTAGAACAGGATTCTCCTAGGAAGGCTCTCTACTAAATAGATTCTTGGTGCAGTCTTTATCTGGAGGCTTTCGCCAAAATGTCTCTACAGGGAAATTTTTAAGCATTCTTGTGCAGCCCTTCAGGTAGACCATGAAATTTTCATTATAAAGTCTACAAAATTTGTGCCCTATTGTTCGTGAAGCCTTTGGCTCGAAGCCTGCGTCAAAATATTTCTATAGAGGAATTTTTGAGTGTTCTTGTACAGCCCATCAGATAGAGCTCGAAATTTTGATATGAAAGTATGTAGGATTCGCACCAGTACGACTCTTTACACTGCCCTTGTAAACCCTCTAAATAAGTTATCCACTGTAATTGTAGATCTGGTCGATCTGTGAAGTTCGGCCTCAGTAGGGTCGCGGTCGATCTGCAGGCTCCCGTGCTCCTGTCGCGTGTCACCATCGCACGGCGGCGAAGGCTGCCTTGGAGATCGTCGCGAAGCGGCGGGTGGCACGGTGCGAGTCGACGCTAATTGGCACCACAGGCACTCTCTGCATCGTCAGTGCGCATCCGAGTCGGGACTAACGACTGCCTCCCAGCGTTGGTTGCCAGCGAAGCCGGCCAGTGGCCCGCACGTCCAGGGTCAGGCGCGGGTGGGTTGGTTGTCATGTGATTTGCATTCATATCTTTACTACAGAGGCTTTCAGAGGCTTTCTTCCCCAGCAAAGATACCAGGTCGCAGTGGCACACTGAGATGAGACGTTTATCTTACCTATATACGTAAAAAGTATTTACGCACTAAACGTAAACGTTAGAAATAACAACACGTTATAAAATTGAACAAGTTTATATACTAAACCTCTGCGATAATCTAGCGAACAGAATAGCATCACTTATATTTTATATGGGCTTCTTTTCTGCGAATACAGGGGCGAAGACAACGAGGAAAGACATCGACGGTGCGCCGCAAGTGGTCCATGTCGATTTCGTTCCATGCTTTACCCTTCAGTGATTTGATACTTTTGTGCATTCGACCTGTAAAAGTGTTATATACTCTTCAAGGACCTCCATAGTGCTAATTTTGGCGGAAGGATCGCTGCAAGGGATTCGCATCCGGCCAGTATCATGGTTTCTGCATTCGTCACAAGCGTCTCTCGCTTTTCTGGGCAAAGGAGTGAAGATGAATCAGTAGAACTACCTGTACTGGTGTCCTGAAGAAGCAACTGGTTCCTTGGCTCAAATCTCACCTTGAGAGTAACCGTATGTTTTCCAGCAGAATTAGCTCCTGTGCAAAGTCGAGGATTGTTCAGGACTGGTGCCGTGCCAACTTGAAGGACTTCATTTCGGCAGATGAATGACCTCTGTATAGACCGGATTTGAATCCGCTTAATTTCTCTATGTGGGAAGTTTTGGAGAACAAGGCTAGAGCTACTTCCCACAAAAGTATGAAGTCAGTGAAGGATGATCTGGTCAAGGCATGGAATGAAATCGACGTGGACTACTTGCGGCGCACCGTCGATGCCTTTCCTCGTCGTCTTCACCCCTGCATTCGCAGCAAAGAAGCCCATATAAAAACAAGTGAAGCTATTCTGTTCGCTAGATCATTGCTGACATTTTGTATATAAACTCGCTCAATTTTATAATGTGTTGTTATTTCTAACGTTTACGTTTAGTTCGTCAATACTTTTCACGCACCCTGTATAATCGGCTAATGTCACGTGTCCGTCACCTGGAGAGGGACTGAAGCCAAGAGATGCCTGCGACAGCGCGACGTATGTCAGCCGGGTTTTGTTTCAGCTTAACCATGGGCGATTGCTAGCGAACTTATAACTTGGCGGCGGATCACCTAATTTTACGAGATATTCAGCGGGAAATGCTTTAGGGTATGAATGGGGATCAACTGCAGAGCGTAGAGATTCAGAAGACGTGCTCAAGACGTCGTCCAACGTGCATAGGAATTCCGAGTAAAGGAAACCAGTAGGAGGGGGATCACTAGAGGGGGGGGGGGGGAACAAAGGGACCAATGTTTTCCCTCAGTATCGTTCAATGTGCGTCCGGTTTCTGAAGATGGGTCACAGAAGTCGTGGCAGTCGTGTGTCGGGGTGCAGAAGGAGTGTCGTCACGTCGCGGCAACGTGGGGACACGTGAGCCGGAATTCAGTGTCACATGTGTGGGTTTGACTCTCACTCCGTTTCTTTGCCAGCACATAGGTAAGGAACGGCTAACTGGTTTTAGGGTAAGGAAGTATAAGCCAGGGGGGAAGAGGTAGGGAGAGTAACTATGGAATCCGAAGGAGTATTATTGCCGTCTTACAGTGAACCGTGTCGACCTGTTTTCCAATACGATTAGTTGTAATTATGCTTCTGCAGATTTAGCATTTCGGTTTGAGACTCTCATGATCTGCCTCTCGTCACATAGAGAATGGGCACTTCGGAGAACAAGACGCGTACATGCGTTAGAGGGTGGAATGACTTCGTAGGAGCTTTTTACTTAATAAAAGTAAGAAGGACTAAAGAAGAAATGAGGAAGTTTGGGGTTGTCCTATTCTCGGGGTTTGGGGCGAAGCCTCCAACCATACGTTTGGCGGCCGCTGAACGTCTGGTCACGGGATACAGCCCTAAACGCTGTTGTTAAATGGGTGTTCCACATCGGGGAGGGAGTTGTGGACCACTTTCACTCCGACTTGTTGGTCCTTTGTTTGTGCGTAGTCTGACGCAGAACGTCCTCAAGCAGGCTGGAAACAGAATTAGCTGCCGAGTAGTATGCAAAGAATGGATAGCCATAGCCATTGTTCGTCCTCTACGATTTCCTAAACTTGTCTCTCCCTACAACCAAAGGTTTCGTGTAAGAATAATGAAAGTCAGTAGAAACACTGCCCAAAAGGGACAACAACATAACGCTATCTTTCCTAAACCCAAACTCACTATCCAGGTGCAAAATGCTCATTCTGCTCAATGCTCTTTCTTGTCCATATGCCGTACCGTTCACAAGATCACTGGAGGAAAGAGAAACGGCCCTGAAGGAGATGAAGCCCTCCAAGGCAACAGGCCCCAAAGATCTGGCAGCCGATTTATAGAAATCGAAGCTGAATGCTTAGCTAAAGTCTTCAGTCAGGTAGTAAAGGAGAAGAAAGTGCCTGACTGTTGGCGCCAATGTACGACGATTCCGATTTGGGAGACGAAGAGCAGTCCTGCTGACTGCTCCAATTACCCTCCGATTCACTTGCTTTCGCACAGCATGAAGATTTTCGTGCGAGTCGTCGGTATGCGAATTCTCCAAATCGCCAAGCTCGCCGACAACCATTGCGGCCTTGTATCTGGTTGAGGGATCACTGATGCTATACACGCCCTCTTCCAAGTGGATAAGCATAGCGAGAAACAGAAGCCGGTGCAATGGCCTCTCTCAACATGGAGAAGGCCTTTGAGGGCGAACCGCGTGAGGTTATGTGGTACGCCTTGCGAAACACAGCGCACTCGAGGAACTTGTAGAGTGGGTGCGGATGCTCTACTCTTGTCCAAAGAGAAGAGCATTCACACCCACTCTATAATTCCCCAGGTGAGTGTTATGCGACAAGAAAATACAGTCTGCTCCCGTTAGAACGCTTCCGGATAAGACACCACTCGCGATATAATGTAGATTTTCCCTAACCCGACCAGCTCACCTTTACGCCAATACAAATCAACTCGACTTAGTACGCGTCGGATACAACGTTACTCCCGTTATAACACGGTCTTGGGAGCAACTCTGCGTTCAAAATGACTCCCGTTATAACGCGACCCAGGGTCAGTTCCGGTTCCACACGGAAAATGAGGACGATCAAGATGCTGTCCGCGTCTGCCATGAGACCTACCCTTCTATTGCCTCGTTCGTAGTTGCGAACAGGACCTATGCGACAATGAACCACAGTACCGGCTGCCGTCCAACCAGCACAAACAGCGCGAAAGATGAAGAGCGGCGCAAAAGGGAGTTGTGGGGCCACTCGCCCCCGCGAGCGCGGTTCTGACAGGGGTGCACATTTAACGGTTAACGACTTAATGAATTTAACGAATTATTTTTTAACGAACGGCATTTTTCGTTAAAATCTGGAGTAGTATTGTACTTAGTGTACACCCCTTAATCTTGTTTAAAATAAGTCTACCAGGGGTAATTTACCATGGGAAGGATGGATATCGTAGTCGTTTTTTGCGGAAATGCCTTATAAGACCGTCATTCTAAGTTCGAGTTGCCCAAGGCCTTGCGAAATAGCGCGCGCTGGTAAGAAGCGCAGAGTGTGCGCCTCCTTCCGATGAGCGCTATTGCTCCGTCTCTAGACTGCAGAGGATGTTAGCCAGGGCATAAGACTTGAAAGCTCTTTTCTGTGCTCTCCTCCGCTCCGGTGACTGGGAGAAGAGCACAGAATTCGGCAGGGGAAGGGACTCCGAGGTGTAGGTTGGGCCCACTAGCGCATCCGTGCTAAAATTGCCTTCATCCTGGAGTTTCCTCCCTTGCCAAAATATGAAAGCAGAATAGATGCGGATCTGTGATCGAAACGAGGATAAAGGACTGCATTACATTCGCTGTATGATCGCGTCCACATTCCTCCCCTCCCCCTGGAAGACGGTCGCGAATACGGGCTGATAGGAGGCGGAGTCTACGCCTCTTACCAGCGCGCGCTATTTCGCATTGCCTTGGGCAACTCGAACTTAATATAACGGGCCTATAAGGCCTTTCCGCAAGAAACGACTATGATATTCGTTCTTCCCATGGCAGATTACCTTTAGTAGACCTATTCTGAAAAAGATTAAGTGGGGGTACACTAAGTACAATAGTACCATATCTGGCTTAACGACTTAACGCAAATTTTTGGAAATTTAACGAATTTTTAACGGGCTTTTTCTCAGTGAGCTTTTCACATCTACCCTTAGTATCCTCTAATGTTGCAGGTGTCATCCTCCCGATTAATACTGTTCCCGAAAAAAACTTGATATCAGCAGGAATATTTTAATGTTTTCATGAATTTGTTTTGATTTTTTGGAAACAATACATTTTATGGGCGCCGTAGTGCCGTTGGGGGAGGTGTCGGCGGTCGCTTGCACCCGACACCGGTTCCTGGTTCCGATTTCCCGCCAGGCCAACCAAGCCTTCGATCCCTCTGTGGTCGGTGAATTAGTACCAGACTTATCTGGAAAGGATAGAGCGTTGATTTTTTTATCGTCTGGCCACCGCAAGTCATTGCATGACCAAATACGCATTTAAATTCCCTCTAGGATATCCCGTAGAAGTAGAATGCGTGGCGCATCCCAATAGGGACAAAACGGATTGAGTAACGCCACCACTTCTCCTTATCCTTTAATGCATTTTGGAGCTAGAAATTTCTTCGCCGAGCCCCCAAGCACGTCAACGAATCGGCGAATATACTGGTGTAACTCTAGGTCTCTTAAGATATAATTATCCACACCTGGCGCTCCCAGAATACTTTTGCGTGCCACCTGCAACAGTCGAAACGGAGAGAATGTTTTCGGCCGCTGTTCGTATTTTAAACGATTTTAGGCGAACGCTAACAGCAAAAACTAGGAAAGCTATTTTCCCCAAACGTTAACACGATGACGACGTGTTACACCCTTTCGGCAGTGTGAGACCGTGTGACCGATGTCGCCTCAAGGTCCCGACGTTTCAAAAAATGGTCCCACGCGCAAGGCACTCGAAAATCGTGCAATCGACAACGTGTTAACATTCCACTGGTAGGCTTTTAATTGTATTTTTATTAGTACTTTCTGAACCAGCGGTCTGGAGCCCGTATCGAGATTGCATAAGTTCGAAGAACAGTGAGACAAAAGAAAAAGGAGAGAGAAGAACTCCGGGTACCTGCCTGATCGCACACTTTAAATGCCCTGTCGTTAATCATCTTGAATGATAATTCCATTCCTGTTCTTGTTCCACACCCTGTAGATAGCTTGTTAATGAAGGCTTGTTTATCTTATTTTTCTGTGTTTTTCTTTTTGTTGACGTTGAATTGTTTATCTTACACCGCAGTGTTACATTCCATTATTTGAGCTATAGCTGTTGGCCTTATGAAGTTGTAACGTATAGGATTTTCATTGATTTTTTTCTCTTGAAGTAATGGTTTTCAGCTATTTGTATTTTTTAACGAAATTTAACGATCTATCGGAAATTTAACGAAAATTTTCCGTTAAAAAATTTATAGCACAGAATTTTGTGTGTACACCTGGTTCCGAATGCGGTAGGTTAGACTCCAAACGGAAGAGTACGGCATTTTCTGTGCTCTTCTCCGCCACAGCGGAGGAGAGCACAGACCGGGCTAGGGAAGGGACTCAGGGGTGTGGCGAGTTCACCAGACGCGAACCAAAACAGGGTTCGTGCGCCGAGACTGCGGTGACGGGGGCGAGATGCCCGGTGACCGCAAGAGGGCGCCGGAGGGCGCCGTTTTCCGCCCGTCACGCGTCGCGCTGAGGAAGGTCGCGCTAGGGCGCGGCACCTCAACTTCTGTATGCTAGGCTGATGGAACGAGCTTATCCATGCGTTTGGACGAGCATAGCCTACTGTTTGGGACTAACCAGGATACTATCTCAACGGTAGGTCGGAACGGCGCAAGTGTTGTACACATATGGGCAGAACCGCCTCTCCGTGGGAAGTAACAAACTGCAGGAATCTCGACCCCAATACAACTCTGCGCAGAGCAGCGGCGACGGAATTCGCCTGTTGGCGCCCTGTTGATTCACGTGCTCCGCAGCTGACGGGCGCGCGCGGGATGAGGGCTTGTATCGCGGACCAGCCCGTTGCACAGGTGGCGTAGTAGGGAAGCGCTCGGGCTC
Source organism: Heligmosomoides polygyrus bakeri (assembly GCA_947359475.1). Classification (NCBI taxonomy): domain Eukaryota; kingdom Metazoa; phylum Nematoda; class Chromadorea; order Rhabditida; family Heligmosomidae; genus Heligmosomoides; species Heligmosomoides polygyrus. The sequence continues at coordinate 61,760,187 of OX375866.1, read as the reverse complement.
GTGAGCGAGAGGTCGGAGGTTTGGATCCCGCACACTGCGTTTCTCCTGAGCTTTTGCAAAATCCGTGTTTATCATATAGGTATTCCACCCAGGGGTATTATAGTGTGTTATAGAGCATGTTTACAAATAATATATGCTTCAAAGGGCGCGTGTAGCGCAGTCGGAGGAGGCGCGACTGTCGCGTGCACCCGATACCAGGTTCCTGGTTCGGATTTCCCGCCCAGGCGAACCAAGCCTTCCATCCCTCCGGGGTCGGTGAATTGGTACCAGACTTGTCTGGGAAGGATAGAGCGCTGACTTGTGCATCGGCTGGCCACCGCAAGTCATTGTATGGCCAAATACGCATTCATGTCGCCTCCACGACATCCCGTAGAAGTAGAATGCGCTGGCGCATCCCAGAAGGGATTGATTAACGCCGTCCTTTATCCTTATATATGCTTCAAACTACAGATTAACTGAAATGTTCACTTCTGTGTGTCACCTATTTTAAGCCTGTTTTGTGTGAAGCTGTAGTTATGTAACGATAGATACTTTGTGGCACTAGTTAAATTTCCGGCTCACCGATAAGACTTCGGTCAAGAAATTTTTTCGCTGAAACCTTGTCTAGGGGGTTATTTGGGGTGCTGATCACGAATCTGACATCCGTTCTTCACGATTCGGCTAAATAATATAGATACAGGAAGGCACAGGATTACATTCTTAAAGTTTCTGCCGGTGACGGCAGGTAGAGACAGACTCGTGAAAAACGGATGTCAGATCCGTTATCAGCACCCCAAATAACCCCCTAGATGAAGTTTCAGCAAAATCGGTGACCTACCCGATCACCCTTGTTAACGGTATGGGTGGTATGTTATATGTAAACATGCTTTATAACATACTATAATACCCCTAAGTGGATTACCTATATGATAAACCTGGATCTTGCAAAAGTGCAAGCCAAACGCAGTCTGCGAGATCCAGACCTCCAACCCCTCTCTCACGAGCCCGAGCGCTTCCCTACTACGCCACCTGTGCACTGCGCAGATGCGCAATACGGGCCCTTATCCCGCGCGCGCCCGTCAGCTGTGGAGCACGTGAATCAACAGGGCGCCAACAGGCGACTTCCGTCGCCCCTAACTCTGCTCAGGGTTGTATTGGGGTCGAGATTCCTGCAGTTTGTTACTTCCCAGGGAGGGGCGGTTCTGCCCATATACAACACTTGCGCCGTTCCGACCTACCGTTGAGATAGTATCCTGGTAAGTGCTGGCATGGCGCGCGCTGTGAACAATGCATATAGGGCCCGCAGAATCAATCGAGTGGGCGCGTAGATGCACATAGACGTTCCTAATACGTGCGCAGCCCGCAAAAGCGATCATATTCGGCAATATGTCGAGCACTATAAGACTACCGTTAGTTCTTGGAAGCTGTCATAGATTGGAGGGTTTCCCCTATCACAAACAACAGAAGGTGTGGATTAAAGTTCAGATTATTCAAAACAATATCCTACATGTTTGTTTTGAGCCTAGAGCAGCTGCTATAGAGGCTATGTGCAGTTCGACCATTAGCTGTTTACTGGACGGCTGCTGTCACGCGCGTGGACTGCTTCCGAAATGATGCCATTCGGCAGATGTTCGGTGTCGAGCCAATAGCTGATGAGCCTCGCGAAGCTCGAATACGATGGCCCGGTCACGTTCTTTGAAAGAAGAAAGCGTCTGCAAGGTACTCCTTGCGTCGGAGGTGTAAGGAAAGCAGCCTAGGGGACGCCCGAAACAGCGCTGGTCGAATACCTGACACGTGGACATGAAAGTAACTGGCGCATATCCTGATCAAGCGCAGGACCGGTAAAGATGGGTCACGACAGAAGAAAAGCCGACACACCACCCCCCCCCCCCCCCCAACGGTGCGGAACAAACGCTGAAGAAATAGAAGAAGAAGAAGAAGAAGCTGCGACGGGGCTTCCAGAGCTGCCAACACCATTTGATGGTCCTCGTTACGCTAGAGTGAACCTTTATGAATAGTACATCATGTCGTAATCTCTAGTGCAAGTGCAGATTGAGCTTTAAATTTTATCAAATTGAACTCATTCCTACCGCTTTTATACCACTAAGATTTTGTTGCAGTATTGATGGCCCACTCTATGTGAGTGCCCCAATGTCCATGAGCAGAAAATTCATCGTAATCGGCTTTGTTTGCAGAGGCGGACCAGGTACAAGTGGTTTCTTTCTTATTAAAGTGGTTTACTGAAGTCACTCTGTATAGTAAACGCTCATCCAGAGTGCACATGCAGTATTCTTATGGACAGAATGAGCCACGCGTCCCAAGAAACAACAGAATAATTGCGCTACCCTATTTTGCAATTTCCTCCCTAGCTCAGGCTTCAGAAAAAACTTAAATGGAGTGGTGATAGGGCAGCTATTGTACGATTATAGCATTGCACGGTGCCGCTAGCTAATCTGGTTTCTAGTTAACAATAAAAGGCACTTATCCAATTCAAAAAGGTGTGAAGAAGACAACCCTATAATATTGCGCCTATGCCTAATATCGCATTTCAAAAATGTCAAAAATATTCACTTGGCTCCGGCATACTTGGATGGTGCGAGTATGTATTTATGTATTAAATGTACCAGCTTCATAGTAGTACTGCTACCCGGTAGTGTAGTTCTCGCACAACTTCTTCACGCCTGAAGGCTCCGAGTTAGCCAGCATGAGCAAACCCACTCGAATCGATTAACATTTGCAGCTCCAGACGTATTTCAAAGGAAGGTCGAAGGCGAAAAGGTCTATAAGGGTGCCATTTCAGCCGATCATATAAAATTACTCAAAACTGAGCGGTCTCGGGCGCTATGATGGGAACTTCTACAAATGGCGAAAGTGCTGTGTTTAGTTACATCATCGTTTGTAACCTTCAGTTCTTCCATTATTGATGTTACAGCCTAATACGGCCTGCAACTGAGCACCGTTGATAGATATACTAAAGTTGGATTCTGGTAAGCGCTTCCAACTAACCAAGTGTTGAAGACCCTTCTATTTTCTCCAATAGCATTCGGTACGTTGCAAAGACAATATCCACCATTTTCACGTTGAATTGGACACTTTTCAAATCAAGTAGGACACTCCTCTAAGCTAGCTTTAAGACTTTTGAAATCAATGCGAACTTTCCCAAATCGAAATGACCTTCAGGCAGGTTAAACTAGAGACTCAATATGATAGTTAGAATAACTTTTTGTTCAATAAAATTTGGTATAATTTCTTCCAAATTTTTTAAATTTACCTGCCCCGGTAAATTCAAAACCTTTTATTTTTAAGGAAAAAATAATAACACAACAATGAAGCAAGCACGTAACGCATTAAAAAATCAGATCGCGCCATGCACTCAAAAAGTTGACCGCAACTTTTTGATTAAGCGATAGTGTAAATGTCAGTTACACGAAAGTGAAGATGTGTGTGTTTTACGGTTGTTTTTGTTGTGTCGTTAAAGGTGTCAAACTTCATGCAAGCAGAAAACATGCAATCAAATATATAAAAATCGCGTCACCTTGGTAGAGGGCATGGCGCAATCTCTTTTTTAGCACTAAAAATGGCCGCCTTCCTTCTTTTTAAAACAAGCTTTCAACCAAGATTTTCCCATTTTTTATAAAATTTCAAACAATGTGTTTACTTATTGAGCAGATAAATTAAAACTTCGAAGAATGCTAGACCTTGGAATAGTCGTCTCGATTTCAAAAGTCTTAGGCTTGCTTAAAAGAGTGTCATACTTGATTTGAAAAGTGTCCAATTTAATCCGAAAAGTATCCAACTCGACGTGAAAACTGTACTAAGTTGACCGGAAAGCTCTCAGTGTTTTGTGTTGCTGTTTTTCATCCGTCTATTATTAAGTAAAAATTCAACTTGCATTGCGCACTAATGCCACCTTCTGTACAGAAATTTTCGCTCTATCTGACTAAATAATTTATGTGTCAACGTTGTTTTATATCTGTTCTTGACGGGCTTATTGAGGTAAATCATATATGGTGGGATGTCGAAGTAGCGATTCCGAACGATATTTTATTTTCACTTCAAATTGGGACAATCCGCAGACGAGACGGCTCGACAAATCAATCAATGGGACTAAGAGAGCTGGAGAATGCACTGCACCCCAGCGGTTCAGTGAATTTCAGATCGGAGATTTCAGCCTCGAAGATGATCACCGTAGCGGTCGACCTAGATCAATACTGGACGACGAGTTGAAGGATTTGGTGAAGGCTGAGCCATCCCAAGAACAGTTCGCGGGATCGCGGAAGAGCTAGACGTCAGTAAAACTGCTGTCGCGGATGCTTCGAAACGCCTTGGGAAGGCGAAAAAGCTCGAAAAGTGAGTGTCCCAGTTTTCAGTTTTGCTTGTTTTCATCTTTTTTCAGCAGTTTTCATCTTGCTCTGACGGTGAGCGGTCGCTATTATAAACTCTGCGTTATCGCCAACAATTTCGACAACATCTACCGAGCCGGCCCGCCGCAGGATTTCGCCAAAGAAACTTTCTGCGACTGTCACTCAACTCCTTCAGTGATCCATTCTGTGTGTCTGGCCGTGAGCAGTTGTATCTGTAAGTGCTTCTTCCCTACACCATGAATAAAATAACAATGAAGAAAAAGAACTGTTCAGGTACCGAAGTTATGCCTGATATGCCTCTATGGGCAATCCGCCTAATTGAAAGATTTGACTCTTTCTCCAGTAATTTGCAGGCTATCTTATCGACTTCTTTTGAGCGGATTTTTGCTGAAGTCAAGCAAGAAGATTCAAGACGCTCAGCAAGATATCATTTCACGCATAACAGCTTTGGAAGCTAAATCGGGTACAAAAAAAATAGCTGTTCGTCAGCACAAAAAAACTTTCCTTTACTCCACAATGGTGAAAGTTAAGAATGACGGTCACAAAATCGATGAAAAGCAAAGAATGATTACTTGAGTAGGTATCGATGAGAAGAAAAGTGAGGAAGATACTAGGAGATTTGACCGTGAAATTCTTAAGGAGGAAATAGTCACCTCAGGTAATAATGAACTGGTTCATGAATTTAACGCTGGACGGATAACAGTTAACCGCTTTCCTGCGACCAGACCAACAAAATTAGGAAATCGGGGAAGAATAATAAAAATAACGATGACTAATCAGAATCTAAGAGACCAGCTCCTTCATATGCGTACTGGCAGAAAAAGTCTCACCAAGTGTTTTGTCCATTCATATGCCAGAAGGGACAACACACATGAAGAACTCGAGCTAGATAGAGCAGTACGGAAGGAAGCGGGAGAATTAAACGCTAAGAGAAGGCCGACTGGTTTACATTGTTCGAGACTTCGACATCATAAAACTTAAGTTTCCTCGCGAACTGCCAGGGCATCATATTGTCTCACAAAATATAGCGATGTCATCAGGGTTTGTCGTAAATAACCAAAATAATTATTCATGTGTATCAGATAATCCACAAGCATAGAATGTAAACATCACAACCGGTTCCAATCTTTGCCCCAATGGTTTTTTGTCTAATAGTTCTGATAAGATCATTATCAGCAAGAATTTTTCGAACGAAGTTCTCCTGTTCAATGCCCGCTCAATATGTAATAATATTCCTGATTTACACTATATTCTTTCCTACACTCCAGTAATTGTCTTTATTACAGAATCTTGGTGTAAACCTGACCTTGTGCATGATGCCACATTATTCCCGATTCCATTCTATAACATTTACAGGTGCGACCGCGAAGGTACGATGAGTGGTGGAGGTGTTGTAGCCCTGGTACATAATAATTTATCCCATCATCTGCTTTGCTCACGAAACTTCACTCCTTACTGCCAATGCCTAACCCTAGTTGTTAACAATGAACAAGATTTTACGTATTACATACTTATTTAGCGAAGACCCGCTTGCGATTCTTTAGCGTTTCACGAAACCTTAACGTATGTTGCTGATATCCTTGATGAGGGCGTTAACTGTATAATTGTAGGAGATATGAATTTTCCTACGATTGATTGGTCTCAACCTACCAGTACAAGAAAGATTTATGGATCACCTCGCAAGTTTCAGCAATTCTGTAATGAGTTTGCTCTCTCTCAACTGGTTAATGTTCCTAGTCTAGGATGCAACATATTAGACATAGTTCTAACTAATCACAGCGATTTCGTTCACGAAGTGAAAACCATTGCTCCTTTCTCCACCTCTGATCACAACGCGGTTTCTTTTAAAATTAATTTGAATAGTTTTAAAAAACACTGGAGCCGCGCATACTATGACTTCAATAATGGGGACTACTCTGCCATTTGTGAAAATCTTTTACAAACCAACTGGCGCAACGTTATTTCCCAATGTGAATCAGCAGATCAGTGTTACGCTATCTAGTTGCAACACTGTCATAGTCTTATCAGAGAACACATTCCACTGAAGCATGCCAACGATAAGGAATCTCGCTATCCAGTAAGAATAAGAAAACTTGCTCTTAAAGTAAAGAAATTGTACAAGGTTCGACTAACTGCTGGTATCCAGAAATACAATCGCTTCTCAAGAAAACTCAAAAGAAAGCTGGCCTGCCTTAGCCTAAAAAGAAAAGAAAAGATTGCTGATTCAAAGAATCCAAAAGCTTTTTATAACTTCGTTAACAGTAGGCTGAAGTCAAAAAACAACATTCTTTCTATTTTCAATGAGCGGTGAACTTTGTAAGTCCGATCTTGAAAAGGCAAACGTGTTTGCTTCATACTTTAAATCAGTTTACAAAAAACATCCGGATGTGAGCTACCATTGCCTGAAATTTACCTCATCAAAATTGGATTTCCTTGATATTAACAGTGATCTAGTACACAGAACATTAACTAGCTTATCTGCTCAAAACTCCACCTCACCTGTTGATATTCCATATATCTTTCTTAAAAAGGCTGCTGTTGGATTAACTCCTGTACTAACGCTTTTATTTAATTGGTTTCTACTCCATGGTGAAGTTCCTTCATTGTGGAGAAAAAGTATCGTTAAACCTATTTTCAAAAAAGGTGACAAAACTGACTTCAAAAACTACAGACCCATTTGTCTGGCCTCTTCAACTAGTAAAGTTCTCGAAAGAATTGCACGCGAACAGATTTACAATTACACGAAAACAAACAATCTCATCACGAATTTTCAACACGGTTTTATTCAAAAGAAATCTACTATTACAGGGCTTATTTCAACTATCCCTGCTTGGCAAAGGATCCCACCATATATAATAGGGGAGAGTTTTTTTTTTGTCTCAAGGTGACCGTGGGAAACTTCGTAAACTCCGCGGACTCGATGGTTTAATCACCCAAGTTTGAGGCAGGTTCTCGACTTCTCTCTCCGAAGGGAAGCGCAACGAGGTGAGCAATCGCCGCTGCCGTGGAGGACACGCCAGCTGTTGCGAAATAGGCCGGCGCCGCGGCTCTGCCCGCGCACGTGTTGGGTGGCTACTGCTTTGAACTGACCCCTTGAAGGCTCCTGTCCTTGCTACCGGTCAATTAGTGCTTGAAATTAGGTGCTGCTACAGTTGTGTTACCGCAGGGTACAACTCTGCCGCCTGTGTGCATGGCCGAGGTCACTGATCATTCCTGTTCTTGACACCTTCTCTGTGTTCGGGCAAAACATTCTGATGTGTACGAGCTTCCCCTTCACTTTTCTGAGAACGCTCCTGTTGTGTTAATCCATACTGCCGCTCTTCGTTACTGCCTTTGCCACCGTTTCACTTTGTTTCTCTTCGAGAGTCTTAAGTTGATGTCAGTGTTGCGGTGAGAATCTGCGGCCCTATTCTAGTGCTCCTCGCTCTACACGTTAGAGTATGCCCCTTGGTAGGAGGGCACATGTATGCCCATTCACAGCAGAAGTGAACTAGCTTGGTTCACCATAGGGCTAGAACCCACCAGTGCCGCTGATAATTTTGAATTTCATACAACACAAAACGACGGATTGAGCGTTCCTACATCGTGGGCCTCCTTCCCCAGCCTATTTGATCCTCACTGCTAGTTGTACCACTTATATCCACTCGTGTGATTCCTAAAGAGGCTGAAAACCACTTAACACGATAAGCCCTGTCCACCCGAGCCGTTTTGCGCGTGATTCTGTAGGCTGTAAGTAAGATTCTCCCATTCTAAGTTGGTTGGATTGAGCCCATCAGTTTCTTTCGCCCACGTAAACTTCCTACTTTCTACGCCCTTCCAAGCTGTCGGATTTTTATTCGTGTGATAGCAGAAGTTGAACAACAAACACAACGGTGAGAAACATGCATATCTCACCTTTGTGATTAAGTGGCTTTTACACTATCAGTCGATTATAGGCTGCGGTGAACTTTTCGAGGGCATGGTGCGATCTCGTCTTTTATTGCGCTATATGCTTGCTCATTAGCTAGGCTGTAAGAAAGATTCTACCATTCGAAGTTCGTTCTGTCGAGCGCATGCATCAGTTTCTCCCCCCCCCCCCACTCATGATTCCTATTTATCGCTTGGGCCCCTTCTAAGACGTTACGATATTTATTGATAGCGTAAGTTAAACAACAAATACAACAGTGAGGAACACACATATCCCCACTTTTGGTGGATCAATTAGGTGGCATTTTTGGAGTGCATGGCGTGATCTCATCTTTTAATGCGCTATATGTTCGCTTGTTAGCTGCGGGCTGTAAGATTCTCCCATTCAAAGTTATTTCGGCTGAGCGATTTTTATTAGATTGATAGCAGAAGTTGAACAACAAATACAACAGTGAGGAACACACATATCCCCACTTTGGTGGTTTAAGTAAGAGGAATTCACACTATCAATCAAATAACCAGTGGTGCCCTCAGACCTAACCGATCGGGATTGGAGTTGCCTGATTATGTCGGCCGACGTGAGCGTTCCACAGTAGATTGGGCGTTTTGATCAGGCAATCGATATCGATCGATATTATCGATCATTTGAGTGGTGCTATCGGTTTTTTCTCAAACCGAACCACGATTTCTATCTGACACATTGGAGATAGGGAAATCAGAGACAGAAAATCTCACCATATATAAAGGAGGGAGGCACAAGTCACTGTCTGTAGTGGTTCTTCAACAGCGGAAACCAAGTTCCCGTCCCACCCCCAGTTTTCGACTACACTAGGCTCTCAGAATAATTCTTCCCGTACGTTCCCTCAAAATTAGTGGCTAATGAAGTCACCTCCGGAATTCGCCACACCTAGCGGCTCGAAGCACGACGACTGGACAGAAGTGTCAGACATTTCTTTAGGCTTGACAAGCTCCAATAGGCTGTGAATTCAACGCTAGATGAAGAAGGAGTGCTGAGAACATTCTTCTGCGTGCTAAACTGAGTGAGCGGTACCAAGCTAGGAATCAGTCTGGAGTAGGCGCAAGTTTCAACGTGCTCGACGCTACGGATGCTTCCTTACCCAGGTCGGCGCCGGCGGAGCCGGCGAACGACGCTGGCTAAGGAAGCATGAGACTTTGATCGGGGTTCCTCAAGGAACATGCTTGGGACCTTCAATGTTTCTACTCACCATCAATGATTTACCTAATTGCCTTCCTCTCGGCGTATCGTGTTCCATATATGCTAACGATTCCAAAATCTATTCCATTAATAATCTTAATGCACTTCAGCAAGGATTAGATGCTGTTCACGCATGGTCTATGAAGTGGATGCTCGACATCTCACACGAAAAAACTTTGGTCATGTGCATCGGCAACTCTCATCCTAAAGAATTTTTTTTCTTAGGAAATAAAATTTTAAGGAACACAAAATTTGTGCGAGACCTAGGCATCAAATCCTCCGATTCACCTTGTTTTGAAGACTATATTGATGAAACAATAACTGCGGCATATAGAAGATCCAGCTCTTCATTTTACGTGCTTTTCAAAATCACAGTATGCCACACTTTTCAAGCTTTTTGCCACGTATGTAAGACCACTTTTAGAATGTTGTACACCACTATGGTCGCTTACTAAGAGATTGCTTACAATGAAAAAATCGAAAAAGTGCAGAAAAAATTCACCAACGCAATTTTCTCAAGAAACGGTTTGTATCATACCAGCTACAAAGAACGACTTGCAACGCTTGGAGAAAACTCACTTAAAATGAGAAGAATTTTGTATGATCAAAATCTCGTGTTCAAGATTCTCTTTGGCTGTTTTGATATTGATAAAAGAGAAACATTCGATTTCTTAGATATTGCTGAAAGAACAAGAGGTCATCTATTTCGCATATTCATAGGAAGAGTTCGTTCCCAACAGTTCCTTGGCTCCTTTTTAGTAAGAGCCACAAAAACGTGGAATAGCTCGCCTAATACAATAGTTTCTTCGTCAACCGCAGCTAATTTTAATCATAAACTGGAAGCGCATCTCAAACAAAACGGTTTTTTTCTGACATTTCTTTTCTTTAATTCCAGATAACGATTTAATGCATGCGATTCTCGATTCACATTCTGAGGAAATCTTCAACAACAGGTCAAAAACTTCCATAAACATACAGGACATCAAAAAATTAAGTGCAAGTTAATTTACAAACGAATCAGCTATATTTTGATAAAGTACCATTTTTCAGTGAGTCAACTACTAGTTTCTTCGAAAAACAAAACACTTTTTGCGGTACTATGAAAGAAATCCTTTCTTGCAAATCTTCAAAAGAAATCTTTTGCAGCAATATTTTGTGATCAAATAATTTTGTATCTTTTTTGGAACGATAACTGCTCTTCACTTTTGCTGGTGTTTGAAGAGCCAACTTTTGCAGTGCTTTTTGTGTTCAACTTGTTTTGCACCACTTTTGGCTCAATAAATGTTCTTTTCTGTCCCACGAGCTGAGTGAGCGGCGAAAACCGTTACGTTTCGAGATTTGCTCTGCGCTACTTTGACGCAAGAAAACTGGCCCGTTTTTGGATCGAATCATTCTTGCGATGAAACGTGGATTCTGTGTGATAACAAGAAACGTCTCCGACAGTGGCTGGACGCCGACTAACCCTCTGAACATTTTTCAAATCAAAACTATTAATCAGGAGGGCGCGACCGCTCACAAATTGCGCCCGCGAACGTGTTCTGAGTGCAATAACTCTGTCAAGTTGGAATCTTTCCGGCTGAAACTTGTGGATTTTGAAAGCGGTAGAAAGTTCAATAGGTGCATTGAAACACAGCAAAGTGGCTTACAATTGGACAAAGTTACAGCGGTGCAAAAATGAAGGTTAGCTTTGTGTGACACGATTTTTTCCGATTTCAGTCTACCACTGTAGGAAGACGCGATAAGCTAACGGCCTACGAATGCAAGCGAATCAGTTAAGGTGTTTTACGATGAAGTGCCCACTGCCTAACCTGCCTTAGTCTCAGCTGCCATTTTAGAGTGGCGGATGGCAGCGATGAAGTTTCTCCCCCGCCCCCCCCCCCCTTACTCGTTCACACCTGAGTTTTCGACTCGCAGGAACACCATTCTGCTTAGCTCAAGAAGCTCTATCGAACGGAGTCAATCTCGACCATTTCTGCAAATATCCTTAACTGTAGTAATGTACATTAACCGGTTTGCTCACATACGCATTCGTAGGCCGTTAGATCGTCGCGTCTTCCCACAGTGGTCGACTGAAGTCGAAAAAAAATCGTGTCACACACGGCTAACCTGCATGTTTGCACCGCTGTAATTTTGTGCAGCAATAAGCTAGCTAGCGCACTTCTTGAACTTTCCACTGCCTTGAAAACCCACAAGTTGCAGCCGAAAAGATCCAAACTCGACAGAATTATTGCACTCAGAACACGCCCGCGAGTGTAATTTGCGAGCGGTCGCGTTCTCTCGATTGATAGGTTCGATCCTATATACATTGTGCACGGCGCACTCCAAAGTCTCGCCGGGACCAGGGATTTCCCAGAAAACAGAAAACGGGAAATCGCTTTTATCAGAAAACAGAAAAGCCAAAAACGCCAGGAAACAGAAAAATTCGAAATTATCAGACAACGTAATTATTCTACCCAGAGATCCATTTTGCCAGTAGCAAATGTGTTGTATGACTACAGATGTGGTCGTGGACTAAGGTTTTAACTTGCAAGCGTTTATAAAGGTTTGTAGCATACACTGAATTCAATACAATCAGCAAATTGTAAATCTTTTCCGAGAGATTCCAGAAATCTTGACGTCTGAGGTATGCAACATTACTCATCAGCTCCGTTTCACAGCTAACGCCTCCATCAATGGTCCCACTAGTAAGAAACTGGCCTTTCAAAATACCGAACACGATAAAGCCTCATTGACCACTGTGCGCGTGTTTGAACTCCATTGCTTGAGTTTGACACCTTCGCAGCATACTCTAGAGCTGTTCAGATTCGTTGAGCATTACTGGCTCCGATAGAACCTATATTCCTAATTCGTCTAGTTCTTCGAACATACCTTTCCGTGTAAGGGTCCTAGTTTACGCGAAAACTGAAGGATTTCAGACCAACTCACCAATGCTCTTTTCATCACCTAGTTACTCCTTAGCAGACTAAAGATGTTGTGTAATGGGTTGATGTTACGAGATTGTGACTGAAGGGGCTGTCGGCATAGCAGGTTTTGGGTGAAAGTGCTTTCTTGAATGGTTTTTCAAACTCTACCTGACTCTTCCAGGCTCTGAAGAAGGCGGTTACGCCGAAACGTTAGCCGGAATAAAGGATTTATACTAATCTTGGTTCGCCAGCTGCATCACTTGGGTATTCATGCTGATCAATATCATGCCAAGATTCAATGACAGTCGAACATGGAATAAAACTTTTCTGTCCCTAATTTTTGACAACTAAAAGCTGAGCAGGGTTCAGCGTTAGAAAAGCAGCTTCGTCCAAGGCTCTGCAGTAAGCGATCATTGGGGATGACCGGCCCACAGTTTTCGATTTTAAACCGGAGGTGAGAATAATCCTACCAACAGCCCCAATGCAGACTACCCTACCGGTCGTCTCTTTAGTGTCATGCTTCGAAGACTTCTCGTGGTCGTGTTTCTGGTAGCAGCACTAGTTGACGTTAGTCGCCCTTCTCCTTCTTCATATCGCAGCAACAATGGCGTTGACGACATAAGACCATATGCATACTCACGTACACGTTTCTGGCAAATACCTACCAACAGTACCTCTAGAACGAGTGATACACTCACTCGTTGTTGATACATAATTAACCGCCCCTCAGAACACCAGCTTTTTAACTTCAATATAAAATTTTAGGTGGCCGTAGATGGCCCAAACTATTGTTTATATCGAAAAGAATACGAAACCAAATTATGAAAGTCGAGAAATGTCCAATAAAGGAACTCCTTGTTAACAGCACTTGCAGAATCAATCAAGTAAAGAAAGCGACACAATTCATGAGTTTATGCCGCAATTTCTGCACGAGCACATATAAAAACGCTACATGCTTGCCATTTAAAATACTCTAGAAACATCATTTTGGAGCCAACCTTATGATTCTATGATACTTTTTGGATTCTTTTTATTGGTGAGTAAAGAAAAACTCACCAATAAAAAGAATCCAAAAAGTTTTTCTTTACTCACTGACATGCTGCAGTACATCATCGCCGGTGCACTCATCTTCGAAATCATCCGCTTCTTTTTATTGGATTTCCATGATTTAATTTTGTTCGCAGCTCTATTTTCTGTTTTCTGGCCAATTTTTTGGTCGTTTGTCCAGAAAACAGAAAAGATTTGCCCAAGATGGCTAGAAAATCAGAGAACAGAAATTCCGCCCATCTCTGGCCGGGACAGAGTACATCAATTTCTGAGTAGGGCGGCTGCGAATTTCCGATAAAACTACCGAAACGCTCACTCTACAAGCTTTGCGCACACTCGAATGATAGGTTCAATGCTATATACGTTGTGCACCCACTGCAAAGTCTCGCCGGGACAGAGTACTCAATTCCTGAGTCGGACGGCTGGGAATTTCTGATTAAACTACCGAAACGCTCACTCTACAAGCTGTCGCGCTCGCTTGATTGATAGATTTGATTCTATATGCATTGTGCGTGGCGCACTCTCAAATTTCTGGCTTGACAGATCATTGGCGACGTACGCCATGCCTGAGATCTCTGAAAACATTCAGGTCGTGGCAAATAAACTGCTCCAATTGCAAAAGGTCTGCCCAGTCATTTTTGGCCATCTACTGCGAAAATGCAGTGTTCTGGTAAAGATGTATACATATTTGTGTAGATCTCGAAGAGACGAATCGAACGGTGCCAAACGTTTCTCAAAAAACCTCAAATTAGAGGCATTGTGAGCACGCAACGGACTTCGACGGCTTGCGACCGACAACTCGTCGGCGACCGCCCCTGGAGCGCAAGTTCTCAATTTCGATCATTTTCATGGCTCCATATGAAATCTGTAGAGCTCGAGCTCCTGAGTTCAAGTACGCCCTTAGTTTTTCAATTGGGAGACTTTTAGAAGAGTTTTATAAAAAAAGACGCAAAAACCGCAAAATCGCGGTTTTGGCGTCTATTCAAAAGACGCGTCTGGTACTGTACATCCTATACACATTGTTCAACATGGCTTAAACTTGCAGTAAGTATGGAATAAAATGTGTTTCCCGAAACGCAAGCTAATTTTTGGCTAATTTTCATAGCAAATGTCGTATAAGATTGTCTTTCAGGCTGTTACTAAATGGGACGTCTCCCTCCTCAAGCGTAAATTGAATTTCAGCAATTTTAGACAGTTCTAACGATTGCACAACATATTGTCTGCCAAATTCACATCTTATAATTCTACTAGGGGCTGCTCCTGAAATGATCGACGTGGTTAATGTGCAGCTTAGAGATGTTTTGAGTGTGGGTGGGAATAGTCGACTTTGAAAGTAAGGTCGGTATCGCGTCTTAAAGGTCCAGAAAAACTATAATACTCGTTTGTAAAAATGCCTGAAGGCAAAAAACTGCTGTCGTCCAAAACTTGAATTGAACAACTGGAGCTGCTGCTATCAATATCGGTATTCATGGGACAAATCAAAAAAAAATTGTGAACCAAAAAGGTAAGTAGAATAATGTATGTATGATGAAGAAGACCAAAATGTCTTGGATTTACTGCACTTTCGATTGATGTGGAAGCACAAAATGTGGTCGATCTACTGTTTTTTCTTCACTCGCTATGTCCCTTCCAACAGCAAAGGTGGTATCCATTCTTCTCGCTAAATTTATAGTGCCAGAAGACCAGGACGCACCAAATTGTGGGGAGAAAAAGGTGACTAGAAGGCTAGCAGCTATTCTACGTGACGGTGCTGCAGCCTCAGCTTATGTAGAGAAGGATGAAAATTTGGGGTCAGATGTGTTTATTGATGACGAGTCCGTTTGGGGCCATTGCGAATAAAAATGTCACCCCAGCAGTTTGGGGTGCGGGAACGCTTATGCAATTTTGGCCACGCGCCTCGACCGCGACGCCGCCGCCCGCGGCAATCACGCGATGGCACGACGAAAACGCGTACGACTAGCAAGCCTCCGTGCGCGTAGGCTCGGCACCGATTACCGATCGCTGGCAATTTGCTAATCGTCATTCCACCCTTGCTGATTGCTTGAACCATGTATCAGCCTACACATACAATTTTCACGCCAATTTGGACACACTTCTAAACAGGCCCTAACGCTTTTGAAATCAAGCTGGATATCTTTCAAACCAAACCTTCCACGTTAAACTGGAGACTCTCGAAAAAGGTTAGGGTTTTCGTTAGAGGAAATTTTTCAGCATGATTTCTTTGAAGATTTAATTTACCAGCTCAACAAGTGAAAGCATTGTTTGAAATTCTATAAAATTCTAACATTTGAAGAAAAATAATGGTTTGAAGTTCGATTTAAAAAGCAGAGAAGCGGCCATTTTTTATGAAATGATAAGAGATTACACCATGCCCTCGTCTAAGACATCGTGATGTTTGGTTGACTGATAGCAAAATTTCTGCTGGCATGCAGTTTCATACCTGTAAACAAAACAGCAACAAAAGAACTTGTAAACAGTATACATATCCTCACTTTGATGCTTCATGTAAGTGCCATTTATACTATCAATCAAATGAAAAACGCGACGAGCTAATCGAATGGCGCGATCCATTTTTAACGCGCTAAATAACTGATACCTCATTTCGCTTCGAAACAAAATAAAATTTTCATATTTCTTAAGAGATAAAATTATCTAAATTATTATTATTATTATTATTACGCTCATTCGGGCATGCCAACTAGCAGATTTCAGAGAAATTTATACCAAGATTTCCTAGAGCAAAAAATTATTCTGCTCTCCTTGGAGCTCCTCTAGTTTTTTAGTTCCTCTATTCAGCCGCCCAGCAACTTTTTTTCCGTCTTTGGGTGCTGTGGGGGAGCTTCTCTTTGGTCCAGCTATTGGACAGATCGTCGCCTATTATCACAAAGTATCCACTTCACATCACAGGTCACAATGCGTTCGAGAAACAGGTCGTTGGCATTGCGCAAAAGATGGGCTGTCGATATCTCAAAACGATGATTTTTCTGACTTTCGCTCAATTTAGTTTCCTGGGATTCCCATTGCTTAAAATGGCAACGACTGTAGTGTGATCGACGTCGAGGTCCTCGGCAATCTCTTGCGTGGTTTTACGCGGACCAGCTTCGACTGACGCCTTCAATGGATCATTATCAACGGCTGCCATGTGGTTCGTCTTCGAGGCTGGTGTTGTTGGCACGAAACTTGGAACCAACGTTATACTGTGCATTCTTTGATGTTTCTCTGGTTCCATACTTCGTTGATATTTCGAGCGGTCTGAGCGGAAGTCCGGCACAGTTTCAACTCGTAAAAGTGAATTTGACGAAACATACTACATAATAAGCCGCTAAGCGATGAGTCGCACTATCGATCGACGATGAGTCATAAAATAGGGGGTAAATTAGGATAAAGGATAAGGATAAAGGAGGCGTTACTCAATCCCTTTTGGGATGCGCCAGCGCATTCTACTTCTACGGGATGTCGTGGAGGCCATATGAACGCGTGTTTGGGCACACAATAACTTGGCCAGACGATGAAGTCAGCGCTTTATCCTTCTCAGACACGACTGGTACCAATTCGCCGACCCACGGAGGGATGGAAGGCTTGGTTGGACTGGGCGGAAAATTCGAACCAGGAACCTGGTATCGGGTGCACGCGACAGTCGGCGCCTCCTCCGACTGCGCTACACGCGCCCCGGGAGTAAATTACGGGGCACAAATTCAGGGGTGCAAAAATAGCGGAAAATACCCAGCTGTTTCTACGAGCATCGGGGTTCTCAAGACGTGCCGAACACATCGCCCAACATGTCTGGGGAAGACCATCGACGAAAGACCTTCACAGCAGGGGAGGACAATCAATATCGATCGATATTGTCGATTTTTCGTGGATCTATTAGGTTGTAGCAAAATAAATGGCACTGAACCACTGTAAATTTAAACAGTTACTATCTCGGCTTGTAGGCAAGTTTATTAATCGAAATAAAAACCTTCTGATTCTACACATCTTTGCCAACGTGACACAGGCTTTTTTATCCCAGTAGCATAAAAATCAGAAGTTCTGGAATTGACGAAATCTTCGAAGGCACTTTCGGCGGAACTTTTTCGTCATTTCTTCAATTTCAATGCAGTACTTCTCTGCCGTGATGGGTTCACCGGGAGGGAGGAAGCTCTGGTGAATAATTCCCAGCGAACACCACCATACTGTCACCATTACCTTCTTTTGGTGCAATTCCGGCTTCGCAAAAACCTTGGGGCTCTCATCGCTGTCCACCCACTGTGCCGATCGTCGCCTGTTGTCGTACATTATCCATTTCTCGTCACAGGTTACGATGCGATCAAGGAATGGGTCCGTTTCGTTCCGTAGAAGCAGTGTGGACGAGATCTCATATCGTCGGTTTCTTTGCTCCTCAGACAGCTCGTGAGGCACCCATATTTCCAGCTTTTTGGTCTTTCCAATTTCCTTCAGATGCCGGGCAGCTGTGTTGTGACTGACGCCAAGAACCTTCGCTATCTCCTTGGTACCTTTGTGTGGATCCTCCTCTACCACATACATAGAAAATTTGGTACTCTCCGGTAGAGCAAAGTTTGCGCTTCTAAATGATATGCCACATGTTACGGTTTGTTCTTGATCAAACGCGTAAAGAAGCGCCAAAAATGGCGCGAGCCAGTGCCATTTAATTCGTTACAACCTAGTAGTTCCAGCGGTCCCAAGGGTCATCAAGGTCGCTGAGCACGAATCTGAAGTTCGTCTTTGAAGTGTCGATCGCCATCAATCGATAGTGGTCCAATTCTCGACTTTTTATGGATGCCGTTAAAGCGGTCCGAAATTTCAGCACTGGGGTTGTCGAGGTCATACTATATATTAGTCCTCCAATAGCTATCAATCTGCTAAAATAGGATGGAAATAGGGGAAAATTGCGGGCGCAAATTAAGGAGCGCGAAAATAACGGAAAATGGAAAACACACGGACATCTCCTACGTGCCTGAAGATTCAGAAGACACGTTGCCCAACGTTGCCCAACGTGCCTGGTGTTTCAGAAGACGTGCCAAGGCGTCTTCTGCTAAGGGGGGATCATTGAGGGACCAGTATCAGTAAAGGGAGTTGTTCCAGTAAGTATAGTGGGGAACCACGGCTCCGGGACGTAACTTTAACGCGACTGTAACCCGAACGTGCGCTCGGCGACGCACGATTCGTCGCGGAGCACGAAATTTTTCCAGTGTTCAAGCTTCTCAACTAGAAACAGATGAAGGGATGTGACACGATGGAGAACCCGTGGAAAAGACGCATTAAATCTAAGAGCCTCTCTTGGGTCGCTATTTCATCCTGTTTCCTCCTTTTTAGGATTATTCTCCATCTACTGAGTCAAAATTTTATCTGGATCGCACCTTTCCCCCGATTTTCCCGACTTTCCCTCAGTTCGTGTTGTAGTTCAAGTTTTATGCAATTGAAAAACATAGGTTAAGAATGCTCCTGGTTAGTAATCCCATCCCAGTTCTTGTTTCGATTTTTCCTCACGAGATCCTTGACTGTTTCCCTTCAGTCATTTGAAATGGATTGATCGTCATTCCACCAGCACTTTGTTAGCAACCGCTCCAACTTTCTTACCAGGAGACATCATCCTCATGCACCTGCCATGAATGAGGCTGTGTTGTTTGTATCACCTGTATCACCTGTCGTCCCGTTGATCATCGACTTGCTCGAGCGGGCGCCAGCAGCGTCTCCATTCGTCCCTGTCGCGTGCCAGAGTGGTCCAATGGATCCTCCTCGCTCGAGGGACACGAAGAGCGTCATATCGGTCGTTCAGGGCTTTCACGAAGAAGTCCGACCAACGCGTTGGTGGGCGTCCTGGTGTTCTTTTGACATCCCGCGGAATCCAGTCTGTGACGGCTCTCGTCCAGCGGGTGTCTGCGAATCGCATTACGTGGCCGGCCCACCTAATTTTCGACGACTTGGCCCATGCGACAGCGTCTCTGATCTTCGAACGTCGGCGAAGCTCGGAACTCCGGAGGCCTTCTCTCACTTGCGTGAGTCGTGTCACTCCGAGCGTCGTCCTCTCGATTCCACGCTGCGCGACGCTGATCGCGTGTTCATCCTGCTTTCGTATAGCCCAGTTCTCTGAGGCGTATGTTAGGGCAGGAAGAACAGTGGAGTCGAATAGGTGGGCACGGAGTCGGACGTTCTTCGTTTTCTTCACGACTTCTTCGACGCTCTTGAAAGCTCCCCAAGCCGCTCGTTTCCTCCTGCTCAGCTCTGGTGCTAGGTCGTTGGCCATGTTGACTTCGCGACCCAGATACACATAGCTGGAGCATTCGGAGATGTTCGTTCCGTTGAGCGAGAATGGGGCATCAGAAACCCATCCGTTCTTCGTGAACATCGTCTTCGTAAGATTCAGCTGCAGTCCAATGCTTCCACATACACGATCGAAGTCGGCCAGTATTCGCTCCGCCTGACTGATGCTCGGTGTTATGAGAACGATGTCGTCAACGAAGCGAAGATGGTGCAGTTGCCGGCCGTCGACCTTCACTCCCATGTCATCCCATTCTAGTTCGCGCATGACGTTTTCGAGGGTGGCGCTGAAGAGCTTCGGGGATATGGTATCCCCTTGTCGAACCCCTCTCTTCACGTCAATGACGACGTCGTTGTAGAATGGTGAGATCTTGGTCGTGAATCCACTGTACAGCTCTCGAAGGACTTTGATGTACTGAGTAGGAACGCCCTGGGTGAGCAGGGCTTCCGTGACCGCTTCAGTCTCGACGGAGTCGAATGCCTTCTTCAGGTCAATGAACGTAAGGCACAGCGGCAGCTCGTACTCTCGCGACACTTCGATGAGCTTCGTAATGGTGTGTATGTGGTCGATCGTGCTGAATCCTCTCCGAAATCCTGCTTGTTCGCATGGCTGTCCTTCGTCCAGCGTTCTACTAATCCTATTCAGGATGACTCGAGTGAACAGCTTGTAGACTACGGACAACAGGCAGATCGGGCGATAGTTGCCAATGTCGTGCACGTCTCCCTTCTTGTACAGCAAGACGGTCTTGCTGGTCTTCCACTGAGATGGAACCTTGCGTTCGGACAGGTAGCGTGTGAAGAGCCGCGCCAAGGTGTTGATAAGCGCTGGCGGGAGGTTCTTCAGGTGTTCAGCTCTGATCCTGTCAGGACCGGGTGCTGTACGTTTCTTCACCGACGAGATGGCGTGTCGGATCTCGGAAGGGAGAACAGAGGGGATGACGTATCCATCCTGCGGAAGATGGCGTAGGGGCAGGTGGAGGTTGCTATCGAAAAGATCGGAGTAGAAGTCGTGGATGACCTTCTCCATGGTCCTTCTGGAGGAGGTGTCGGTTCCATCAGGACTTCGGAGAGCGGTCATCTTGGTCTTGAAGTTGGCGAAGTTCCGGCGGGCATTGCGGATGCTCAGCCCTGCCTCTGCTGCTTCAGCCAACACTTCCGCCCTTCTCTCCTTCAGATCTTCCTTTATCGCCGCTCTGCATAGCTTTGCAAGCTCGGAGGTCAGTTGCTAGTTGGCTGACGCTCGTGCTGCTCCACGCTGGCGTATCAGCTCGAGAGTTTCCGGAGACAGGCGTC
The DNA here is from genome assembly GCA_947359475.1 of Heligmosomoides polygyrus bakeri. Taxonomy (NCBI): domain Eukaryota; kingdom Metazoa; phylum Nematoda; class Chromadorea; order Rhabditida; family Heligmosomidae; genus Heligmosomoides; species Heligmosomoides polygyrus. The sequence goes on along the minus strand of OX375866.1, from coordinate 61,739,218 downwards.
TCTTGGTGGTCTTCAAGCTCTCGGCTTCCTTAGCACTATCGTGGAGATGGTGCACGAAGCGATCGTATTCCTCGTCGACGTTGTCCATGACGGCATCTTCCCAAAGGCCGGCAAGAGAGGTGTAGAGATCCCAGTTGATGGTCGTTCTGGGACTCCTCTTCTTGAACTTCGCGGCCTTCTCTCCTTGACGCGAAAAGCGGAACCTCGCGCGAAGGAGGCGGTGGTCCGATCCCGTGTAGAACTTGGGGACAACGGAGACATCGGTCAGGCAATACTTGCGGTTGAAGATGATGTGGTGATATCTCGTTGTGGAACTGGCCACCGGGGGATTCCCAGGTCCATCGTAGGGAGGGAGGCTTCTGGAACTGCGAGTTTCCATGGATGGTCTTGGTCGACATGATAAACTCGGACAGCCTTTCACCTTGCTCGTTCCACTCCAAACCGTGGGTTCCGATGTGAAGTTCTTCCGGCGACCTTCGTGTCCCGATCTTGGCGTTGAAGTCGCCGACGATCACCTTGTAGAAGGTGTGATCTTCCTTATAGAACTTCTCCAGCTCCACGTAGAAGGCCTCGACGTCTTCGTCGTCGTAGTCGGATGTTGGGGCATACGCGACGAACACAGCCAAGGCTGGCACGGAGCCACATCGCTTCAGTCGCCGACGTCCGATTCGGCTTGTCAGAGACTCGTACGAATCGATGTTCATGGCCAAGTGCGTGTTGACGAGGACACCAACGCCGCCTACTCCCCTGCTGTCGCATGTTCCGAGGAACAGTTCTTCTCCGGAGTCGTAGGCGGCGTGTAGGGGGTGGTGTCTTCTCGTCTCGGTCGGTCCGATGACGTCGTACTTGATCTTCCTGGCTTGCATCATCAGGTCGTCGACGGATGCTCCCGACGCAAGCGTGCGGGCGTTGTAAGTACAGATCGTCATCCTAGTCCTTCTCAGTTTGCGCAGCCTGGTTAGGCCCTGAGATTTTAGCAGCCTCTCCGTACTCGTCCTTCCCATCGCTGCAGAAATGGGGGCTCTTTCGGGGTCAGGGGAATGAGGCCCTTTAGTGCTGCTGTGTTTGACTGGAATACAACACGGGTAGCTAGTCAGGCTCTGTCGTGCGGGCGGGGTACTCCGGGCAGCCAGCCAGACTGCCTGAAGGGACGGGGCGAGACTTAAGGCGGCCTCGAATCGCCTTACATGTACTCCCAGTCTATCGAGTGCAAACTTTTGGCCGAGCCGACACAGTTACAATCCGCACAGTCACGGACACATCCACGCACACTGTGCACGAACATGCCGCTCCCACGCACAAGGAACGCATCGACCCGACACAGCAGGAGCAAGGAGTCCATCCCCTGCATCCCACCTGCGTCTCTGGGCAGTACACGGTCGCATTTGGTTCGCGTTTAATTCCCCTATCCACCACCCGGGGACGCGCCACGTGGCCCTGCGACAAGCGGCCCGAGATCCCTCTTGACAAGAGAGCCCGAAGGCTCTCTATCGAGGGAGATCCGTGGTGTTGTTTGTACGGAACCGAATTACCTCTCGATAGACAATAGGCCAAATGGTGGAAAGCAATTCAGGCCTGAAGTTTTTAGAATTGCAGTAATTGTTGGTTCTTTCCAAATTTCGGATACCTCACTGTAGTTTGAGGAAATAATGAAAATTATGACCAAAAGCTTATAAAGAGTCTGAGCACACTGTTTGAAAACTATTTCTGGAATTCAAAGTTAAAATGGTACTGATGTAGAAGTTTTTAATCGCTTCATTACTTTTAATACATTCCTAGCCTGTACCACAAATTCACCGGCCTCATCTTCTGGCCAATCAGAGTACGTTCTTGATCGAATCGTTAGACACAGAGCTAGCAGGACTCTCCACATCAGTAAAAACTGACGCGATAAACGCTGCCAGTGCTTCAGCGTTTCGACCGTTGTTAATATAAACGATACCGTTATCATTGTTCAGAACAGGAAGATCTGCACGAGCTTTTAGCTTAGACCGTATTATTGAGAACAATGCTTTCTTATTACGTGTTTTCGATGTCAGCTTTTTCCTGTAAGTCAGGAACCTTTCAGGTGGTTCAACAGTTCACATACTTTTCTGCGCTGTGAGTAGAAAAGTAGATTCGACAGTGAGTTAAAAAGACGCCATTTTTGCGATATGTGTTTCGGATAATGCTGAAGGTTTAAAATGTGTTTCGGATAATGCTGAACTGGAATTTCCATGGTATCAAAAGGTGCATGAATTGATAACGCAGTATAGACAACGCGACAGAAACTTTTATATGAATCAATAGTATTTTGGCATCGCTGGAAAACCGTCCACCAATCTATGCAGCTGAAGTATTGCTGTAAACCGTATAATTCGCCTTGTGGAAATTGGAGAGGGAATTCACGTTGGCTAACTGGCTACATGAAAACATCGAAGCCGACATCATTGTGATCAGATGAAGCAAAAGGCGGAAGAATAGCAATATTTTTCAGGATAGGTGCTGAAGTGAGAACTATGTCAAGAACTGAACATCACGAGTAGGCTTCGTAACATGTTGGGTTAAATTGCAGCATCGAAGAATTCCTTAAATTCTGGTAGATGCTGACTGTTAGATCTTTCACAATGAGACTATCAATATTAAAGTCTCCAAGTACTATTAACGAAATTTCTGAAATGAACGCTGAGGGAATCATCTTCATCAGCATTTGAGTTTGGTGGGCGATATACTAGAACTACTCTAAATGCGGAGAGGTACTTGCGGAAGGCTTGGATACAACTGATATCAGATTTAGGTAGGTAGGAGCTAACAGCAGCCAAATTTATAGTGTTTTTGACCAAACAACAAACATCTTCACTTTTTCTGTCTAAGCGGTCACTTCTGATGGCCTTGTAAGGAAAATTGGCAAGAAGTTCGCAGTCAGATATCTTGTCTGAAAGCCACTTTTCAGTGAACATAAAATTTGGGTTCAGAGCACTCAAAAGTACGTGCAGTGACGCTCAAGGTCAAGCTTCAGGTTCGGGAATCGAAGGGGGGGGGGTCGTACTGTGACTCAGTTTCGTGGGGGGGAATTGACGTAGTGGTCGTTTTCGGGTAGGAGTATGAACGAAAAGTTAGTACATGTAATTGCTGTAATGTGCTTAACATTTTTAAACACTAATTCAGTATTCAAACTCTTTCAGTATTTATAGTAGATTTATCTGTTATCGAATTCTGCATAACCTGAACGGTTTTGTTCTGACACCACATCGTTGCTCTTTTGACCGGACCAGACGAGTAACAACTCGTCTGGTCCGGTCAAAAGAGCAACGATGTGGTGTCAGAACAATTGAGGATGTGAATGCAATTTATTTGTGAATGAATATGCAGGATAAATTTCTACGAGTGTATTGCCTGTGTGCAGAATAAATTGCTGTGTGAGATTCTCATATCTCTTCTTCACCATGGAGCACACCGCTAGAGAAGATCGTTGCTCTGGAAGTCTCAAGATCCTGCCGTGATCGTCGAATGTCATCACTGTCAGCTCTGTTGTTTAATCCGTTGGCGATCATATACTGTTTGACGTCAAGCTCCACGAGCGCACGTGAGTTTCCTGCGTATGGCAAAAATCAAAAACATGAAAACGGAGTAAAACAAAGTGATTAAGTTAGACTCGAGGTACTTACCACTAGAGAGAGAGTCTTTTATTTGTTTCATTAAGCTGCTATCCTTCTGGAACGTGGATGGTTTTCCCTTTGGTAAGTCCAAAACACTAAGAGGGTTTAGCCATTGCCGTGCCAATTTCATCGGTTTGACGGTGAGTACGCTTGGCCCATCTCGCTCTACACTAAAAATGCTTGCAAGTAAAAGCAAGCAAAGTTGAAGTAAAAAAAATATGTGGAGTAATAAAGTGGCTCACGTCATAAGATAGACTAAAGTTTTAGTTCGAAGATTGCTCCTTTCTCCTCTACTAAGGCGATTAGCCGTTGAAAAGCTGCGTTCAGGATCAGCATTACTTGCAGGAATAACAAGCATGCACTTAATGGCCTAAAAGTGTAATTTTTCAATCGCTAACTAACTGGTGTTCTAGAATGCGACGTTATTAACTCAGTAACCGAATGTGGAAGCATGATGTTGTCAGCGTTGTTGAGAAGCGTTTGGTAGAGCCTCACACCGTCACTATCTTGGCGGAGGTCTGTAGGTCACGAGCTCAATCGCTTTACGTCCATGGCGATATTGTCATAGAAGGTCAAAAAATCTTCCTGTGCTGGTGGCAAGTTACAGTACTTTTCCACGGATTTGACTGAACGTAGAATTAGATCTTCCCGAACCTGTGGATTGATAGTGTCGGTTTCGTCGAAATACGCGGGATATTCTCTGTTTTCTCGAGTAGCGGATGCGGGCACACATGTAGCAAAGTGTTCGACACCGCCTCCGCACTCAATGATATCCAAAATAATGTGGCGATCTGAAGAGCTTTTCTTTTTAATTGAATAAAATTATCACACAGCAATACGTGGAGTTTAGAACTCATTCATTTAATAAAACCACTCCAACAAAAGCTTTACTTTCTTTTATTCTAGCCTTTATTCTAATAGCTTTAGCTTTTATTCTAATAGAAGATGTCAGTCATAGGAGGCGTTGATGCTCCCCATCTCTTCTTTCCAAGTATAATACTCCAAGGTGAGTTTCTTGGACTTCAACTCAAAGATCACATCAAAGATTGTACTTTATAAAGCTTCGAGTGTTAATTCCTAAGGCTGACATGAGTGATCTCCCTACAAGAATTTTTGAGCCACACTCTGAATCGCCGAAGGAGACGCAACTGAAGGATGGACTTCTCTCGGAAAATTTTTCTACCTTCTGAAGGAAGGAACATCTGAGAGTGAAATTGTACGATACAAAAATTTAGGTCGTGATTACTGTACAGTAGAAAAACCAAGCTTCTTCGCAGTGATCTTCGATATGATTAGTGGAGATGACATTCAAAATTCTCGTTTTTCATAAAAATAAAATGATTTTCTACCTGAAAACAGACCACCTGTATAGTTAAAACTTTCCCACAAAAAATTTCAACCCTCGATCAGTTCACATCAGAAAAAAACTATGATTTTCTGAATCGAACAGGTTGGATTCACCTATGGTCGATCTGGCTCCGACGTCATCGGAGCAGCAAAATTTGACGTTCACAAAAATTATCATAACTCGATAAGTTTTTCAAACTTTGAAAAAGCCAAGAACTTTTTGAAGAAGCAGCTTTCAAGAATGAGGTCTTCATGCGGGGCGGGTGAGGTTTATGTTTTGACCGAAAAAATTGAAAAGATTTTGAATAATCAACCATAAGTTCTCGGTAAGTTCTTCGAATTTTTGAAAAGCCAAAAACTTTTTGAAAATTACAGGTAATGAGCTTTCTTAATATACACGAGCCTTTCGTAAAAAAGGGATCTTCTTGCGGGGCGGGGAGGTTGAATTTCTTGTCGATTTTTGCGAAAATACTTGCCAAAATCGAACCCCCCTCCGCCGCGCATGAAGATACCTTTTTTCAAAACCGATTCATATACGGTAAGAAAACGTATTTCCCGTAGTTTTCAAAAAGTTCTTGGCTTTTTCAAAGTTTGAAAAACTTACCGAGTTATGATAATTTTTGCAAACGTCAAATTTTGCCGCTCCGATGACGTCGGAGCCAGATCGAACACAGGTGAATCCAACCTGTTCGATTCAGAAAATCATAGTTTTTTTGCTGTGAACTGATCGAGGCTTGAAATTTTTTGTGGGAAAGTTTTAACTATGCAGGTGGTAAGTTTTCAGGTAGAAAATCATTTTATTTTTATGAAAAACGAGAACTTTGAATGCCATCTCCACTAATCATATTGAAGATCACTGCGAAGAAGCTTGGTTTTTCTACTGTACAGTAATCACGCCCTAAATTTTTGTATGGTACAATTTCACTCTCAGATGTTCCTTTCTTCAGAAGGTAGAAAAATTTTCCGAGAGAAGTCCATCCTTCAGTTGCGTCTCCGTTGGCGATTCAGAGTGTGGCTCAAAAATTCTTGTAGGGAGATCACTCATGTCAGCCTTAGGAATTAACACTCGAAGCTTTATAAAGTACAATCTTTGATGTGATCTTTGAGTTGAAGTCCAAGAAACTCACCTTGGGGTATTATACTTGGAAAGAAGAGATGGGGAGCATCAACACCTCCTATGACTGACATCTTCTATTAGAATAATAGGAGAAAAATAAAGCTTTTGTTGGAGTGGTTTTATTAAATGAATGAGTTCTAAACTCCACGTATTGCTGTGTGAAGATTTTACTCAATTAAAAAGAAAAGCTCTTCAGAATGTCTAGTCCTTGAAACGCGAACAATCCGAGATAGAATCGGTAGGAATTTTTTCTACGTTTAATCTGAAAGTCTGCCCCACTGATGGGAATCGCTTGTTTTCAGGTCATATGCCGAACATTTCGCCTCCAAATCGCAGATGTAAAAAATGACATAACTGGCATGGAGAAGGCTTGGAAAGACATGGACGAAGATTACATGTACACCAAAAACATCGCCATGGGAGTGCTTGACCGCCTCGACTTCCATTTCGAGGATGTGAAAAGGGTAAGTAATGGAATGAAGCAAGAATAGGAGTTCAACAATTTCCTGTCAAGTTGTTTTTAATTTTCAGGCTGTCGAAGAATTAAAACGAGAGGCAGAAAGAATCGAACGTTTCCTGAAAACCAGATCGAAGAACTAAAACAAGGGATACGAAGAATCAATCCGACTCCATGACAGACCAATTGTCGAAATGTTTCTTTAGAAAAAAAATTGCATTGAATTTGTCCTTCACTTTCCTATATCTGTGGCGTGGTCATGAGACCGACGGAAAATCTAAACATAAGTGATTAGTTCGAACACAGTCGGCAAAAGTTTTTTATTCATGATTGTAGAACAAAACTGTCGTGTGTCGTGTCGTGAGTAGTCGCACCTGGAAGGATGAACCTATTAATGGGTGCAAAAATCACATAAAACTTGAAAAGAAATCGATGGAGATAAGAAATAAAACAGTATTAAAGACTAGGGGGGGGGTCCCACCAAATCCGTTTCCGAGGGGGGGGGGGTCGTAAACTTTCGGCAAAAATCGAACCCCACGCTTGACCCTGGTGCGACTTCGATGGCAACACTACCTTCACCTTGCACACACGACCAGATTCGTATTCGCCCATGCTGTAGACCTCTAAAAGGCGACACCTAAGCTCGTAAAATGTTTCAGTCACTTTTTTTTTGAGATCACGTTGCTTCGCATAGGGTGTAAGTTCAAGTTAGTTCGTAGTAAGTTCGTAAGTTCGCATAAGGCCATTCCACAACAACGCTCCTTTCATTTTTCCGTTTGAATGCGCTTCGACATCTCTTGCGGCAACTTCGATATCAGAATATACAACATTTGTTCTATAATCGGATCATTATTTCTTACAAGCACGACATTAATGAGCTCATTTATAGAAAACTTGGAATAGTCCTCACAAACGGAAGAGCGCTAATATTTGTGACTTCTCGACTTTTACTAGCAACTTTATCCGAGGATTCCGATGTTTTCTTCGCGGCCCTTGCTCTCTGTGACATGATGATCCGAGGAGATAATGGATTGGGTGCAGCAAAAAGGGGTTAGGCAAGAACAAGAAACGTCGAAACGAGGACTTAAGAAAGCAGTAACAAGAAGAAAGGAATGAAAAAGAAGAAACTCAAAAAGCGAGAGTAAATAGAAAAACAATAGAGAAAAGACACTGATAAGAAAAAACTTCACTGATAGCCTTTCCCGTATTAGTTGTACTTGGTCATGCTCCCAATCCGAATCCATTAGCCTTGCAAACCTTTGTAATGTATTTGCGTCTCACCTGCCAAAATTGTGTTAACCTCCTGATCATGCACTGACTGGGACGCAGTGAGTGCACATGTGGCCCAATGTTTCGACTTGCTTGCGCAACTCCTCGATCTGCAATTTGTATTGTTGCATCTCTTTCTGCAAGCTCGTTTTTCTTACAGCTGTACCTTGAAATTTTCTCCCGATTCTGCCACCTTGTTTACAATGATCTCCCACGGATCTCCTTCTATAGAGAGCTTTCGGGCTCTCTTGCTAAGAAGGATCTTGGGCCGCTTGTCGCAGGGCCACAAGGGGCGTCCCCGGGTGGTGGATAGGGGAATTAAACGCGAACCAAATGCGACCGTGTACTGCCCAGAGACGCAGGTGGGATGCAGGGGATGGACTCCTTGCTCCTGCTGTGTCGGTTCGACGCGTTCCTTGTGCGTGGGAGCGGCATGTTCACGTACGTGTGCGTGGATGTGTCCGTGACTGTGCGGATTGTAACTGTGTCGGCCCGGCCAAAAGCTTGCACTCGGTAGACTGGGAGTACATGTAAGGCGATTCGAGGCCGCCCTAAATCTCGCCCCGTCCCTTTGGGCAGTCTGGCTGGCTGCCCGGAGTTCTTCGCCCGCACGACAGAGCCCGACTAGCTACCCATGTGTACTTAAGTCAAAAACAGCAGCACTAAAGGGCCTCATTCCCCTGACCCCGAAAGAGCCCCCATTTCTGCAGCGATGGGAAGGACGAGTACGGAGAGGCTGCTAAAATCTCAGGGCCTAACCAGGCTGCGCAAACTGAGAAGGACTAGGATGACGATCTGTACTTACAACGCCCGCACGCTTGCGTCGGGAGCATCCGTCGACGACCTGATGATGCAAGCCAGGAAGATCAAGTACGACGTCATCGGACCGACCGAGACGAGAAGACACCACCCCCTACACGCCGCCTACGACTCCGGAGAAGAACTGTTCCTCGGAACATGCGACAGCAGGGGAGTAGGCGGCGTTGGTGTCCTCGTCAACACGCACTTGGCCATGAACATCGATTCGTACGAGTCTCTGACAAGCCGAATCGGACGTCGGCGACTGAAGCGATGTGGCTCCGTGCCAGCCTTGGCTGTGTTCGTCGCGTATGCCCCAACATCCGACTACGACGACGAAGACGTCGAGGCCTTCTACGTGGAGCTGGAGAAGTTCTATAAGGAAGATCACACCTTCTACAAGGTGATCGTCGGCGACTTCAACGCCAAGATCGGGACACGAAGGTCGCCGGAAGAACTTCACATCGGAACCCACGGTTTGGAGTGGAACGAGCAAGGTGAAAGGCTGTCCGAGTTTATCATGTCGACCAAGACCATCCATGGAAACTCGCAGTTCCAGAAGCCTCCCTACGATGGACCTGGGAATCTCCCGGTGGCCAGTTCCACAACGAGATCGACCACATCATCTTCAACCGCAAGTATTGCCTGACCGACGTCTCCGTTGTCTCCAAGTTCTACACGGGATCGGACCGTCCTTCGCGCAAGGTTCCGCTTTTCGCGTCAAGGAGAGAAGGCCGCGAAGTTCAAGAAGGGGAGTCCCAGAACGACCATCAACTGGGACCTCTACACCTCTCTTGCCGGCCTTTGGGAAGATGCCGTCATGGACAACGTCGACGAGGAATACGATCGCTTCGTGCACCATCTCCACGATAGTGCTAAGGGAGCCGAGAGCTTGAAGACCACCAAGAGGCGTTTGTCTCCGGAAACTCTCGAGCTGATACGCCAGCGTGGAGCAGCACGAGCGTCAGGCAACTACCAACTGACGCCCGAGCTTGCGAAGCCATGCAGAGAGGCGATAAAGGAGGATCTTAAGGAGAGAAGGGGAAAGGAAGTGTTGGCTGAAGCTGCAGAGGCAGGGTTGAGCATACGCAATGCCCGCCGAGACTTCGCTAACTTCAAGACCAAGATGACCGCTCTCCGACGTCCAGACGGAGAGCGGTCACCTCTTCCAGAAGGACCATGGAGAAGGTCATCCACGACTTCTACTCCGATCTCTTCGATAGCCACGTCCGCCTGCCCCCCATGCCATCTTCCGCAGGATGGATACGTCGTCCCCTCTGTTCTCCCTTCCGAAATCCGACACGCCATCTCGTCGGTGAAGAAACGTACAGCACCCAGTTCCGACAGGATCAGACCCGAACACCTGAAGAACCTCCCGCCAGCGCTCATCAACACCCTGGCGCGGCTCTTCACACGTTACCTGTCGGAGTGCAAGGTTCCATCTCAGTGGAAGACCAGCAGGACCGTCTTGCTGTACAAGAAGGGAGACGTGCACGACATTGGCAACTATCGCCCGATCTGCCGCAGTCTACAAGCTTTTCACTCGAGTTATCCTGAATAGGATTAGCAGGACGCTGGACGATGGACAGCCATGCGAGCAAGCAGGACGATTCATATATGGTAAGAAAACGCATTTTCCTTAGTTTTCAAAAAGTTTTAGGCTTTTTCAAATTTCCAAAAACTAACCGAGTTATGGCCGTTTTTGTGAAGAAGTTTTCTTGGACTCTGGTCGACTCTGCACCGACTTCTTCACAAAAATGATCATAACTCGGTTAGCTTTTTGAAATTGAAAAAAGCCAAAAGCTTTTTGAAAACTAGAGTAAATGCGCTTTCTTACCATATATGAATCGGTTTTGAAAAAAGGTATCTTCATGCGCGGCGGAGGGGGTTCGATTTTTGGCAAGTATTTTCGCAAAAATCGACAAGAAATTCAACCTCCCCGCCCCGCAAGAAGATCCCTTTTTTACGAAAGGCTCATGTATGTTAAGAAAGCTCATTACCTGTAGTTTTCAAAAAGTTTTTGGCTTTTCAAAAATTCGAAGAACTTACCGAGAACTTATGGTTGATTATTCAAAATCTTTTCAATTTTTTCGGTCGAAACATAAACCTCACCCGCCCCGCATGAAGACCTCATTCTTGAAAGCTGCTTCTTCAAAAAGTTCTTGGCTTTTTCAAAGTTTGAAAAACTTGTTAGTTTTTCAAACCTTTAAAAAGTTTTAACTATGCAGGTGGTAAGTTTTCAGGTAGAAAATCATTTTATTTTTATGAAAAACGAGAATTTTGAATGCCATCTCCACTAATCATATTGAAGATTACTGCGAAGAAGCTTGGTTTTTCTACTCTACAGTAATCACGCCCTAAATTTTTGTATGGTACAATTTCACTC
>OX375866.1:61638325-61728006 GCA_947359475.1 Heligmosomoides polygyrus bakeri | reverse complement strand
CATGCTGTTAATGTTGACTGGAAGACATTTCTTGGCAGTAATCCGCACATTTTGTCTATGCTTTAGATGACCTGCGAATGACTTCTTTGAACACGGAAATGACTTCTTTCTCTCCACCCATCGGAAGTTCAGCTCCATGGAGACTCCCAATATCTAATCTATCTTCCAAATCACTCAGTTTAAAGGGAGGTGTGGAAAAGCGGCGGAAAAGTCGCTTTTCCACACAAACACTAAAAGTTACGGCCGGTACTTCCGCAAAATTTCTGCAACTCTTAACGATACATCGTTGGTTGCATGTGCATAGGATAGCTGAATGAAGAGTGCCGATAAATTTCAATCTTTATAAGTAAGCAGATCGTTGATAGTGCAATCTTTTCAAATCGTTTTCTCAGTAGGGATTTTACCAACGAAGTCAACGGTGGGCTCGAAGCCCTACCCGACGCCGACACTAAGTGGGAGTCCGTGAAATCGGACGATTTCCAAAAAAGTGGCGGTTTAGATGAGGGAAATTTTACCAAGAAGTAGATCAAAATGACCATAATTTTTTACCATCTATAAAAAATTGAACCAGGCAAAGCGTGCAACAGGTAAAAGACAAGAATTTTACTTAAAAAGCTGCTTATTCTGGCCAGCTCGAGAGAGTTTGTAGAAGATGAATAAGGAGACGATGAATACGATGGTCCTTCAGAGGCGGTAAGATGTCTACAGGACGATGTTAGACATTAAGGGGGTCATGTGAGGTCACTACACTGTAGGGCGGCGGTCGCCCTAATCATGGCTCAGACCCGCTCCACAGACAGGCGGCAATCACAGAAACTCAGAAAATGGTTAAAGTAAGCGAAAAGTATAGAAATTAACATTGTTTGACCCAGAATTCACTAGGAAAATCACTGGTTCTAAAAGTTTTCCATTCTAAAACAACTTTTTTAGCCGATATTGTGCTACAGCCATTTTACGCTTTCTCGGAGTTTGGCTGCTTGCATACTTGTGTTACAACCCCACCACCAGGCCAAGGAGAACACAGGTTGAAGGTGACACAGCAGTCTCGTGATCCTCTCATTCTGCGGTCCACCTTCCTAAGGGCGAGGTTTCCAACATCTGCTGAAATTGGCAAAAATCTTATCTCTCACCAACAGTTGACTATGTAGATGGTTTTGGCAGCTGATAGTATTTAAACCGCTTCACTGTAGTCGCTTTTTCTAAGCTATATTGTGAATCACCCTTAGTTCAGTTGAATAGCTAGCTTTCAGTTTTTATGGACGAAGCCGAGACCGAGAAAGGGCCATGAAACCGAAAGATTTCCAAAACCCGGTGTCCAAGATGAGGAAAATTTTATGAAGAAGTAGATCGCGATGATCGTAATTTCTCGACGGCTATGAAAAAGTGCGCCATGTAGAGCGTACCACAGGCAGAAGACGAGAAACCTATTTAAAAGTGCTTATTCTGACCAGCTAAGTAGATATTCGCTGCGGGGGCAATTATCTCGAGCGGCGAAGATAGGCCGCCGCCGTCGAGACTGTATAGTCACCGAATCAACTTTTTTAAGAACAACTGAATGTTACCTACATCATTGGATAGATCTAGCATAGTGGATTCGAATGGTTGCAATTATTTTCTGATCAAAGTACTTTGAAGAGCGTTATGGAAAAGCGGCGGAAACGGCGGTTTTTTCCTCTATTCTGCCCAAAAACCAAAAAACAGGAGCGGTATTGTACATATTTTGCCTTGCGACCAGGGATACAATTTTAAGAACTATGGAGTCTGTGTGATCAACGCTTAGCGGAAAGCCCAAAAACTCATCGAGATTTGGCAGCGTGGATCGATAATGGTGGACTGCATAAAGTCGATACCGCATTTACGCGAAAGAGAAATGAGGAACTCGTTGGTCATACAACGGAATGCAATGTCAGGTCAGCGGAATTATGATCGAAGAAGGCCTCTACAGCAGCGCTCGATCTGCCGCGTCCAAATATTGGCGTCCGAACTGGTTAAAGATTTTAAGCGACAGTTTTCATATTTACAATACTGGGCTTTCCAGCACTCATTCTGTGAAGACTGAGCATGAAACGCTGCAGAAACTCAGTCGCACTTTTGAAAGTGGTCTTCACTTGAAGCAGTTGAAATTCTGCCATCTGATCACCTGGCCTGTCGATATTTGATACATGGAGTCTCTTTATTGTGTGTGGTTAGGGTAGACTTATTTTTGGATTGACTCATTCTTTAAGACATAGATATTCGCAGCCAAACTCGGCGACAGAATTTGATTACATGTTGTTACAGGATGTTTTGTTGCGATCAAAACTCTTGCGCCAGGCGGGACTCAAACCCGCATCTTCTGCTGAACATGTAACCTCTCTATCAGCCGCTCCAGGCTTAAGCAAATGTGTTCAAAAATTTGATTAGTTTTAAGAATTTTAAAATTTAACTGGGCAGCACTATGTGTGCCTGGGGACATAATTAAGCGAGACTCGGCGACGGTGTTGGGTCGGGTCACAGTAATTAGACATAGTTCCTCCCATGCTGTTGGGCATATCGGGCGACGAGACTTCTCCATTGATTTGATTACATGTTGTTACAGGATGTTTTGTTGCGATCAAAACTCTTGCGCCAGGCGGGACTCAAACCCGCATCTTCTGCTGAACATGTAACCTCTCTATCAGCCGCTCCAGGCTTAAGCAAATGTGTTCAAAAATTTGATTAGTTTTAAGAATTTTAAAATTTAACTGGGCAGCACTATGTGTGCCTGGGGACATAATTAAGCGAGACTCGGCGACGGTGTTGGGTCGGGTCACAGTAATTAGACATAGTTCATCCCATGCTGTTGGGCATATCGGGCGACGAGACTTCTCCATTGATACCTGTCTTGTGCCAACTCTTCACCTTCGTCCCTGGAAATATTTAGTAGTTGAAGATCCTTCACGAATGTTCGCCTCCATGTGTTTCTCGGATGACCGCGCGCTCTGCTACCACCTTTAGGAATCCAACACATGGCTACTCGAGGAAATCGGTACTCAGGCATTCGCATTACGTGTCCTGCAAGGCGTAGACGTCTTTGTGCGATTAATGCAGAAAGACTACTTGAACCGCTTCGGTTTAGGACTTCACAGTTAGTCACACGGTCTGGGACTACTATTGAGTGGTAAAGCCGTAGCTTTATCTTCGACGCGATTGACGGTAAGCTCCAGATTGGACCAAGGTTCCGAAACACAGATGAAGCCTTCACAATCCTCGTTAGTATTTCTGATTCCACATTCCCGTCGCGTGACACGGTACTTCCAAGATATGTGGACTTTTGGACAGTTTCAAGCTGTGATGCCTCAACCTTGATATCTACGTTCATATCTGTTCTCCCTATGCTCATCACTTTCGATTTGTCCGGGTTTAATCGTAGCCCAATTTTCTTGGCTTCGTTTGCGAGGTTTGTGGTCGCCTGCTGCAGTAAACAGTTGTTCTCGGCTATGATGGCCGTCTGCGAAATCGAGGTCTGTTAACCGGTGTGTCCTGCTCCATTTGATACCCATTTCATCACCTTTCCTGAATTTCCTCATAATGAAGTCCAGAGCAACAATAGAACAAAAGAGGGGAAAGTACACCACCTTGTCTGAGTCCGGTAACAACTTCGAAGAATGTCGTGTGTATTGCATTCGTTCTGACGCAATAGGAGGAATTCTTGTACAGCTTCTTGAAGATTTCCACAAAAGGCTGGGGTATACCTTAAATCCTGAGAAGTGACCATAGCGATTCACGGTGTACACTATCGAAGGCCTTCCGGAAATCCACGAAATTGATGAGAAGTTGCGTCCGAAATTCCATGCTTTGCTCGATGACATTCCGTAGGGTAAATATCTGTTCGCTGCATGACCTAGCACCTCGGAATCCACATTGCTCTTCACGAAGTCTTTCATCTACCTCGGCTCGCATTCGATTTAGTAGAATTAAGCAGAACACCTTGCCGGGTATAGAAAGCAATGTAACTACTCGCCAGTTTCCACATTCAGATAAGTTACCTTTTTTGGGTATTTTGACGTCGACTCCTCTCTTCCAGTCTTTCTGAACTTCTAAACGCTGCCATCATATGTTAAACAGCCTCGTCAATGTAGTGGTCATTTCTCTGCCTCCTGCCTTGAGAAGTTCAGCGGAGGTTTCATCGAGACCCGGCGCTTTACCACCTTTCAGACTTTTGACTGCTCTATCCGTCTCCTCCAATGTTATGTCGCCCATGTAAACTTCCAGAACGCTCTCCTCTTCCTCATCTCGAAAGTCATATGTATCACTAGGTTCCGGCTGGTTCAGGACTTCCTTGAAGTGCGCAACCCATCTCTCGATCTGTTCTTCGTCCGTGACGAGCAATTTGCCGCTTAGATCCTTTATCGGTGTGTTTGAGCTGCTGTGTGTTCCTGTTAGCTCTCTCACGATTCTGTAGAGCGTTTTCGCAGCGTTTTGTGCTTCTACACCTTTTTGCGTCAGCCAATTCTTTTTGTCGGCTCGACATGATCGTTTGACTAACCGATCGAGTTCAGCGTACTTCCGGCAATACTCCCATTGAACCGCATCGCTCAAGTTAGGTCGGTCTTTTTGCTGCTTCCTACGTTTTCGCTCGTCTATTAAATCCCTCGTTTCGTGCCTTCTCCACTGTTCTTTACGAGTGCCTCTCCTTCTCCCGATGTTTTCTTCAGCACAAGCACGAGTAGCTTCCTTTATGATATTCCATTCCTCTTCAGCCTCTGTGCAGTTGCCGACTTGTTCTAAAAAGCGGAATCGGTTTTGCAGCTTAATGGAGAAGTTTATTGAGACGACGGGATCTTGTAGTCGAGCTATGTCGAAGGGACGTGCAATGCAATGTCGTTTCTGTTGCTTGAGTTTAAGTCTCATGCTTGCTCTAACCAAGTACTGATCGGATCCTACATCTGCGCCGCGATATGCTCGTGTATCTAGTAAGGATGTTCTCCACCTGTTGCTGATACAAACGAAGTCAATCTCGTTTACCGTTCCTCCATCCGGCGACGACCACGTAGCTTTGTGTATCCGACGGTATTGGAAATAAGTATTGCCAATGCAGAGATTGTTGTAGCTGCAAAAGGTGATGAGTCGACTTCTATTTTCATTTGTATTGCTAGCTGATGTAAACGGTCCTACAACTTTTTCCAGCCCTCCCTGATCGCCGCCTAGTTTGGCATTGAAGTCACCCATTACAATCTTCAAGTCGCGTCGTGGCGTTTCTTCTATCGTGTGCTGTAGGCATTCGTAGAATTCGTCCTTTTTCGCATCCTCAGAATCTTAGGTTGGTGCATACACTTGTATCACCGTGACTCTGATGTGTTTTGTCCGGAAGCGTGTACTTATGATCCGGTCATTGACTGGTTTCCAACTGACGAGAGCATTACTGGCACGTTGGCTCAGTACGAATCCCAATCCATTTGTGTGCAACGAGCCGCCCGAGAATATTATGGACTTTCCAGAGCTGATGATTCGATCATTGCCAGTCCATCGCATCTCGCTAACTCCGAGTATATCATGGAGGTAGCCGTCGAATTCCCGCAGTAGCTGAGCGTGTCTTCCTGTTTGAAACAGAGTGCGAACATTCCAAGTACCAAAACGAGTTGGTGTTTTAGGTGAAAAAACCGCCACTAGAATCGGGGGAACCGTCATAAAGCTAGCATCCGGCATTTCAGTTTCAGTTTCAATAGAAGTTTTCATCGTTTTTGTAGCTAAAAAGATTTTACGGAAACAGGTTGCTAGCCCGTCGTCCAACCCTCCTCCTTTCTCATCCGGGCTTGGGACCGGCAACGGCGGAGTTGGTCACAGTAATTAGGACCCTCCTTAATTGCGGCACTGGTTTTCAGGCTTTCTTCCACTTTTTATGGCGGTCGCATGCCATTGATAGATAGGAATCCTTGTAAATTTCGGTGAGAAAACCTTTATTTTGAACACAGTTATCATGATGCGACGCAAAAAACGCGTTTTAGCTTCGCAAACGTAGTTTGGTTGGAGGTTCAGCGGCGGTACTGCCTATAGTGCGGTATTCATGAGCATAAGCTCATGAAAGCTATTGATGCATCAAAACAAGTGCAAAAGCCTAAGTAACTTCGTAACAGGTGAATGTCTGAACGCTGTGCTAACGCTCATCAAAACTGTTGCTTTGATTTCTGGTGGAAGATCTTCAGCATGTTCTTCCTCTCCAAAAGACTACGATGGAATAGAAAGCTTTGAAGAAGGTTTGAAAGAAAAATCTTACAAAGGAAGGCCCGTCTCTTTTCTGTAGGGGGACTCTTCTTTACGAAGTCGCATTGTCACTGGATCCTCCTTCTTTTTTTCATTTCTTTAATTCACATCTTGTAGCAGTTGTGTTTGACAGCATAGTCAACTACCACTGGATAACTGCTCGTGTTACCCTTCGTAAGCAGCTTTCGATCCATCCCAATAGAAAACATCAAACAAAAAGATATCGAAGCACTGTCACAGATATACTTATCTTGCAACTCTGGAGGTTGGTGCCTTCGGTCTCCTTCGACTGAGCGAAAACGATCTCTCTCACTTGAACATGCTCAGTAGGCTCAGTGAACAAGTTGTTGTGCCGAAGGAGTAGCAAGGTGTACCGAACTAATGGGAGGACGAATTCTGTTAGAACATGTTCGACTGTCATTAAATCTTGGCATGACATTGATCAGTATGAATACCCAAGTGATGTAGCTGACGAACCAAGATTAGTACAGATTCTTTATTCCGGCTAACGTTTCGGCGTAACCAGAAGCCTGGAAGAGTCAAGTTGAGTTTGAAAAACCATCCGTCCAAGAGCCATTTCAGACCACAGCGGTGAATCAGAGGTTGGTAGGAGAGGGAGACGAAACACAAGGAGGTAACACAAGCAGTTCAGTGTAGATGGGCTAACAGTACCCCTTTTAAGGCGACACATGAGGAGATGAGGTCACCTATGGTTCACCCCGCTAGCAAACCTCTGGCAGACTGTTCTCCGGTTCGAGACCGCAAAAGTCAACGTACGGAGCCAGCTTCTGTATCACCGCTACGCGTTCTTCCTTCTTGTTGATCGTGGGGTTCCTAGCGGAAATCCACAGCGCTTCTAGTGTATTGCGCGCCGAGATCTCGAACTCGCGTGCCAATATCGTCACCGCCACGTCAATGCCCGGAGCTTGTGGCTCTTTAAGAGTGGGGGTCAGTGACAAAGGAGGGGAGTGTGGTCCTTCCACAAGAGCCCGGCAGAGCTATTACTAGACCCCACCTCCAGGACCACAGCCTCTACGTCAAATCCACGTGCAAGAAATTCACAGTCTAGTCCGATTGTCTCAAACAGACGTGGTCTACTATTGCAAGAGAAGCTGGATTCGATGATAAGCTTATTAGAACGCTCAAGTGCGTCAACCCGGTCTGTCCGGTGCTATACGTACTGATCAAGACCCACAAATTGCCCACGGGAGATGCAATCAATAACCCCGCGGAGTTTAAGGTTAGACCTATTATCAGCGGCGTTGGGGGCCCACAGATCGCGTATCATGGTTACTAAATTTGGTCCCCAAACAGGTCCTCAAGTTTCTGCCGGCCCATCTTCCCAATACCGCTGCTTTCCTGGGGAAGCTTAGGGGAGTGTCATTGGAGGAAGGCATCGCTGTACACGAACGTCCCTAAAATGCAGGCGGTGTATGAAATTCTAATGGCACATCAGGAGCAGTTCCTTCTTTATGGACGTTCTATATCACGAATTATGACTATGATATGACTTTCTTTATGGACGTTCTATATCACGATAAGTGGGTGCCTGAAATGCAATGTTTTCAGATGGTCCAATAAATGCTATAAGCAGGTTAGAGGGCTGGCTATGGGCCAGCGTCTGGCCCCGGTACTGGCTATTGCTTTCATGTGTAAAATAGAGGAACCCGTCATGAAGTGCAGACCTCTGCTGTACTGTCGCTACATTGATGACTGTTTCATCGTATGTGAATGCTCCATCATCAAAGTGTTCGTGTTCTGGACTCTAGCGCGGGCGAGAAGAGAGGTAGGGGCCATGGAAGGAGAATCTCTAGTCAGGAGGGTACCGACGGTGCGACGGGTCGGCGAAAACGTGAGTCATGGTTGTCCTTTGCCCTGCAACACAGGGAGGGGACTCCAGGGTGGTTGCCATCCAAGCTGCCGGTGTGTAGACTGCTTTCGTCGCTCAGGAGAAGTCGCGGCTGGCTCCTGCGCTCTTCATGCGGCGAAGCATATACTGCTGGAAAATGCACAAAAAATGCACCAAGATCACGTACGCGTCAAAACCATCAAATCCTGAGTAGTCACCTGAAATGCAAGTATGCCACAGCGCGGGAGAACCGAACCCCCAACTTCTCTCGCATGAAGCGACCTCCTTACCCACCGAACCACGACCCGCTTGCCTGGAGAGCCATCGCTTGTGCACAAGGCATCGGTCGAATTTCAACGCTGACGCCGACGCGCGATCTCTAAGCTAGGAGGGCGCAGACAGCAAGAGATTGCGGTGTAGAAATTGTGGCCGTATGGCGAAATCATTTCTCTAGCTTTTAGTTGCCTAGAGACAGAAATGTTTCAGTTATCTTTGATTATGCTGATGTAGTGATACAGCAGTGAAACATTACATTTTCAGGATTACCTATATCATCTGTCGTCCCATTGATCATCGAGTTGCTCAAGTGGGGACCAGGAGCGTCTCCTTACGTCCGTGTTGCGTGACAGAATGCTCCAATGGATCCTTCTCGCCTGAGGGAATCAGAGAACGTCATATCGTTCGTTCTAGGCTTTCACGAAGAAGTCCGACCAACACGTTGCTGGGCGTTCTGGTGTTCTCTTGAGATCCCGGAATCCACTTGGTCGCGGCTCTCCTCCAGAGGGGAGGTTTGCGAGGCTCATTACATGCTCGGCAAATCAACCACGGCTTGGCCCATGTGGAAGCGTCTCTGATCTTCGAACGTCGACGAAGCTCGGACCTTCGAAGGTCTTCTCTCACTTGTGTGAATCGTGTCACTCCGAGCATCGTCCTCATGATTCCACGATGCGCGATGCCAATCGTGTGTTCATCCGCTTTCGTATGGCCCAGGTCTCATAGGCGGGTGTTAGGGGAGGAAGAACAGTGGAGTAGAAAAGGCGGGCACGGAGTCGGACGTTCTTCGTCTTCTTCACGACTCCTTCGACGTCATGAAAGCTCCCCAAGCCGCTCTTTCCCTCCTGCTCAGCTCTGATAATTACTCACAAAGGTCTACCTGTTTCCCCCACATACTCATCTCCACACTCCGTACATGTGATTAGGTACACCACACCAGATGTTAGACAGTCACCAGCCCTCCCAGAAGGACAAACAACACATGATGGTGTTGTGCATAGGCGGTCATACAAGCGGTTTCGGACTAGCTGCCTTTTAAGATTGCTAGGGGGTACTGCCACTACCCTCACATCGCCTTGCAGCCCAGCTTTCTTAAAGCAGCCACTTATGGCTGCAGCCAGAGTGTCCGAAATGAATGGGACAGAGAATGTCACTTTTGACCGCTCTCGCTGCAATCGTTCAACAGTTGTCGGCTGTCGTCTCTGCCCACTAGCCCTGCCATTGGGAGCATATCCATTCTGAATCGCGATGTGGCGCGCCATGTCTATAGAGTAGGACCTTTCCACGACATCAGATGAAACCGCCCGAGCAGTGCGGAACGTGTTTTGAACAACGGCTCTTTTCATTTTGAATGGATGAGCCGATGCGCAGTGAACAATGATGTTCTTGTTTGCCGGCTTCCGGTACCATCTGGTTCGGTAAACCCCCTCAGAAAGATGGACCTGCACATTAGGAAAAGCAAGCCAGTTTTCCTTTGGTTTCTCCCGTGTAAATCTAATGTGCGCTGACTTTCGGTTTAGTAGCTCAAAGCAAATATATATCTCGAATTGAGTGGAACAGACGATAAAGCAATCGTCAATATACCAGCAGCAGATGGTGGGCATGCGGTCTAACACAGGAGCTTCCACTTTCGACATGAATGCAACCGCGAGAACTGGAGCTAGCTTCTCTCAGATTTTCGAGGAAATGATTTGTGTTAGGTAGGTGGGCTGGTATAAACTGGAATAGCTGCACAAGCACAACGTTGAGGAACCAAACAATACGATCAGTGGGAACACCAACATTGCTGATGATGGCTCTGACTTGAACAATGAAGGGTCGCCAGCAGTAACACTATCTGGGGGAGCTTCTTTTCTTGCGTCTTTATTTGCGTATAGAGCACCGGTCATATGGGGTGGTCGCAACGCAGTCATCCCCTTAGGTAGATTTGCGAAACGTGCCACCCAATTTTGTTCAGTCTATTGTCGTCTAAACTCCTCAGGGCTAGAGCGACTGTAGACCGATGCGTCCTGGAGGTGTAACCGAGTGATCGCTCGGTAGAGCTCTTGTGAGTGCACAATGAACTCTCTACCTTTGTCGCTTATGCCGATCTTTATGGCACCCGATAGGGAGAGGTTACGGATCTCCCTAAGACCTTGTTGCTGGTCGGTGGACAGATTAGGGGACACCCTTTTACCCATGTAATTACGCAGGACGGTGAACACGCGGAACTTTGAGTCCACCATCCCATTAGGCTTCTGTGGCCTCAGGTGTGCAGGCGGGAACGGAGGCGATGGTATAGCTGTAGCACCTACTGGGCCCGACCCAGTACCCTGCGCATCGATTGCCGCCTAACGTGTCAGGCGATCCTGCAGTATCTGCAGACTCCCCAAAGGAGCCTAATGGAATGGTGGACTCATAGTTCCGCGTGTTCACCACCTGTCCTTTCACCGTCCTGCGTAATTACATGGGTAAAAGGTCCTCTAATCTCTCAACCGACCAGCAACAAGGTCTTAGGGAGATCCGTAATCTCTCCCTATCGAGAGCCATAAAGATCGGCATAAGCGACAAAGGTATAGAGTTCATTGTGCTCTCGAAAGAGCTCTATCCAGCGATCACTCAGTTACACCTCCAGGATGCATCGGTCTACAGTCGCTCTAGCTCTGAGGAGTTTAAACGACAATACCGTAGACTGAGCAAAAAATGGGTGAAAGTGACACGTTCAGCAAATCTACCTAAGGGGATGATAACGAGGTTGCTTTGCGACCACCCCGTATGTCCGGTGCTCTATACGCTAATAAAGACGCACAAGCTCCCCCCAGTGTTACTGCTGGAGACCCTTCAGTGTTCAACGTCAGACCCATCATCAGCAATGTTGTTCCCACTGATCGTACTGCCTGGTTCCTCAACGTTGTGCTTGTGCAGCTATTCCAGTTTATACCAGCCCACCTGCCTAACACAAGTCATTTCCTCAAAAAGCTGGGAGAAGCTAGACTGCAGAAGGAATGCGTGATCGAGTCGTTTGACGTAACATCGCTCTACACTAACGTCTCCAACAAATGCGCATTAGAAGCAGTTCAGGAAATTCTCCATGAACACCACACAAGCGCAAAGATGTAGGGCCTATCTGTACTCCAAGTGGTGGGGCTCGTCAACGAGTGTCTGCAATGCAACGTGTTTAGGTGCTCTGGTGAGTATCACATGCAAATAAGAGGCCTTGCCATGGTCCAAAGACTAGCTCCAGTTCTCGCGGTTGCATTCATGTCGAAAGTGGAAGCTCCTGTGTTAGACCGCATGCCCACCATCTACTGCCGGTATATTGACGATTGCCTTATCGTCTGTCCCACTCAGCTCGAGACGGATACTTGCTTTGAGTTACTTAACCGGCAGTCAGCGCACATTAGATTTACACGGGAGAAACCGAAGGAAAACTGGCTTGCTTTCCTTAAGGTGCAGGTCCATCTTTCTGATGGGG
Organism: Heligmosomoides polygyrus bakeri; assembly: GCA_947359475.1. NCBI lineage: Eukaryota > Metazoa > Nematoda > Chromadorea > Rhabditida > Heligmosomidae > Heligmosomoides > Heligmosomoides polygyrus. The sequence continues at coordinate 61,716,208 of OX375866.1, read as the reverse complement.
TTTACCGAACCAGGTGGTACTGGAAGCCGGCAAGCAAGAACATAATTGTTCACTGCGCATCGGCTCAACCAATCAGTATAAAAGCGCCGTTGTTCATAACGTGTTCTGCACTGTTCGAGCGGTTTCATCTGATGCCGTGAAAAGGTTCTACTCTGTGGATATGGCGCGCCACATCGCGATTCTGAATGGATATGCTCCCAATGGCAGGGCTAGTGAGCAGAGACGACAGCCGACAACCGTTGAAGGATTGCAGCGAGAGCAGTCAAAAGTAGAGTTGAGCTTTTCGACATTGCAATTTTTTGAAATTTTCGAAAGTCGAACAATCGAATAACTCGATTTTTCGTCGTGTTCGGAGATTGAATAATCGAATAACTCGATTTCAAAAGCACGTTCCATAGAGAATCGAAGAAGACAGAACAAAACCACAATTGTGGATGAATTTAGGAAGACAACTGAATAATCGTTTACAATCCAATTAGAAGACCGGCATAGCAAGATACTTGGTCATTTCTTTCGCAAGTAGCGGACATTCCCCAGGGATGAGGTGCCAACAAAGGTAGAGATTTTCCTTACTTCTACGCGTTTATTTGCTATCTGCCACGTGTTTTTCATTTGCGAGTCGATATTCACTAACTTCTCGCATTATCCTATTACCAGCGTCCGTCGCCAGCTTTCGCCTGCTTCAGGTAGGGCGGGCACGCCGGTAACGTAGCCTAAACCTAGCTAGGGATGCTTCCTCAGCCAGTGTCCCTCGCCGGCTTAGCCGGTGCCGCACGCTGGCGTGGCCCGCACGCTGGACGTGCGGGCCACGCCAGCCTTGCCGATTTCGGATATAACATATTTTCTCCAGCACACATAAAGCCGTGAGGTTTGTAAGGTAGCTTTATCCTATTATGTTCAAAAGTCAGCCCTTCGCTCCTGTTCAGCTTTTTCCAGCTCTCACAAGAATAGAATACGGATAAAGTACGGCATTAGTCAATAAAGTAGTGGAGGGGACCACCTTTTAGTTTGTGGTTCCCCTCTCCGTGAGAAGGCCCAAGGAATGTCGATTTACATCAGAAATGGAACGACACAATTCAATGAAACAACAAGGGGTACGACACAGTAACGTTGAATAATAGTTCCATTTTCGCACAACATAAAATGCATTATCGGGTGCCTTGCATGGTGAGCCCAAAGTTTTTTTGCACAAGGCTAATGAAAAGGCTTGCTCTTACGCCTAGTCACTGAAAATTTTGTCAAAATCGTCAATATTTTCAAAACCAACCCACGTACGAATCTCAAACCGCGTACAGTGACTATGCGTAAAAGCAAGCTTTTTTATTAATTTTGTGCAAAAAAAAACCTTGGGCCTTTTCTGGCGGCTACAATTCGATTTCCTTTTTTCCCGATTTTCGTACCCCAAACTTCCCGATTTTCGTACCCCAAACCCTACAATTCCAACCCTCCAAAAGAAATCGCAGATTGATTCGCGAAAAAGCATTGTACGAATATGGTTCGAAATCGAACAATGTTCGAACAATTTCAAGAGTCGGCCGCCAGAAACCCCGAAAAGAAATCACAAATCGTTCCCGCCAATTACCATAGACGCAGAAGTTGAGCGAGTATGAACATGGGTTTTTCGAGGAGCGGAGACGATGCGTACTCAGGCGGCCTGCTCTTGATATTGTTCGAAGATTATTCGATTTCGAACAATATCCGAACAAAACTTTTTCGCAATATTCGATTACGAACAGTATTCGAATATTGCTTTTCCCACATCCTCGATGTCAATCACCGTTCGAACAACGTCTTCCTACCTTCGATTTCGAACAGTGTTCGAATAACGGTTTTTCGCGAAAGTCGATTTCGAACAATGTTCGAATAACGGTTCTTCGCGAAAGTCGATTTCGAACATTGTTCGAAAAATGGTTTTTCGCGAAAGTCGATTTCGAGTATTGTTCGAATAAAGGTTTTTCGCGAAATACGATTTCGAGTATTGTTTGAACAACAACGATTTACGATTTTCGAGTAATCGAGGGATTAATTGTTCGAAATCGCTCGAACAATTATTCGGCCCGATTAATCGAGCTCAAGTCTAGTCAAAAGGAAGATTCTGTGTCCCGTTCATTTTGGACACTCCGACTGCAGCCATACGTGGCTGCGTTAAGAAAGCTGGGCTGCAAGGCGATGTGAGGGTAGTGGCAGTACCCCCTAGCAATCTTAAAAGGCAGCTAGTTTGAAATCGCTTGTATGACCGCCTATGCACAACACCATCATGTGTTGTTTGTCCTTCTGGGAGGGCTGGTGACTGTCTAACATCTGGTGTGGTGTACCTAATCACATGTACGGAGTGTGGAGATGCGTATGTGGGGGGAACAGGTAGACCCTTGTGAGTAAGGATCAAGGAGCACTTGGACGGATTGCTCAGGTCCCATATCTCTTCTCCCTTGGGCGAGCACGGCGGCACGCGAACAGCTGTTTCGGCGTGGAGGTCAAAATCCTTGCACGTGAAGATGAGATTTCGGCGCGCCAAACTCTCGAAGCGTTGTACATTGCGGCGGTGTCCCCCCAAATCAATAGGAGGGACGAGTGCTTGGCTGTGACCCAAGAGTTGGCGCCGTACATCGCCCTCTGCGGGTTTTGACCTCTGGGTCATGACCCGTTAGGCCCCTAAGGCGGGCGGTCCCGAGGGCTCTAAGCACCTTCACCCATCTTTCGTCCAGCCAGGGTGACGGTGGACGCCTTTTGTCCACATCTAAGGTTAGCCATGTTTTCGACTTCTTATGGCGTCGTTTTCGTAGTCTCTTAGCCTTTTGGGTTCCTGCAGAATGACATGGCATTTGGGAGGGGAGGTAGTTTCTCAGATGATTTCAACTTTTCCAGGCTCTGAAGAAGGCGACGACGCCGAAACGTAAGCCGCAATAAAGAGTTATACCAATCTTGGTCGAAAAAACACTCGTCGATTACAACGTCAAAGATGCCAAGATTCATCGAGAGCCGGATGTGGAATGTACTGCGGGACGTTCTTTGACTTCTTCACGACCTCTTCGACGCTCTTGAAAGCTGTCCAAGTCGCTCGTTTCCTCCTGCCCAACTCTGGCGCTGGGCCGTTGGCCATGTTGACTTTGCGTCCCGGATACACGTAGTTGGAGCATTCGGAGATGTTCGTTCCGTTGAGCGAGAATTTCGCATCAAAAACTCGTATGTTCCTCATGAACATCGTCTTCGTAATATACGGGAGACTTAGGTTCTCACGAAGAGAAGATTTGCTCCAGATAATCATGTGTACGGGAGACTTATTCCCAAACTTGGAAGGTGCGAACTTTATTTGTCCGGCTTTTTGGCTGTTTAGGCCGATGCACCAAAATGTGCGGTTCAGTGGATTTGTGCGGATGCGTAACAAAACAGAGCGAAGGGAGCGAAGGAACGTGCTTATCTCTTGGTAGGCAGTAAGTGAGTCCCTATGGTGGGGACAGGCCCCACCTCTGTCGTCATGGCTGTCCTCTAGCGGGTGTTTGCGGACCTCATTACGTGACCGGTCCACATAATTTTAGATGAATTGGCCCATTCGAAAGTGTTTCTGATCTTCGAATGTCGATGAAACTCGGACCTTCGGAGGCCTTTCTCTCACTTGCGTCAGTCGTGCCACTCCGAGCATCATCGTTCGATCCCATGCTACGTAACGCTGATCGCGTGTTCATCCTGCCTTCGTATAGCCCATGCCTCTGAGGCGTATGTCAAGGCAGGAGGAACAGTGGAGTCGAAAAGGTGGGCACAGAGTCCAACGTTCTTCTCTTCTTCACGAATTCCTCGATGCTCTTGAAAGCTTCCCAAGCAGCTCGCTTCGTCCTGTCGCTAGTTGGCAATGCTGTCCGTTCCTCATGAATATCGTCTTCGTAAGATTCAGCTGCAGTCCAACGTTCCCACATAGTCGGCCGCGTGGCTGATGCTCGGTTTTATGAGCACGATGTCGTCAGCGAAGCAAAGATGGTGCAGTTGCCGACCGTCAACCTTCACTCCCATGTCTTCCCATTCCAGTTCGCACATGACGCTTCCGAGGGTCGCCCTGAAGAGCATCAGGGATATAGCATCTCCTTGCCGAACCCCTTTCTTCACTTCAATGACGACGTCGTTGTAGAATGGTTGTGAAGCTCTCAAATGACACTGATGTGCTGAGCAAGAACGCCCTGACTAAGTATGGCTTCCATTACCGCTTCAGTTTCGACATAATCGATTGCCTTCTTCAGATCGATGAATGTAAGGCACAGCGGCACTCTTGCGATACCTCGACGAGCTTCGTAATGACATGAGTCTGGTTAATCGTGCTAAATACTCTCCGAAATCCTGCTTGTTCACTGGCTGCCCTTCGTCCAGCGTACTGCAAATCCTATTCAGGATCACTCGAGTGAACAGCTTGTAAACTACGGACAGCGGGCAGATCGGGCGATAGTTGCCAATGTAGGGCACCCCCCTCCCCCTCTTTTTGTACACTTGCTCTTTCTCAGACGCTCTTGCTGGTTTTCCACTGGGATCGAACCTTGCCCTCCGACAAGAGCCGCGTCAGGGTGTTAATGAGCACTGACGGGAGGTTCTTCAGGTGCTCGAGTTTCATCCTGTCGGGGCAGGATGCTCTCCGTTTCTTCGCCGATGAGAGGGCGTGTCGCATACCTGAAGGGAGAACAAAGGGGACGACGCATCCATTCTGCGGAAGATGGCATGGAGGCAGGTGGCCTGGCCATCGAAGTGATCGGAGTAGAAGTCGTGGATGATCTTCTCCATGGTTCTTCTGGAAGAGGTGACGATTCCATCAGAGCGTCGGTGAGCGGTCATCTTGTTCTTGAAGTTGACGAAGTTCCGGCGGGCTTTGCGGATGCTCAATCTTGCTTCTGCCGCGTCACCCAGCACTTCCACCCTTCTCTCCTTAAGATCTTCTTTTATCGCCGCCCTCATAGCTTCGCAAGCTCGGACGTAGTTGTTAGTCGCCTGCTCCCTGGATTACGGCCACCCGTTCCTCCTTCCTATTGATTGCGGGGTTCGTGAACGCAATCCACTGCGCCTCCAGGGCCTTGCGCGCTGCGATGTCGACCTCGCGAGCCAGGATCGTCACCGCCACTCCAACCACAGCGCCACTATGACTTCGCAGCCTGTGCTCCCCAAAGGTGTGGCGACTTTGCATCTGTTGAGCCCATCCACATGCTCCTTCATCCTTCCCTAAAGTGGTCTGCCCGTCTCACCAAGGCATTGCTCCTTGCATTCAATGCAAGTTATGAGGTATACTGTTCCTGAAACCCTACAGTCGCCTTCCTTGCCGAATGGGCAGAGCACGCAGAAGGACGTTTCACAAGCGCACTCATAAAGACGGTTCTTCACCTGTTGCGCCTTGAGATTACCCGGAGGCACCTCAACGACTCTAACGATGTCACCCAGGTCAGCATTACGAACCTATTCGCGTTCTTGAGCGCTGAGAGATAAAAGGTACTGAAGGCGATTTGACCACGCAATTGTGCCCTGTGTATGCGTGCTAGTGCCCTGGTTGACGACCTTTGGTCATGTTGTGGGCAACATACCCGTTGGATAAGGCAATGCGAGATGCCATCTCCCTAGATGAGGGCTTGAACTTGCTATTCGAGGACACCAGGGCAACTTCTTCTTCAGCGTTTGTCTCGCTTCGTCGCGTGGTCCGCTCTTCTGGTGTGATGACCCCACCTTTCCCGGTCCTGATGAAGGTGGACGCCAGTTACTGTCATGTCCATGTGTAACATATCCGACCAACCCTGCTTCGGGCGTCCTCTAGGCCGCTTTCATGAGACGTCCAACTCAAGGCCTATCTTGCGGACGCTGTCTTAGTTTCCACGCAGAACGTGGCCGTACCATCGTAAGCGATCTTCGCGCATCTTGTCCGCTATTGGCGCGACACCGAACTTCTGCCGAATAGCATCATTTCTGATGCAGTCCATGCGGGTGACTCCAGCCGTCCAGCGCAGCATCTTCATCTCCTTGACGCTGAGACGCGTTTCAACTTCCTTAGTCGTAGGCCAACACTCAGCGCCGTACATCACTACCGGCCGCACGGCTGTTCTCTAGATCTTTGACTTCAGGTGCTCTGGTATCTTCCTATCGCAGAGCACACCAGTCAGCGAACGCCACTTGGACCAAGCTGCACTCACGCGTGAGTTCACTTCAACCATCAGACCGCCGTCAGACGCTATTTCTGATCCCAGGTATTTAAATGTCGAAGTGCGTGCTCGGTACCGTTAATATTAATGGAGCCGGACTCGTTTACGTCAGTCGTTAGGTACTCAGTCTTCTTGACGTTCAATTTGAGTCCAAACCAGGGTCAAGCGTGGAGTTCGATTTTTGCTGGAAATTTACGACCCTCCCCCCCCTCTCTCTTCCACTGTTCTATTTCTTGTATTTCTTGATTTTTTCAAGGTTTCTGGTGCATTTGAACTCTTTAATAGATTCCTCTTTTCAGGTGCGGCTTTGGCACTGAAGAGAACAATGAAACGAGTTCCCTGAACAATACATGTTTTCAAAACACAATAAAATTCTTTAAAATTTTGAATGCTATTTTCGACACTTCAAAATAAAGATATTCTGGTAGCAGTCTTCCAATCATCACTGTTCAATTTATGCAGTTCTTTTTTCACGACGTCATGGACACGGAACATTCTTCTACCTGATGGAGCGACCTTTGCATCTGAAATTGTGCTCTGAAATTGTGTTATATAAAATGTTGAGTATTACTTCCTGAATTGCTTTCCTTATGAATTTTTTGAAGCGTTTATCGAATCGATTATGGAGCGGAAAAACGAAGGATGGACGATGGACTTCCCTATGGAAATAATGTTCTTCCATCCTAAGGAAACGTCATAAAAAACGAAAATAAACTACATAAACCCAGGCTCTCTGCACGATACAGCAAAAAACATAATTCTCCGCAGCGATGACGATATGATTAGGATGGATCGTAAGCAAAGTTCTCGTTTTTCATGAAAAAATTATTTTTTAGCCGAAGCAGACCACCCATACGAATAAAATTCTGCCACAAAAACTTCCCAGTTTTGGTCAACGCACAGTGAGAAAATCATGATTTTCTGGATCGAACAGGATAAATCGACCTCCGGTCGACTTTGCACCAACGTCATCGGAGCATAAACTTGAGCGTTCACAAAAAGGTTCATAACTCGGTAAGTTTTTTTGAATTTTGGAGAATACTCTATCTATTTAAAAACGGGAAGAAAAACGCTTTCCCACCATGTAAAAACCATTTTCAAAAAAAGGGTTCTTCATGCGCGGCGGACGGTTCAATTTTTGAGCGAAAAAAATTTAAGTGACTACACAAAAATGCTCATAACTCGGTAAGTTTTTCGAAGTTTCAAAATTCCGCCAACTTGTCAGAAACTAGAAGAAAAGTTCTTTTTTGCTATATAAGAATTAATTTCCAAAAAAAGGAGTCTTCATGCACTGCAAAAGGGGTCTAATTTCCGGTCCATTTCGCAAAAATACGTACCGAAAATCAAACCCCCTCGCCCCGCATGAAGATCCCCTTCTTGGAAATGTGTTCCTATATAGTTAGAGAGAATGTTTGCGCATTTTTTTTTGAAGGCCAAGCGGGATTTTTGATTTTCGGTAAGTTAGCCGAGATATGATCAATTTTCGGAAGTCGTGAACTGAATCCTTCACCATCGTCATCGAGACGATTTCACAAAAATGTTCATAACTTAGCCAATTTTTTGAAAATCGAAAATTTCGCTTAGCCATCAAAAAGTAGATAAAATTTGCTTTCTCACCACATGAGAATCACTTTCCAAAAAAGCGGTCTTCATGGGGGCAGGGGGTAAGATTTCTGGTCGATTTTCGGCAAAAATCGACAACAAATCGAACCCCCGCGCCCCGCATGAAGATCGCTTTTCTATAAACTTTTTTGCAACCCTAAAGAATCGCTTTTTCTCTATTTTGACAAGCTAGCGGGATTTTTGAATTTCAAAAAACTTGCTGAGTTATGAGCATTTTTGTGAGATCACTCCGATGAAGTCGGTAAAGGATCGATCCGAGATTCAGTTCACGACTTCCGAAAATTGATCATATCTCGGCTATTTTTTCAAAAATCAAATATCCCTTTTGCTCATCAAAAAACAGAGCAAATATGCTTTCTAACCATATAAGAACCGTTTTCCAAGAAAGGGGTCTTCATGCGGGGCGGGGGGGGGTTCGATTTTCGGTGCGTATTTTCGCGACATGGAACCGAAATTGAACCCCCTGCCGCGCATGAAGAAAACTTTTTTGAAGATCGATTTTTACATGATAGGAAAGCGCACTTTATCTAGTTTTAGAAAAGGTAAAGGAATTTTGAAACTTCTAAAAACTTCCCGAGTTATGAGCATTTTTGTGAGATCACTCCGATGAAGTCGGTAAAGGATCGATCCGAGATTCAGTTCACGACTTCCGAAAATTGATCATATCTCGGCTATTTTTTCAAAAATCAAAAATCCCGCTTGCTCATCAAAAAATAGAGCAAATATGCTTTCTAACCATATAAGAACCGTTTTCCAAGAAAGGGGTCTTCATGCGGGGCGGGGGGGGGGTTCGATTTCCGGTACGTATTTTCGCGACATGGAGCCGAAATTGAACCTCCCCTGCCGCGCATGAAGACCGAATTTTTGGACATTAATTCTCAAATAGCAAGAAAGGGCTCTTCCTTTAGTTTCTGAAAAGCTAGCGGGATTTTGAAACTTCGAAGAATTGGTCAAGTTATGAATATTTTTGTGAAGCCACTTCAATTTTTTTCGCTCAAAAATCGAACCAGCAGCCACGCGTGACGACTTCTTTTTTGGAAAAGATTTTTACACCATGAGAAAGAGCGTTTTATCTTCTTCTTGACAAGCTAGAAGAATTTTCAAAATACGAAAAACTTACCGAGTTATGAACCTTTTTGTGAACGTTTAGTTTATGCTCCGATGACGTTGGTGCAAAGTCGACCTGAGGTCGATTCATCCTATTCGATCCAGAAAATCATGATTTTTTTCACTGTGCATTGATCTTGACTTGGAAGTTTTTGTGGCAGAATTTTATTCGTATGGGTGGTCTGCTTCGGCTAAAAAATATTTTTTTCATGAAAAACGAGAATTTTGCTTGCGATCCATCCTAATCATATCGTCATCACAGTGAGAAGCTTCATCATCATTTTCATTAGTGTCTCTCCCGCTTGGTGGCGGGGTCCGCTCTTCTGGTGTGGTGACGCCAGTTCTCCCGATCAAATGCTTGATCAGGGTGCACACCAGCCATCTTCAAGTCCAAGTGCAACGTATCTAGCAAACGTTGCTTCGGGCGTTCCCTGGGCCGCTTTCCAGGGACCTCAGGGTTCAGGCCAATCTTACGGACGGTGTCGTCGTTAGCGCGAACGACATGGCCCTACCATCGAAGACGAGCTTCGCGCAGCTTCTCGGCTATCGGGGCGACACCGAACCTCTGTCTTATGGCGTCGTTGCGAAAGCGGTCCAAACGCGTAACACCAGCCGTCCACCGTAGCATTTTCGTCTCCATTAGGCCCCGTTTATACTTCGTCGCGGCGTGACGCGATGGCCACGCAGTGAGGCCAAATTGATCGATCGCGTAGCACAATCAATATGGCCACTATACGTGGCGTCGCGTCGCGCCGCGACGAAGTATAAACGGGGCCTTACACTGAGGCGGCTTTCAATTTCCTTCCTCACGGGCCAGCACTCAGCACCGTACGTCGCTACTGGGCGGACGACTGTTCTATAAACCTTCGATTTGAGGTGCTCAGGTATTGTCCTGTCGCAAAGCACCCCAATCAGTGAGCGCCATTTGGACCACGCTGCACTCACGCGCGCGTTCACCTCCACCTTAGGCTGCCATCGGACGTGACTGTTGATCCGAGATACTTTAAAGATGTAACTCGTGAGAGCTCAATATCATTGATCTTAATAGATTCGTGCTCATTCACATCCGTTGCCAAGTATTCCGTCTTTTTGAGGTTTAGCTTGAGTCCGAACAATATCAAGCGATCGCACCACGCCTGTGGCTGTCGCTCGAGTTCGGTTTTGTCTTCACATGCAAGCATGACGTCTTCAGCATACAGCAATGTCCAAGGTGCCGCCATTTGGAGATCTCGTGATATTGTATCCATCACGACGACGAAGAGCAGTGGGGATAGCGCAGATCCCTGATGCATCCTTGCAGAGATGGGAAATTCCGTTGAGGTGCCCGCTGGCGCTCGCACTCGACTCCTTGGGCAAGAGTACAGAGTGCGCACCCACCTAATAAGCTCTTCAGGATCACCATGTTCTCGCAACGCGTACCATATAACATCTCCCGGAACGCGGTTGAAGGCCTTCTCCAAGTCCAGGAAGGCAAAATGCACCGGTTTCCGTTTCTCGCGGTGCTTCTCTAGCAAAAGACGAACAGCGTGAATGGCATCAACAGTGCCACAGCCAGAGACGAAACCACACTGATTCGTGGAAAGCTGGACGACATCCCGGATACGTCCATCGACAATTCGCTAAAAGATTTTCATGGTGTGCAAAAGAAGGCGAATTGGACGGTAACTAGCGCAGTCCGCAGGACTGCCCCTCTTCTTCCAAATCGGGATGGTCGTGCTTTGCTGCCAGCTCTCGGGCGCCTTCTTCTCAGCAACAACCTGAATGAAAAGCTCTGTCAGCCAGTCAGCAGGGCACCAGCCCTTCGACTTGTGGCTTTGCCTGACTTCATCTTCTTCAAAGCTGTTTCGGTTTCGCTCACTGTGATCTTCTGAACGGGACCGTATACAGGAGATGCAAAAGGAATAGCAGGATGGTCAAACTCAGCATTCGAGATTTCCTCGAAGTAGTCGTGCCGTCGCTTCACAGCCCTCTTACGATCCATCAGAAGACGTCCGTTGGTCGTTAATGCCAAAGAACTTCTCGATGCCTTCGGCTTAGCGACAGCGAGCTTTCGCAAGTCGGTAGAGATACCGCTCACCATCGCGCGTTTCCAGTTTTTCGCTCAGATCAGTGTAGTGCGCGGCTTTAGCAGCGGCCACTGCCTTCTTTGCCGCTTTCTTCGCTTCACAATAATTCCGCCAATTATAGACTGTTTTATCACCGATGAATACGTGATAGAGCCGTTTCTTTTCTCGGACTTTTTCTTTGACATCGTCAGTCCACAACCATGCCTGCTTGTTGACCAGCGTCGTCCAGGCTTCGTTGTGCCGAGTTCGAGGCGTGCAGCCCGGGTTATCGCATCGGTAGCATCCCTCCAGGTTTCGTCGACAGTTGTCACCGTTGGCAACCGAATGTGAGAAATAACTGCCGCCATCTTCTCTTTCAGTCGCCACCATTTGATTATAGCCGACCCGCATCGCTCGGCATGTTTGCACCTCGAAGATATGATCTTCAGCGAGCAGATCAGTGGACGCTGTTGCGTGGCAACCGTCTCATACCGCACGGTCTTCGCGTCTGTGGCAAGGCTTTGGTCGCGACGCCTAACAAGGACATAGTCAATCTGCGTTTTAGCGTTCCCGCTATAAAACGAGATGAGCTGGGCGTCATGCTTTCGAAATTTGGTATTCACGATGGTGAGGTCATGTGAGTCTGCATACTCAAGTATACGCTCACCATCTGCGTTGCGCGACCCATATCCAAAACCACCATGACAGCTGTAACCGTCTTTCGTTGCTCCGACGTGACCACTAAGGTCACCTGCCACAGCAATCATATCTTCTGACGGCACTTCCGCTGTCTTCTCATTAAGCAGGGACCAGAATTCGTCCTTGGTTTGCTCGGAACAGCCTGTCTGCGGGCATACGTAGAAAAGGAATGGCATCGTCGCTCTTCTACGGCGACCACAATCTTCATCAAGCGGTGATCGAAACGTTTTACGCTTGCAATCGCGTCACGGAAACGCTCAGAGACGATCATACCGACACCACTGGTGGTCCTGGGACTTCTACATAGTACGGCCTTAAAGCCTCGTCCTATGTCCCTTGACTGCGGCTGGACCACCTCGTCTCCTGCACCGCACAGAAATCTATCTTTCTTCGCTCCAGTGCTTCAATCAACTCGCACGAGCGGCCCGTCAACGTACCCACATTCAACGTTGCTACGCGGGTCTTGCCTACGTTACGGGGCTTTCGGACTAGCTCAGTTGCCCCCGATGCCGTCCTCGCATCAGGGACCCTCGCATACTTTTCACACTCGCCAGGCTTTGCGAGTGCGCGTCAGCTCCCGCGGACGCCGTAGCATTATCTCGAAAGCTTTTAAACGTCATCAACCATATGATGTGGCACAGAATGTTCGTAGGCCGGCCTGTCACTAGGGCCTGTCGCCTGCATTCGAATGTCCGTGTTTGGTTCGGCTTGCAGAAGCAAGCAGTTTCCAGTGGCACCACGTGGAGGAACGGACATCGCCATCACAGCGGAGAAGCTTAGTTTTTTTAAATGTATAGTAAACACGATTTAAAATTTTATATGGCACAATTTCACTTTCTCTCGGTTTTCCCCCGCAAGCAAACTGCTATAACTCGGAGATCTTTGGTGCTTCTAAAAAATTCACAAAGTTTTAATAAATGTGGGTTCTATGTGTCAAAACGCAGGTTTTAAAACTAACATCCTTTATGTGGTTAGAATATGTGATTATTCCACTGTGATTTGAGTCGATATTTTTTGGCAAATAACGCTAAATCAAGATCATATAGAAGATCGTTTCAGAAAAAATAGTTTTATCTCTGTGGGTCAAACGGGCTTAAAATTCTATAGGGTACGATTTTACTTTCAGGCGCTGTTTCCTGCAGAAGAGAGAAAATTCTTCTCAGGGCAAGTCCGTCTTTCGGTTGCCATTCCTTCATCGATTCGAAGAGTGCTTCAAAAATCTTGTACGGAGCGTTCTTAGATCGTCCTTAATAATTGACATTTAAAATTGTATAGTGCCATTTTGGAAGTAGATGTCGCTCCTTCAGGTAGAAAACTCCATGTTCATAACCTCCTGGCAAAATCTGAAAAACTTCATCGATTCGAAGAGTGCTTCAAAAATCTTGTAGGGAAAGTTCTTAGGTCGTCCTTAGAAATTAACATTTAAAATTAAATAGAGTGCAATTTCGGAAGTAGATGTCGCTACTTCAGGTAGAAAACTCCATGTTCATGACCTCTTGGTAAAATCTGAAAAAAAATTAAAGCCTCTCATTGACTGTAAATCTGCGAACAGGAAACCTTTATTTTTCACTGTACAATATTTTTTTATATTCAATCCTTTTTTTACTCCAGGAAACGTGATGCTTGTATGTATCCGCATGGTCATAGCTACACCTGGAAAAAATAACTTATCAAAGGATGCAATCTCTAAAAACCTGAAATTAGAGAGAATGCTCTGCCAAAACCGAGAGAGTACGACCCTACTCCAGACGACGTAACACTACGACCCCCCCCCCCTCCTTCGATTCCCGAACCTCAAACTTGGCCCTGCCCCGATGCCGTCCTGGCATCAGGGACCTTACTTTCCACACTCGCCGAGCTCTGCTAGTGCGCGTCGGCTCCCGCGGACGCCGTAGCACAATCTCGAAAAACATGACTTATCATACACCATGTAATGTGACATGGGTCTTCGTAGGCCGGCCTGTCACAAGGGCCTGTCGCCTACATTCGAGTGTACGTGCTTAGTTTAGCTCACAAAGCGAGCAGTTTCCAGTGGCACCACGTGGAGGAACGGACATCGCCACCGACACCAGGGCAACTGTTTGGAACATATTCCGAACAATGGCCCTATTAGTACTATATGGGTGTGCGAAACGATAGTGCACAACGACATTCTTGTTGCTAAGCTTCCGGTACCACCTAGATTGGAAGGTGTCCCTATGGAGACGATTTTCCACGTTGAGAAACGGCAGCCAGTGACTTGTCGGTTTATGTTTATGTTTATTTAAGCCAACAACAACAACAAAGCTGACAAGCGAAACACGTAGCGTAGCGGTTTCTCCATTGTGAGCTTAATATACTCAGTCTGATGTTTCAGCAACTCGAAGCAGGCATTTCATAGACGAATGCCTTCAGTGCAACATATTCAAATGGTCCAGTCAGTACTACAGGCAGGTTAGAGGCATAGCTATGGATTGGCTCCAATGCTAGCTATAGCGTACGTGTCAAAATAGAGAGAACCGTAATGGAACGCAGACCTTTGCTGTATTGTCGGTATATAGATGATTGCTTCATCGTATGTCCCACGTAGAGCGAAATGAATACCAGCTTTAAGTTGCTGAACCATCAGGCTGAGCATATTAAGCTCACAAGGGGAAACCGAAAAGTCACTGTCCCAACTAGGTGGTACCGGAAGCTCAGCAACAAGAACGTCATTGTGCACTATCGTTCCGCACACCCATATAATACATACTAATAGGGCCATTGTCCGGAATATGTTCCAAACAGTTGCTCTGGTGTCCTCGAATAGCGATTTCAACCCCTCATCTAAGGAAATGGCATCAAGCATTGCCTTATCGAACGGCTATGTTGCCCACAACATGGCCAAAGATCGTCAACGACGGGCACCAGCACACATACACAGGGCACAATTGCGTGGTCAAATCGATTCACGGTACCTTTTATCTCTCAGCGCTCAAGAACGGGAATAGGTTCGTACGGCTGACCTGGGTGACATCGTTAGAGTCGTTGAGGTGCCTCCGGCTAATCTCAAGGCGCAACAGGTGAAGAACCGTCTTTATGAGTGCGCTTGTGAAACGTCCTTCTGCGTGCTCTGCCCATTCGGCAAGGAAGGTGACTGTAGGGTTTCAGGAACAGTATACCTCATAACTTGAATTGAATCCAAGGAGCAATACCTTGTTGAGACGGGCAGACCACTTTAGGGAAGGATGAAGGAGCATGTGGATGACCTCAACAGGTGCAACGTCGCTACACCCTTGGGGGAGCACAGGCTGCAAAGTCATAGTGGCGCAGTGGTTGGAGTGGCGGTGACGACCCTGGCTCGCGAGGTCGACATCGCAGCGCGCAAGTCCCTGGAGGCGCTGTGGATTGCGTTCAAGAACCCCGCAATCAATAGGAAGGAGGAACGGGTGGCCGTAACCCAGGAGTTGGCTCCATTTGCCGACCTCTGTGGACTTCACCCGGAGGGCGCCAGCTAGGAGGTCGCTGAGGGGCTGACTCGAAGGGAAGACCTCATTCACCCACATTCATCTCCATGCGAAGGGTGAATCAACAGCCTTTCGGCTGTTTACATGAAGTCGGTTGGGCTGTCTTCCTCACGGTTCGTCTCTTTCTCCCTTTAGCTTCTGAGAGGGCTGAAGCTTGAAATCACTCTTGGACGGGTAATTTCTCTACCTCCCATGTGTCTTTTCCAGGCTCTTAAGAAGGCGGTTACGCCGAAACGTAAGCCGAATAAACGTTCGATGTCAATTTTGACACGACAGTTCGACGACTACCTGCCATACCGTTATAGAAACGATGTTGTTAAAAATGCTATTATAGTGCTTTCGAAGGCAAATTTCTTAATAAACACAGCAATATCTTTACTTTAGTTCGTTACTACAGGTGTAAGTTCCAGTTCGAGTAAAAACCAGAAATCTGTCAATATTTGTCAGCGACATTGTACTCTGGTGAACGGTGATATATAGGAATATAAATCGTTTCGAAATAGTCGCTTATACTCCTATACTGTTTTTGCTCAATCTTGTCACACGAGAAACTCCGTGCTTACAGAAAGAACTCGCACAGTCGTTGAAAAATAGCCGCAGCCATGCCGTGGAGCGCCCCTCATTTTCTCTCCAGAAGAAGTGCAAAGGATTCTTCGCTTCGGACTTCCTCGACGTCACATTTTGATCTCTATCTCGCAAAGAGTATGAGCCAGCTTGCTGCCACCACCAAGATGTACATGCATACACAGGCCGAATGGAAAGTGGCTTTTTATTGAAGCATAGAACAGGTTCGACAGGGCGAGCGGAAATAAGAAACGGCTCGAAGAGGGCGATTCAGGTCGACAAAGAGGTATCTCGAGAAGAGGCAGCATAGTTGTCTTCATTGTGACAGTAATGAATGTTCGTTGAGAAGTTGGACGATAACCGGCAGGCTAGAACGGTTGATGATTAGACGACGAGAGATAAGATCAGTAGCAGCAGCAACAGCAGCAGCGTCGGCAGCATCGGCAGCATCGGAGCAGCAGTCGAGCACGCTACGCCTACGCGTCTTCGGCGGCCCTGGAAACAGTACATCGTTCGGCTTCATTCGGAAGGCAGACTCACACGCTACGGTCTACTCTGATGAACAGAATAAATGCATACTTGCGTGGAGAACAGAGTTAGCTGATTCTGAAAATGCAAATGGAAATAAGTTCGCGCCTGCACTCCCGTTTCTACTCTCTATTACGCTTCTGCTTTTTTCTACTACATGTCTATATTTTCTAATCCAAATCGAAGAGGAACCTACTCCTTTCCGGTGAGCGGCTTGAGTTCTTGGTTTCCGGTCAGCACGACGTACTTCTCCTCAGCGTCCTGGGGAGTGTGGAATCCAATGCAGAACTGGTACAACCACGCTCCGATCAGAGCTCCGATGAACGGGCCAACAATTGGCACCCAGAACCATGATTTATATCTGGAACAAAAACTGGCACATAAGTCGGGAATCGTTTAGGCGCTATTGAAGCAAGCCCAAGTTCAAAATCTGGTATGCTATGGGGACAGAAGAACACTACGGTAAAAAGATCAAAGATCCCTGCTAAATCTGATAATGTTGTACAAGGTCGCTCAGAAAGCTTCCGCTGTTTCCAGCAAGCCATAATATAATATAATGAGTTGGTCACGTTCAGCACAAATGCGGAACACAACTCCTTCACATACCGACCCACATCGATCCTCCGTTAAGGCAGGTTTCGTTCAATATCTTCTCTTGTCACTCGCAACCTTCCGATAGTAAAAAACAGCAGATGAGAATATAATTTTGGGTTGGTGAAGCGACAGATTGAACAGCAGTAATTTTGTGAGCTTGAGGCACAGTACAGACATTGCGGTTAGCACGAGTAATTAGCAAAAAGTGCGCTTCGAAAACACCAAGGAGCGCCGCAGAGCACTGGTATTAAACCACTCCTCTGGTATCGACTAGTTGCTTTCAGTGGAGGCCCTCACAAAACAAATAACTCCATTCGATGAAGCTGCCGCACAACAACAACAGTCTGGTCTTCAGTGAATAATAGCAGAATGATATGTCACTGCAGACTCACAGACTGATTCAAACATAGCTCGTATCCTCCGTAGCTTAGACTCATTTACTATGCCTTTACAAGATCATACGTTCACAACAACTTCGAACTAAGTGAGCTTGTGAAATTTCTTCTCCACTCTGTTGGCTGAGCTACCCCCCCCCCCCCCCCTCCCCCGACGATCGAACGATTGGTCGGTTTCACGATAAACCATATTTTGAAGAGAATTGTAGTTTTGGAAGCCGTAAGCATGTCATGCCCCTTCTGTGGAAGGATACGAAAGGATAAAGGATAAAGGAGGGCGCTACTCCATCCCTTTTAAGATGAGCCACGCATACTAGCACTTCCACGGGTGGCTTTGAATGAGTGGAGGCTATTTGAATGCGTATTTGGCCTACGCAATAGTTTGTGGTGGGCATCCGATGAGCAAGTCAGTGTTTTATCCTTCCCAGACAAGTCTAGTGTCGATTCACCGACCCCCGGAGGGATGGAAGACTTGGTTATCCTGGACGAGAAATTCGAACGAAGAGCATTGTCTCAGGAGCGATAGACGACACCTCCCCCGACTGCACTCCACGCGCCCTATAGACGGGTGCTTCTAACAAATGTTAACTTCTACTTCTCTTAGAAGCGGCAACTATTGTAATTAACAACTTAAAATAGACAACGACGGGCAAAAGGCGCTGATTTCGTAGGGACGTGGAGAAGCAACGAAGCAGTCTGCCTGTGCTTGACATCGATGGCACCATGGCAATCCTTCTACCACAATCAGTAAGTGTCGCCAGCTTCCCGGCTGCCAACAACCAATTATAGGTTTGATTCACAACTCGGACTCATCATGTCTCCTATCCCTCGGAGTCAAGTGTGACTGTCTACGAATAGCAGGGAGCGACTGGTGCTGAGACCTCTAGTGTATCGTAGGAGAAATTCGCCGCACCAGCTTCCGCTTCCGCCGAAACAACGCACGCTATCTGCGTATGGCACGCAATGCCTTGATGGACCGACGGGCAAAACCTCAGCCTCATTCTCCATTTCGGCTAACCTTTCACATGGTAACACCATCTCGTGGTCAAAGCGGTCAGTGTAGCACCTGCGCGAACACCTAATTCAGCGGTTTGCATCGGAATACCAGCAGCGATGCCGCTTCAAGCAGAGCAAAACTCGCTCAACAGTGAGGCTTCGCTACAGACGTCGACCGAGAGAGGAGGCCGCACAACAAGTCAAGCACAGGGATCGCCTCAAAGGATCGCCGGTGGTCAGAGGCTTTTCCTTTTAATGCTCTTCCTTCCGCGCACGTAGCAGCAGCGCCCTCCTCAGTCTACGCTTCCCTCCTCGTTAAGGTGAGCCTTGTCCGTCAAGGAAATGGCGCAGGCGGCTGTGCAATGCGGTGCAGCAAGTAACAGGATGGTGTTTCGCCTCCACAAACCGCTTTTGAACAAATTGCGCTTGAGGGAGGTTGTTCGTCCTCACATCTCTGAAACGGAATTATTGCCGCCACATTGCTGCCTTACCCACAATGCAGGCAGCAAAGCGACGCAGAGGTGGGAGCGGACCTTCTGAAACGCATTTGGAAAAAGACCATCGTGGTCTTTCCGCCAAATGTCCTAGATCGTCGCCCGGACAGAGGCTAGAAGCTCTCCTTACGTACCACGTTGGAATGTATGTGCTGGGACATCAAGAACAAGCTACGGCGTTAATGCCATTTGATCGATCTCAAACAACCGAAACGACGTGTAACTCGCAGAGGAGACTCACACAATAGCACAACCGCTCCCAATGATGCTATATGAATCGGCGCAACAGTCACTTAGGTTTTATTTCATAGCGCTAGCAGCAAAGTCTTTAGTGATTCAGTTTGTAATTCACTGCAGTTCTCGTCGGGATCGTCCGGAGGCATGTAGCAAAGTATTTAGGGACATTCCTTTCCACTTCAGTTTTTGATATTAATCGAAACAAGACAGTTTCAGTTAACGCCTGGTTGGACTTCAACGGAAGTAACACTTTACATGGCTAGGTACCGTTGGCAGAGTACAGGTTTCCTCGTCGCCAATTCCGAAGGTCGCGAATTCTCCCTAATGGAAGCGCTGGCATTGCCAGGCACCGGCTCCTCAAATGGATGCGATAATTCCATGGCGCTATCTCTCTCGACGTCATCAACAGTTAGACCTGACGTGTTCAGTCAGCTGTAACTCGTGATGCATTCCTTTCCCTAGGCTAACGAAGCGCCGGTAATTGCCAACCTCCCCAGGGACCCGGTTAGACAGCAAAACTCACGAGAAGACATCTCCTCCGTATCCGATGATGAAGGTGAAGAGTCGTGGTCCGAAATCTCTGGCAGGGTTGCACGGGTACCCGCAGTTGTATCCGAAAGCAGCTCCGACGGCGACGAAAGACAGTCCGATCTAATAATGCTCCGTAGAGTGACGCATGTGCAAAAACGCACTGCTGGAGACTTACCAGCTGAGGTTGGAGCCACGTTGGGTAGGAGTTCCTCTTGTCAGTGATGTGGGCGATCAGGAAGCAGAAGACGGCGGTGGCGATGATCTTAACAAGTATTCTTTGAGGAGTTTTCCGGCCGTTTGAGGGAAGTACGTGCCCAGTACGGATTTCATCAGGGCTACTCAAGGGTTCGTCAGTTCAATAAGCCTATTTGTGACTAATCCAGCCGCGTGTGGCGTGACGTTCTACCCCGCAGACGGGTTGCCACGGCGACATTGTAACCGCCGATTCGTCCCGATACGATAATTAGTGTTGGCTGCTGAATCGAAAGAGAACGTGAGTCGCCGGCACAAACAACGGACGTCTTTCAGGCGTTCTTCCTAACGGAGTTTATGGGCGAAGCGAGACTTTCTCGAAAAGGGGCTGATGTGTGAAGCGGTTTTCGGGGATATGCGTGGCTTACGTGGCGAACTTCTCTGCCGAGTACACACCATTCGAGTGGCAACTAAAGTGAGTGCCAAGGCGTCGACAATTCTCCAACCGTCACTAAATGACGATTCCAGAGCCAGTAAATCGTGTTTCCATTTCTATTAGCCACACGTTTCCACATCTTCTCCGATTGGTCTACCTAGTCAGATAGCAACTCAAGGACCTATTGTAAGGGGCTACAAAGAGAGTCATTTATACAGAATCTATGGACTTTAAACTCGGGCCCTTTTGGATTCCTCGATCATTTTCGTATTTGTTTCCGAAATGAAAGTCTACAAGAGCCGACATCGCAGCACTTTCGGAATGTTTCCGCCGTTCACTGAAACTTGCTCGCCCTAGCCAACGCCGCCAATTTGTCGATGAAGTGGGTGGAGAGGGCAGGCGAGAGCGCGGTCTGGGGTCGAATCACTAATGAGATCGTTGCACGCAGTTGCGCAGCAGACACCATAAACAGCTATGTGAACCCCCGAAAATGACAGCGTTTGCTCGAACCTGATCGATGAGACCGTTGAAAAGGCCCAGATGGTTGGCCGGATACGAGGCGAAGATGCCGGCGGTTCCCTTTGGACCGACCACAGTCCGAACTCCTCCGTCGAATTGGTTGATGGCCTCTGAAAATTGAAAGCAGATATTGCGCGCAGCCGAATGGCAACCGTCGACGTACCGTGGTAAAGAGCGTAGGACAGTGCCGACCCGACAAAGGCACCAGCGGTCTGCACCAGTGTGTAGAGGATGAAGCGGACTGGGGCCAGCTGTCGGAAGCTGAGGAACATCAGCGACACGGCCGGATTGATGTGACCCCCTGCAAAGCCTTTAATGTGCTGACGGCCTTCACGGCGACACACGTCGTACACGCGAAACACCAGCCGTACAGGAATGCACGCCTAAGCACTCCTGAGCGGAAGCATTCTTGGGTCCAAAGGAAGCAAGCTCACGGAACGTGTTCGCCCACCTCTTACGGATGGGAGGGAGGTCAGCTTGGTTGTTTTGGTTGCACTTTACGTTGCATGTTTTCTGTTTTCTGTCACGATTTTATGAAAATGTCAGGTGGATCCGCAAATACTCATGCATCCACAACTTCACCAGCTCAACACTAGCATAAGTTTTTTACTTCTGCTTGAGCCTTGAGCGGCTATTATAGAAGATAAAAGTGCTTACCATTAGAGGACGTTTAGGATGACTAGCATCGATGTTCCTTATGTTGAGCTTACGGTTAGTATTATATAGTTATTTTCGACAGTCGAAGCTCCAATTCGTTAAACGAGCCACCAACCTTTCGACCTTGTCGCGTCAAGGACCCTGCTGCTCCATGCTTTATGTAATGCATGATGTCTAAAGAAGTATCTGCGGCGGCAAAGTCAATCGCAAAGAATATCTGCAGAACACAGTAATTCAATTAGGGTGACACGGAAATCCATCGATGTGGCCCGGGCCCACAATAACAACAGCTAGTTTGTCCGCTCGATCGTTACGTTGGAAATGTTCGGCCTTCGGAAATGTACGACTTCGAACAGCGTAGCCCTTAAGGAATCGTGCTAAAGCGCATCGCTATGCGCGTATGCCACTCGGTCATGCTCAACATCTTTATTATCGTTTGCACTTCTATCGACGTTAAAACGGTAGTAAATATAAAGGTATTTGAAGAAGGACCTCCCGCTGAAGCTGTTCAACGTCGCCTATCTATTGTTAGCACAAAAACGTTAGAAAGTTAGCAACCACTTCCTGATGCTTTAAGCAGACCTAACTCACCAGATATTTTTGCCGATATAGCGACACCGAACGCGATGGCCAAACCGAAACCGACGTTCACGCCGATCATCTCGTTCAGCTTTGGGCGAGGCAGCACACTCTGGGCGACCACACTGTTGCCGATCAGCTGAAAATGAAGCCACCTGCACTCGACTATCGTCCACGGAATTCCTCTCTCAGAGTGCTATTGTTCCGACATCCGACACGTCGTAGGGGGAGCTCTCTTCGCAACCCCGCCGTTCGTTTTCCCTCGGGGCTCAAGCGGCAAGATAATGGCGCCCATTTGTCGCTGTGAAGCGCCGTGCTGGTGACGAGAATGAGGCCATCCATGATGCAGTTGTGTGTAGCAGAGTTGAAGCTTTGGCGACGGAACTTCCGCTGCCTCAGATGCCATTCAGCGCAATATCATTACCTCCGTCGGGTAAACAGCCGCAGCCACCGAATTGAATCGAGGCATGGCTAGCCTCGAACAGGTACAAGCAGCGTGTTTGCTGGCTGTCTTTTACGTGAATATTTCTCAGTGAACAAAAAGCAACGGGTTTTCATTCACGGGAATTCATTGAAAATCCACCAAGAACCTCAAACAGTGGGCAATGGGAAATCGTCTTGGACATACGCCCGACTAAAAGTGGGGGAATTTTTCTTGAAAAGTGTAAACACTCCCAAGTTTTCATGGGGAATTCTGCACCAATTCTGCACTTCGAAAAAAAACCTTTTCTGTTCTTCCGAATCTATAAAGAAATTAGAGCTGTCTAGTCGAGATGTTCGTAGCTCCTTGGACCTGGCCGCTTTTTATTGTTTCAAACACCTATTCTAATGGGACTCGACGCATTTTACTATTGAAAGAACATGAAACATCATTATGCATACATATGTGCAGACAACAGAAAGGCCTTATGTTCAGAGCGCGCTGTTGCTCCCAAACCAGTCAGAGCTTACACTTTCATGAAGGACAGTGCTGTGTGAATTCTGGTAAATCATTGGTCATCGCAGGAAAGAAACGATGAGCCGCTCAAAGGGCAGAAGCTGGAAGAAGTCGAACAAAAATACCACAGAACTCGCATCCAGTCGCGAGCGCCCAAATCATAAGCTTTGAATCTCCGAAGACGACTTCGATAAAGACAAGGAAGTTCCTTACTGTGTCTTTATGCACTTGAGCCACACCAAACGTTTGAGCTTCGCTATCCTTGATCATTCTTAATGCCGAAATGGTTCCGACGAAAGGCGAGCATGAGTTCTATCCCTTGCCTCACAAACACACAACGGCTTTACGGTGGTTCGCTGTTCTCCTGCTATTAGAAGGCACAATGGTGTCGGTTTCAAACAGCGCATTCGGACGCTAGACGTGTTCCAGACTCGCAACACTTTACGTCCCTTCCGATTTTTTTGGCATTACCTATTCGTTCAACCCTTTTTTGGCATTACCTATTCGTCCACTGTGGGAGTAGAAAGTGTTGTCAGATGACCAGCGGTTCTTTGCCTTTGGAGGGAGAATGGGCTGATCCTGTGCTGCCACGCGGGACTGAGAACGTGGTGGCCGATGTACCAGAAATTCTGTGCTGGCCCTCACAGAATTGTTTACAAAATTTTATTAACAATGGAATACGAGCACACTGGACAACGTATAGAGCCCCTTCCGTCCGGTAGGAGCTTCACTTTCCAGACTGAGGCCGCTGTTATACTCCCGCGGGAGCATCCGCGGAACGTCTGCGGACCAATGGTGCACGGCGGAGGCGGGCGTGGCGGGGCGTGGCGATTGGCCAGGTGAGGGATCTCGGCACGATTCCCGCCCTTCCGCGGACGCTCCCGCGGGAGTATAACTCAGGCCTTACTATCTAAGTGGGTGGCGCTTACAGGGCAAAAGACGCCGCCCATGTCGAGAAAGGTTGCGGCGCTGACGCATGCCGCGACACATACAGATCTCTCTCTCTCTCTCTCTCTCTCTCTCTCTCTCTCTCTGCTTCCTAAACAGATGTCACAGCAAGTGTTACCGCACGTAAAGGAGCATGTGTTTCGTGGCATTTCAGGCTTACAGCCAGAGAGATCAAGTCCGAGACTGAGCCAAGTGACCGAGAACTTTCCGGCAGCAGCTCGAGCGAGTAAGGTCCACGCCTAATTGAGAGCCTGTCATGGCCCGCTTCACCCACTCACGCGTTCGCTAACCATCAATTAATTTTTTCCAGGATGCGGCCCCCGCAAACAATAGGGCCCCTTATGTGAAACTGCTGCGTCTAATGGTACTGAGTCTCACCAGAAGCAGGGCCGTGCCCATGAACTCGGCGATCAGCGCCCGCCCGAGCTCGTTCTTGATGTGTAGCTTCGACCGTAACTTATCCATTCCTGAACAGTACAATCATTACGCTATGAGCTCGCGTACGTGGGAGAGCTCGCAGTCAACAACATGCTCGGTTAGAGCTCCCGACGAACACAACAAATGAGCGACTCGAAATCGATGACGGGGAGATTAAGAGATGAGACGAAGCGATAGAGACCGTCGCAGCGGAAGTGTAAACCAACGCGCACAAGCACATGCTCTGGGGAAGAAGGGAGATGAATGTGGCTGGGAGCAGAAGGAAAGCGTCCGAGCAGAGCTCAGCGCCTTGGGGTGTTTTGGCGGGGCACGTTGTTTTCGCGCCAGACGTCTGCCCATACCCCGCCAGCGACACCCTTAGTTGCAGCTGAGCCGCCAGGTCGACCGTCGAAGAGCAGGGTGGCCCCAGCAGTTCGTGTCCCGTGTCGGAGATAGGCAGTATCCTGGCGAGAAGCCCCTCGGAGGAACAAAGCGAGCGGGCGTAGATCACCCGGGTGATTGGCAGGAACAGATGGTGGCCGGCCGTGGCGGGTGCAGTGCGTGTGGCTGTTTACTAGCCAGCCGACGATTGTTGTTGGTTGAGGCGGACACGCCTACTGGCAAAACGCCAAATTGGCGAGCAGGACGGCGTTGCCGCAGAGTAATGATACGGTGCTGCCCCCCCCCCCCCTCTGCATGGGAGCTACTCTGAACCGGCTGCGGCTCCAGCCGTCGAAGCTCTGCTCCGTATCCAGGTTGCAGAACTGAGCTATTCCACGGTAGGCCTGCACAGCACGCCTCCCTATAGCCGTCCGCGCGAAACATTCGGAGAAGCGCTGCATCTGACTATAAGGCTGCACACTTGCTATCGTCCATAAATTCAAAGAACAACCATAAGAGCTTCATCAATCGTTGCGATACTTGGCTTCTCCAAAGTAGAAAAAAGGGAAACATGCGTAAAGAAGCAGGAGAGGAATATAAAGAGAGATGGTGGGCAGGGAAAACTATAGAAAAGAGCAGGGACTTGGGAAAAGGCTCGTTTCAACACATCCAGCGAATCCTCGTTATGTACGCCTTCCAAGGCTCTTTAAAGAGAAGGGTGAGCACGCAACAGGTTCTCTGAGTTAATTCTGCCAAAAAGGATAGTATGGAAATATGAATGTTGTACTATTGGAGATATGTAATACGAAAACACAAATTTAGCAAGGTAGCTTAACTATTTAAAAAACAAGAACAAAAACAAGAGGTGAAGTAAGGTCTAGGCACTATCAGTGTTTGAATAAAATTGCAAGAGACGACAATTGTTTATTCTTTCGATGAGTTTCATCCAAATCCTCAAGTTGTTTTTCAGTTGTTGAATTTTAAATCTTTTTAAATGTCACTACATTCTTCTACTGGGTCACTGACCAAGTCGAGGTGCTGAAGAAATTGAATGTTCGACGTACTGATGAAATATGAACTATAAAGGTACAATAGAAGGAAAAACCAAAACTGAAGTTGTTGAAAATTGTATCCAGTACGTTTGAGACGGCAACTCAGAAGAGCTCATTTTGGAAAATATAAGTCTTTAAAACCTCCACATTTTGCCTAAATTCCAGGAACTAACACTTACACTCCAAAGCGGACTCTTTCTAGAGATTCAGTGGCATCTGAGAGTTTTCGAATAAAAGGCTATGGACAGGCTTTGTATCAAAAAAGGCTTCTTTAATGCGCTAGAGCACCAATTAAGATGGTGGAACAGTGCTGCGGGATATGAGAATTCTAGACGCGACATCGGTTGAGTCATCTCTCATCTTGGCTGAACGGCAGATCCAACACATCCATGTACAATAGAGAGTTCGAGAGACACACACTTCGCGTCATAAGTGGATACATTGATGCCTTGAACATCTTCTAGGTTAACCATACCTTACTGTATTCCAGCGTTGAGGCGAAATATTGCTACCTTCATGTGCTAAGCAGAAGAAAATCGCCAGGAAGTGAAACAGATATGAAGCTGACGAATTCCATCATAAGTAGTTAGGGTGCACAAAGATCGATAAAGATCGATAAAGTATGTCTTCACTCGGGAAATGGCTAGAATTAGATTCTTTCCAGTGTCCAAAGTGTTGTTGGACAAGTGAAAGTGGGGTAACTTCTGAAGGTTTGGTATTTAGGGAACAAAATAGCAACGTGGATTCCTAATCCCTCATGATGGCTTGGCACTGCGCTATTCTCAACGGTAAGTGAACAATTTTTGACAACTCGACGAAGGCGTCAGAGGTGGGTTTCTTCTGGTAGCGGTCCCAAGAACTCCAGTCAAAGCGATATTGTTGCTGGAAGCACCGTCATCGCACAAACGGGAAGTTGCAATGGGAAGAAACCTAAATGTCTGCCTCCAACTTGAAGTCTTTCTGACCATCGCTCTGAATACTACATCCTCCATCTGGGCACGCAGCTGCATTATTTCGGCCAACTGGCATACAGTGTCGATAGAACACATCAAATTCTACGATGTCAGCTGCGAGTGCGACGTCTGTAAGAAACGAGCGAAGAATCTTGACTCTGCTGCGGATGCTAGTGCAGTAAGGTGACTACTTTTGAATACGTGGTTGAAACGCAAATAAACGCAACGCAAATATAATAGCTGGCAACTATGACATCAAAATTAAAAATTTAAACAAACAACAACAACAAGTGGCTGCAATCTTCTCAGGGCATGGAAAATCTGAAAGTTGAATAAATTGGGAAAATTCTGGTGTGTGCAGAAGTCAAGCAGGACACCGTTCTCCCCTGTTCGGAAATCTAGAACAGTTGCAGACCAACAACGACCGCAAGAGCTGAGTATAAGGAGCTACCGTTCGAAAACTGAAAATGCTACTGTTCAGGAGGTGGTTGCAGTCGGGTGCTTAAAGGGTGACCTTCAGATGGCCATCACCATAAAATAGGGTTATGCAGCGCAACGGTTACGACTCAACAGGTTGGTAAAGTTTAAGGGACATGAGGCGATAAATCGGTGCTTGCACAAAAAACGGCTGATTTGCTAGCAGTTTTTGGCCCACCCTAACGGCTTCGCCTCCGAAGCCGTCAAGGAGGAGGAGAAAGGAGACTGGAGATGTAGCGAGGCAGAAGAGACTGGACTATTCCGGCATGTCGGGTGGTTCGATGGAGGTCTGCCGGAACTGTCCGGCCACCGTGTCCATGGTGCTCTCGGTGGGGCTCCCCTTGACCGGGCGAAACAGGCAGTGTTCACGGATGGGAGGTTCGGGAGTGAATGAGACGGCGGATGAGGTCCGGAGCGGATGAATGGGTCGGAGCGGTGGCGCCGAGGAGCAGAGTGCTAAGTGCGTGCGGACGGCGCAGATCAAGGTTGCCCCTCGGTTCAACCCGGCCATTATTATGGTAAATCATAATAGTAGCGAGCGCGCACCGGGTAAACACACCAATAAAGGGGAGCCAAGTTCGTCACGGCCGTCCACGGCCGCAGGAAGTGAACACTCGCGACACGCCGCAGTCCCCTACAGTGCTGGAAACAGCCGACGAGCGGAATGCGTCGGAGGCGGGGGACAATCTGCCTCACTCAAGGTGCACTACTCCTTCTACTAAGAAATTGCAGCGTCGAGCGTAGAACTCATTTCCTGCCAAAAATTTACGATCCCTCCCCCCTAATATTTTCCCCATCACAGTTGCATTTCTTAATCTCTTAATAAATTGAAACTTCCAGGTGCGGCTTCGTCAATACGGACACTCTCGCGCAGATTTGTTTGCTAAAGAAGGAAGTTATGGACATGGAAATGAATCGTCTGAAATTTCGAATGAGATTGTTCTACTATCAAAGAATATGTAAAGATTTACTAAGGGTAGTATTCGAATCAGGACAGGTTCAGTTTTTGCCGATTTCAACAGAATGGCATGGCGCGACACATTGTACTTTCTGAAGCAGCAACGTCTGGATTTGGAAGTGGCCTCCTGTAAAATTCTGAGTTCTAATTGCTAGTGGTGATTTAAGGGCTGCTCTACAGAAATTTTTGAGGCGCCGTTCGAACAGATCATGGTGTCGTGACCGGAGGAGTGGCTTGTTGAGACAAGTTTAGGGGTGAAATTGCACATCATTAAAGCCCAAGCTATGATTATATTAGAGTAAAAAGTCAAGCTCTACTTTATAATATTGGGGTTCAATTTTACATCCAATACCAAAACATTTTTTTCTCTTTTTTATTGCTGTTGTTTTTACTAGTTCTCCTTTCCTTATTCTCACATATAATAGGATGTCTAGTTTCTCCTTACTTTTTTGTCGAATCGTTTGCGCGTCTTCTTGTTGTATACAATAAATAAATAACTAAATAAAACGATGCGAAAATCATACCCTCCCTGAACATATAAAGTGTCTCTACAAAGGAATCTGACTTTTATTATTTTGTAATACGTACAGCTCTAAATTTTATCGGTGCAAATCCATCTTCATGTGTTCTCTTCTTCAGGCAGGAAACATTTTTTTCATGGCGGTCAAGCCTTCATGTACGACCGAAAGAGTCAGACAACGTAGTTGCGGCGCTTGAAAGGTCGCTTTCAGAGGTCTTAAAAATCCAATGATGCAGCGAAAAATGGAACACAATAGTACTCTTACAGCTACAAAGCGGCTTGCGAAAGCAACAACTTCTACATATGTATATGTGGGGTTCGATTTTGCTTCGATTTTTGCAAAAAAAAAACGGATAGAACGCAGAGCGTGAAAATTTCAAATTGGTAACGATAGTTAGACAAAAAAGATTTATACTGTAAAAATCGTCACAGTCATATGTTATGTCACCTCTCTGCAAGAGATTTCCCTCTCGTCAGACCCTAGCCCGAGTAGAGTGCCTACCTGCATTATGCCGCAAGAGCTTATTCTCTCTAATCTCGTCCTGATTTGTTTTGTGAAGGATACGCCTGGTGAACAGAGGAAAAAACTGCTTCCGTAACATTATTCTAAAGAAAAACTGCTTGCTCGAAAGGTTTAAGAGCTTGAACATCGCGAAAAGACACTCAAAGCGCTTCTTGATGCTCAATTTCCCACAGAACTGTGAACAGAGATTCCAAAAAGAAGTCTTTCAGCTAGTCGGCAGATGAAGTAGAAGGCAACAAATCAAAACTGATATAATTTTCAACCCACGAAATTCGAAACTGCTATCGAATGGACATTGGCCTTCCAATCTTGACCGTTTTAGCAGCAAGTAGGGTTATTCAACGCCAGCATGGACTTGAGGGAAAACCCAATTTTTTTATGATGGTAGCGCGCGTTAGCGCAGTCGGAGGAGGCGCGACTGTCGCGTGCACCCGATACCTGGTTCCTGTCTCGGATTTCCCGCCCGGGCCAACCAAGCCTTCCATCCCTCCGGGGTCGGTGAATTGGTACCCGACTTGTCTGGGAAGGATAGAGCGCTGACTTGTTCATCGACTGGCCACTGCAAGTCATTGTATGGCCAAACACGCATTCATGTCACCTCCACGACACCCCGTAGAAGTAGAATACGCTGGCGCATCCCAGAAGGGATTGAGTAACGCCGTCCTTTACCCTTGATCCTTTTTATCTTTAGGGCACAGACGGAGGAGACAACGTGAAGCCGAAGAGAATTTACAGAGACTTGTTTAATACTGAAGTGAGCAATAAAGAAGCAAGATAGCCTACTTCGTGTCAAGCGAATTGCCGCGTACTTCGAGGGATGCTCACCATTGCTACATGTTGTCAACTGGAACAAAGCACCATTCCAGCCGACGGGAGTAGGTACAGGGGTAGAAGGCGAACAACAACAGCGGCCGGCGTGTCCAAACACAGCCAGAAAGGCGCTGCCGAATCGAGTAACGGACGGGGTTCACCTCAGGCACCGCAATCGAAACCTCCGCCGGTCCCGTAATCCCTGGACGAGATGGTTCCAACCGACACAGCTAATGTTGCGATGCGGTTTCAGGGGATTTGAATAATTGTCCGCAGCACGGACTGCAACACTGGACTGGGGAGCGGTCTGACGAGGTTGACAGCAGAACCCTTGGCGCTGGGAACTGAGACGAGCAGCCGGAGGCACTAGCCTGCCATGGAGCAGAGGAGTGGCCGAGACGCTCCTGTTGTTGATTGAGAAGCGGCACGGTGGGTGGCCTGAATCAATCGCCTGAAGTCGAACTGCTGCCGCTGCGGGGATCTGGGCCGGGCGGCGTGTTGTGTTCAATGGCTGACGATTTAGCAGCCTCGATCGTCCTTTTTATGGCGCATTCTTCGCGAGGACATTGGAAATCGAAGGTGGTTCAGCGAAGAGGTGGCTCGGTGACCAGCGGAACTTGAAACGTTCCTAGAAGTTGAATAAAACGTGGTACACCGGAAAATCGCAACAAATAACTTGAAAAATTGAAGTTTTTCTAATCAATCGTAGGAGGTGAGAAGACGACAGGTTCGCTGAGCGAAGAAGGGGAGGCAGTGTAGATGAGGAAAAAGACCATGGAAACAGATTTAGAACATTAGGGTCATACGAACTTTGTCACCAATACACATATAGTTCACATGTGGTTACCTAAATATGCGAACAACTTAGCTCACGAAGAGCTTGGTTGTTTCCAGAAAACAAGGTGCTGGACATAACACGCCGCCCGGCCCAGATACCCGCAGTGGCAGCAGTTCGACTTCAGGCAATTGATTCAGGCCATCGCTACCGTGTCGCTTCTCAATCAACAACACTCCTCGAGACGTAGATTAGATGAGTGATGACGAATTCATCGATCTATCACAACGACCATAGAGGTGGGCTAATTCGGTGATCCGGTAGAGAATGACGATGTTACGCTCCAAAAAAGTGGCAATGTTGAAAGTTTACGCGACAACTCGAACAGACGCTGTAAGGAAAGAGAGCGTGAAGCACTACACCGCAATTCAACTTGAACAGGATCTGCAAACGGAAGCGAACTGCAACATCTGGTCCTCTTGGTTTTCTCGAGTGACAGCATAAAAGATGTATTAGAGTAGGCTGTTTGGACTTACTTAGAGTGTAAACCAAATTAGCCTTCACCTAAAGTGGTCACCTGAGGCGTAAGCAGTGCTTTTCCAGCACAAAGCCAATTCTCCGACGCGAATGAATTTCCTTGACGTGACTGCGATGTCGACCTTCAATCGCTTTGTGGCGAGTGCGAAACCGGCGCCTCCTGCCAACTGCACCACTTGATCTGTTGGTGTAGGAGTACAAATTGACTATTATCAGTAATGCTACTCAGCTAGCAGGCTTGTGCAAGCGGAGCGAAAAGTGTAGCACGCAATTTCCGCTTTCGACTGCAATGAGCACCACTGAAAAACCGTCAGTTCCAGTAGACCTTAGGTCACCTAAACATGAAGCTGCTTCCACATTTCCTCCCCTTCACTACTTGGTCTTATTCGAAAGCTTTCATTTTTTAAATTCTGATAGGCATCAGCGGACAGGCGCAGCAGTTTCGCAGCATTTTTTTGTGCGTTCTGTACGACAGCTCCCTGCTAACATCTGTCTATGCACCCACATACACCTGAAAAAAACCGAGCTTACGCATTAGCCATATTGTGCCTAGACTTGAAGTCGCAGGAGAAGTCGTCAAGTGGGGGTTTCTCAAACGTTAATTAAATCAGAAAAGCGCTTGAAGCGAACTGAATTTCTAGCAAGAGCCCGGGAATGCACAACTGGAACGAGTGTTTATCCATCATAAATGATATTCTGTATTGCACGAAGCCATGAAATGACCGAGTGAGTACCACTCGCTGCTGGTCCTCGACTCACACTGTCCGGTAGCGCAATCGTTTCTCGCCAGCTGTGGAATTCTGGGTGAGTTTGCTGGACATTCCTGGGTTTTGCATTGTGCTCTCAACTCTTGGTCAAAAATGCCAGCGCGGGAGGAGCGCTTGGTCGTGTTAAGTACAATTAGATGCCTGGGACCATTTTCAGGCCTTCGAAGACGACGACAGGATCGACGCACAACGCCATAGATAAATACCTGAAGAATCCTCCAAAAAATCCTACCTAAAAACCTCGTTGACAAACAACAGACACGTATAAGACGGCAATGCCGAAGTTTCAAGAGAGAAATGATTTCGCCATGCGGCCGCAATTTCTACCCCTAAATCTCTTGCTGTCTGCGCCCTCCTAGCTTAGAGATCGCGCGCCGGCGTCAGCGTTGAAACTCGATCGATGTTTTGTGCGAAAGCGATAGCTCTCCAGGCAAGCGTGTCGTGGTGCGGCGGTAAGGGGGTGGCTTCATGCGAAAAGGTTGGGGGTTCGGTTCTCCTGCGCTGTGGCATACTTGCATTTCAGGTGACTGCTCGGGATTTGAGGGTTTTGACGCGTACGTGATCCTGGTGCATCTTTTGCGCATTTTCCGGTATGCGCTTCGCCGCTTGAAGAGCGCAGAACCCTGCCGCGGCTCCTCCTGCGACGAAAGCAGTCTCCACACCGGCAGCCACCCTGGAATCCCTTTCCTGGTCCGGTTCTGTGACTGCACAAAGCACACCTCACCCGACGAAAGCTGCGGTGTAGATTTTGTGGCCGTATGACGGAATCGTGCTTGTAGCTTCAAGATGAGAAAACCTGGAAGTTGATTAAATCCTTTTGCGCTCGACTTTCATATCTCACGTATCGTTCATCTATGAGTTTAGGATTCCTATCTGCAATTGTACTATCCGGATACCAACATACGTCAACTTCGACGTCGCACAAGGTCACACTTGAAAAGAAGGCGACAATATGTATCTAACAGGCTGAATGTGTCGAAAAACGACGTCTCGAAAATCAGCGTTGAGTGGCTTTATTTCAGAAGGTGAACAACGTCGTGCTGATGCAGTATTCAGCTCAGCTGATATTTGGCAGCTGCCAAAGGCTATTTTTGAACGTAGAAAAAATCGAGCTCTGACCTTCGGAGAAAATCCTACGACGACTTAAAGTCATCTAATTTTGGTGGTCGGAAAACCACGACAGTGAAATGGACAATAATAGTTTTCTTGAAACAGCGAAAGAAAGAAAGCATCTATTGTGTCTCGGTGTGCCTGCGTAGAATAGGATATCCTAGAGGTATCCTAGAACTGCTTCCATGCATTTACGTCGTTAGAAAAAAAATCATTTTAAACTTCACAAAATTGCATTGTAGAAAGTTTTCTCTTCGGTCCTTCCTTGGATGTGCATTTTTGAGTATCCCTCTGCTGTGAAATGCTGTCGTTTTCCACCGCAGATCAACTTCACTGAACGAGGGCTAGAAAGGAGCGTAGCACAATCCGCTTAAATGAGAGGAGATGTCCGGAGCTCCGAGCTTCGTCCACATCAGAGATTGATTATAGTTCGTCGATGCCCGGTGTCAGAGCAACACCCAGGCACCCCCTGTGAAAGCCCTAAGCGAAACGGCATGATGCGCACCGTGCTGCTCGAGCGCGAGGGATCCATTGGACTGTGCCGATATGGTACCCAGACGAATGGATGGAGACATCGTCGGCTCCCTCTCGAGCCATTTGTAAGTACAGTGTAGACGTATCCAACGAGGACGATGGAAGTACACAGAAATATCGAGAAAAGGACGACGGAAGTAATATCCTGATATGGACGTAAACACCTATTCATGCACTCGCGATTCAAACGCACGCTGACCCGCCACAACAAGGAAAACCAATCAAGCCTGCCAACGGATCACAACTGCTATTCACAAATGCCGGGACGACAGGATGGCATTTCAAACCGCGGGGAACCGTAGCAATGAATGGAGGACAGGTGACAACATCGCGGACTGCCGACATATGAGAAAAATCAGCATAAAAGGACTCTCGGAAGCCGCGATGACGACGACGGGGAGCGAGGCTCCCGACCTCTGCCGCCACTCCGTTTCCTCCTTTCTATTCGCCATGGCTCTCTTTTCTTCTTCCTCTGCCCTCGCATCGTTCTCCTCATGCAACCTTGTTTTCTTATCATGAACGCTCGGCCTCTTCTCTTCTTATCTCTTTTTTTTTTCGTTGGCTAACCCAATGTTTACCTAGAATTTGGAACGCCGATTTCTCTAGTGGTTTAAGGTGTCAATGTTGTTGGGAATAAATAGATTGGAAAAGATTCTTGAATAATTCTATAAAGATTATGTTAACCCCAGTTTATTAGACTCCATGAGGAAACTTGGATGCCACGACTGTAGCTCTCCGATCGGCGCTAAGGAACTAAGGAACGTCGTCTGAGCCAGGAAACTCAACCCGCGTTTGCCTCTCAATCACCAAGTTGACGCCTCCCAGGGATCCCCATCTTAAGAAGGGCCCTTTAATAACATCACTGATAGGGGTCCCAGGGTTAAGGGCGTTACACATTCGACGATCAACTGGACGACAGGTGATACAGGTCGATAGCCAAAAATTTGCATGAAACCAGAACTAACCCCATTAGGTCATAATTTGTAGAGAAAAAGTCGATCAATTCATTCGAACGTAGGGCCTGAAAAGTTGGAAACCGCTCCCGAAGGTTGCGGCTGGGGTGATAGTTGTTCAACTCATCCCAGTGGTGCAGCAGACGTTGTAGGAGTATGGTGCCAACATGATGCAGCTCAAACGTTAGGTCCCTCAGGAAATGGATGGTGACCGAATCTGTGACCCGGTTTTAATAGCATAACTGCTCCATGCCTTGGGTGACTTGATACCTCCCGAAATCAGGAAAGAATTCCACATTGGTCCCTGGCATTGATCGCAGGAACTTGCATGCCGCTCGTCGGATTCGAACCTCGTTCCGAAGGGAAGGTTGACATTGCCATTTTCCATAGAAAACAAAGTCATCAGAACACGCAGGTGCGGTTGATGGGAAACACGATCATGCAGCCGAGCGAGCTGTTTCACGTGTTGTTATTTCCAGGCGGTCGCCGACAAACAGTTGCGAAGAGTGGTTTGTTGCTTGAAAAGCGACTGCGATTCTCACGGCTATCAGTCAACTCAGTGGCAACGTGGCACTCAGAGAGATACGAGACCAAGAGTCTGCCAGGAACAAGGGGTCCCACACGCCCATAGGGGCTGATTGCTATGTTTCCTCACTAAAGAACATTCGTTCACATTTTATCACATACCTTCGCTTCGCTATTTGCTACTGCCCTGAAGCTTCTTGTGGTTTGATTTTCATGAGCCGGTGACGAATCCCAGTATATGTGGTTAGCTGTTTGATATCCCAGCTTGTATCCGCGTTGCTTTTGTCTTCAGTATCATTCATAATCTGCTTATTCTATGTAAAGGAGGGATTTTTTTTGTCTGACGAACTTCGTATACTGCATAGCAGACGAGAAAATAAGAAAAATGAAATCATGTGCCCGTACGGATAAAAATCCACTTTGGTGGCGATGGCTTGGTTCGAAAGCAGCCTCGATTTTGTCCCACGACAGTACTCCGAGAAGGCACTGGTCCTTTGTAGTAGTCGCGGTTTTGCACGGATCTCCTTGTCTCCATCACTGTTTCACTTCTTATCCGTGTTCACTTTTTTCACATATTCATGTGATTTGTGTGCCCCCTCAATAGGTTCTTCTTTAAAGGCACATTTTTATTGATTTATCGATTAGTTGATTTGTTTGATTGAAACTCAAGAGTGATTAATGATTTGAATACTGATTATTCTACAGTTAAAAATGAAGAAGTATTGCGGGTTCTTTTCGAATTAATAAGGACGAGTTCAATTTTAAAGATTTTCAGAGAATCTCACGTATACTACACATTTTTTTCTACCTGAAGGGGCGACATCTACATCCTAAATTGCACTCTATAAAATTTCAAGTGTTGATTACTAACGAGGATCGCTGTAAGGATGGTTTAAGCGCTGTCTCTGTACAAGAATTTATGACGGAATATCAACTGAAGGATTGACTTCTCGCGGAAATAGTTTTCTGAAGAAAAATACGTCAGAGATTGAAATTGTGCCATAGAAAATTTTGAGCCCTGATAATTATATGTTAAGAAGCAAGCTTTTCCTTAGTGATCTTCTATATGATTAGAGCGGATCGTATTTAAAATTCTCGTTTTCATGAAAAAATAATTATTTTCTACCTGAAGCAGACCATCTATACAATCTGTCGCAAAAACTTCAAGTCTTGACCAATACACAAAAAGCACATGATTTTCTGAGTCTAGCAGATTGGATCGACCTCTGGTCGATCTTGCAGTGAAGTCACAGGGGCGACAAAATTGGACGTTCACAAAAATTGTCATAACTCGACATGTTTTTTGAACATCGAAAAGCCAAATGCTTTTTTCAAAATGCAAGAAAAAAGCTTTCCTACGTTGTGGAAAAAACTTTTGAAAAAAGGTCTTCATGCGGGGCAGGGATCTCCGATTTCTTATTGATTGTTGCCAAAAATCGACCACAAATCGAAGTCTCCCCCCCCCCCCCCCCGCATGAAGACCTCTGTTTTGAGAACTGCTTTTATAACCGCTAAATAGCGCTTTTCCTCTAGCTTTCAATCAACCAATCGCGTTTTTTGAATATCAAGAAACCTACTGAGTTATGATCATTTTTGTGAAATCCTTCCAATGACGTCGGTGCACGATCGAGCATTATCTGAAAGTGACTTCACATAATTCCTCCGTTCCCGCCCTGTATGAAGACCTCTCTTTTGAAAACTGGTTCTTCTGTGGAAAGAAAGCATTTTATTTCTAATTTTCAAAAAGCCATCGGCTTTTCGATTTTCAAAAAAAAAATACCAAGTGGTGGTCACTTAGCTCTTCCCAATGGTCTCCAACTTGCTCGATTCGGAAATCATGCTTTTTCGCAGCTGCAGCGTAAACCGCCACAACTTATGCACGTGGGGTAGACGTTGATCCATCCGGCCCCTGATGTTGCTTGCTTCAGAGTGGAGAATATTATTACCGCGATAAGTCAATCATTCGGTTGCGACACCGTATCTATTTGAAAATTCTTCAAAAATTTCAAAAAAAAAAACGTAGGAAAGCCTTTTTCTTGCATTTTGAAAAAAGCATTTGGCTTTTCGATGTTCAAAAAACATGTCGAGTTATGACAATTTTTGTGAACGTCCAATTTTGTCGCCCCTGTGACTTCACTGCAGTGACGTTATCGGAAATGAAAGGAACACACAAGGGTACTTTATCTCGGCGTGGTACAGCTCGCTGATCAGAGTGGGATCCCCTGTGTTGATGTGGTACCGTGTATCCATTCTGCGCAGCTATTTGACATGCTAGTTGCACAGATTCAACTAGCATGTCAAATAGCTGCGCAGAATGGATACACGGTACCACATCAACACAGGGGATCCCACTCTGATCAGCGAGCTGTACCACGCCGAGATAAAGTACCCTTGTGTGTTCCTTTCATTTCCGATAACGTCACTTCCGCTCTACAACGAAGCATAAGGCGGGCCCAGTTGGAGGATGATGTTGTCTTAGTTAACATTCCAAACGACAGCATCAGACGCCAGCTGGTTCGAAATAGGCTTTACGACAGGGAGTGCGTAACGGAAAACTGTGTTGTATGTCCTTACGGGAAAGTAGGGGATTGCGCCAAAGTTGGCGTTATCTATGAGCTTGAATGCCGGACATGCAGCCAGACATACATTGGGGAAACCGGAAGGGTACTTGCTACTCGTGTTAATGAACATCTAGCGTGCAAAAGGCGGGGTATCTTAACGAATCCTCTGGGCAAGCATAAAGTGGAGGAACATGGCGGAAACGACTTTGATGTGAAGTGCACGATTTTGACCATCGAGACAGATATTTCGTCTAGAAAGGCGCTGGAGGCGTTCTGGATTCTTTACCGAAATCCACGAATGAACAATCGAAATGAGTGTCCTTCGGTCACCGATGACTTTCTGCCGTTTATTTCGCACTGTGAGTTATAGAGCGACCGGTGGTGACAAGGATGTGGTTAAGAATGACACTGGTATACACAGTATACATAGTGTAGAATGAACAGTATAGTGAGTCTCAGTCACCATCTGTCGACTAACTGCGGCAGCGGCGTCGCTCCGCACAAGCGGTGGATCAGCGGGTGAGTTTATCGTTCATGGGTTCGGGATTTCTTGCTATGCTTCAAGACGATATCCGAAAGGCTAGAGTCGATGAGGCGTTTGGTCGGATAGATAGCAACATCCGAATCCTCAAGCCACTTTTAGGCCTCCGAAGACGACGAACGGGTCGAAACGTTAGGCCGCTCAATAAATACTGGTCCACCTAACAACCTCGTTCGGCACAGAAGTAATCGAAACATCTAAATAATGCCGAGGTTTTACGAAGAGAGAACTTGGAGAATACTGACCTTTACGTTGTTACAAGACGTTTTGTTGCGGTCAAAACTCTTGCGCGAGGCGGGACTCGAACCTGCATCTGCTGCTTTCCGGGCAGCGATCTTCGCCTTACACCACCGGCGTTGTTTGACCGCACGTAACATCGCTGCCCGAAAAGCAGGGATGCGGGTTCGGGTCCCGCCTAGCGCAAGAGTTTTGATAGCAACAAGACATCCTGTAGCAACATATAGCCTCTCTACCAACCGCTCCAGGCTTAAGCAAATGTGGTAAAACTGACACAGGATTATAAACGGCAGATATCAGTACCGGCTCACCGTAACCTTAGGCGTCGGGTGAGACGTCCATTGTGCAAACGCAGAACAAGGCTAGGGAAGGGACTCTGGTGTGCCATACAAGCTGCTCGTATGGAGGCTGCTTTCTTCGCTCAGGGGGAGTTCGCGGCTGGGTTCTCCGCTCTTCGAGCGCAGAGCCAGGCTAGGGAAAGGACTCCATGGTGTGCCATACAAGCTGCTCGTATGGAGGCTGCTTTCTTCGCTCAGGGGGAGTTCGCGGCTAGGTTATGCGCTCTTCGAGCGCAGAGCCAGACTAGGGAAAGGACTCCATGGTGTGCCATACAAGCTGCTCGTATGGAGACTGCTTTCTTCGCTCAAGGGGAATTCGCGGCTGGGTTCTGCGCTCTTCGAGCGCAGAGCCAGGCTAGGGAAAGGACTCCATGGTGTGCCATACAAGCTGCTCGTATGGAGACTGCATTCTTCGCTCAGGGGGAGTTCGCGGCTGGGTTCTGCGCTCATCGAGCGCAGAGTCAGGCTAGGGAAGGGACTACAGGGTGTGTACCATACAAGCTGCTCGTGTGGAGACTGCTTTCTTCGCTCAGGGGAGTTCGCGGCTGGGTTCTGGGCGCTTCGAGCGGCGAAGCGCATACGGCTGAAACAATGCGCAAAAAACGCGCAATGTCGTGTAGACGTCGAAACCTCCCAGATCTCAGATACTCAGCTGAAGTGCAAAAACGCCGCGGCCCCCGGGAACCGAACCCCCGACATCTCCAGCATGAAGTAAACCGTCTACCTACTGCCTTGTCTTGATTCATTGGTAGTTTGGGAGCGCCCCAACCAGGGTCAAGCTTGAGATTCGGGAATCGAAGGGGGGTCGTAGTGTGGCCTCGTCTGGAGGAGGGGGGGGGGGGGTAGTACTCTCTCGGTTTTGGCAGAAGATTCTCTCCAAATTCAGGTTTCTAGGTGATGTTTGCATCTATTAAAAGTTATTTTTTCCAGGTATGGCAACGAC
The DNA here is from genome assembly GCA_947359475.1 of Heligmosomoides polygyrus bakeri. Classification (NCBI taxonomy): domain Eukaryota; kingdom Metazoa; phylum Nematoda; class Chromadorea; order Rhabditida; family Heligmosomidae; genus Heligmosomoides; species Heligmosomoides polygyrus. The sequence goes on along the minus strand of OX375866.1, from coordinate 61,676,572 downwards.
AATGCGGAGAATGGAACTGGATATCAAGTTTTCAAATGCTGATTGTCGAACAGTAAAATAAAGATTTTCTGTCCACATACTCAGAGTCAATGAGAGGTTTTCAATTTTTTCAGATTTGTCCAAGATGTCACGGACAGGACATTTTTCTACCTGAAGGCCGTGACATCTTCGTCCAATATTGTATTGGATAAAATTTTAAGTGTTAAATATTGCCGACGACCTAAGAGCTTTTCCTACAAGATTTTCGAAGTGCTCTTCGAATCGATGATGGAATGGAAACGAAAGATGGACTTGCTACGAAAATAATTTTCTCCCTTCTGCAGGGGACAGCATCAGAAAGTGAAATTGTACTCTACAAAGTTTAAGCCCGTTTGATAATGATAAAAGTTTTTTCCCGAAACGATCTTCTATATGATCAGACGTCCCGATTTTGCATCACTGCCGAAAAAATATCGGCTGCCCCCTTCTCACATGGGAGGTGTTTTTTGTTTTTGTTTTTTAGAGCCTGCTTTTTAAAGCCTGGAAACCATATTTATTAAGGCTTTGTGCATTTTTCAGGGGCCCCAAAAATCTCCGAGTTATGACCGTGGCAACTGCGTTTCGGATATCATCGATCGCAACTGAAGGATGGACTTCTCGCGGAAAAACCTTCTGAAGGAAAGAACATCCGAGAGTGAAATTGTACCGTATAAATTTTTAGGCCGTGGTTATTGTATAGTAAAAACCAAGCTTCTTTGCAGCGATCTTCGATATGATTAGGGCGAATTCTGTTCAAAATTTTTGTTTTTCCTGAAAAAAGTACCTACCTAAAACAGACTACCTATGCAGTTAAAATTTTGCCACTAGAGGTTTCAATTCCTAATCAGTGCACATTGGAAAAAATCATGATTTTCTAGATCGAACAGTTTGAATTGACTTCTGGTCGACTTTGCACCAACCTCATCGGGCAATAAAATTGAACGTTCACAAAAAGGGTCATAACTCGGTAAGTTTTCGAATTTTGAAAATTCGGCTAGTTTTTCGGAAACTATAGGAAAAGCGCTTTCTACCATGTAGAAATCGTTTTCTAAAAGAGAGGTCTTCATAAGCGGCGGAGGGTTCAATTTTTGAGCGAAAAAATTGAAGTGACTTCCTAAAATTGAACATAACTTGGTAAGTATTTCAAGTTTTGAAAATCCCTCTAGCTCTTCAGAAAAAAGATGAAGTGCGATTTTTCACCATGTAAGAATTACACTTTCCAAAAGAGAGATCTTCATGCACCTTCATGCGCGACGGGCGGGGCTCGATTTCTGGTTCATTTCGCGAAAATACGTGCCGAAAATCGAACCCCCCGCCGCGCATGAAGAGCCCTTTCTTGGAAATCGGTTCTTATACGGCTAGAAAGGATATTTGCTCTATTTTTCGAAGGCCGAGAAAGATTTTCGATTTTCGAAAAACGAGCCGAGTTATGATCAATTTTATGAACTGAGTCTCGGATCGACGAATAAATTTCCAAAAAGGGTTTTCATGCGCGGCGGGAGGTTCGATTCCTGGTCGATCTTCGTCAAAAAGGCAAAGGCAAATTTTCGCTTTGTCGATTTTTCGGCTTCTAAGCCAATGAAAGGACAATGAAGGAACAAAGACCCCCTACGTAGAAAAAAAACTATCGCCAGGCAGAAACGAGGCCGATGATTTTGCACAATTTAGCACAGGACGTGAGATATACCACCTTGTCGAGTCGCACCGTTACATGTGAAAAAGAAAGAAGTTCACTTAGGCGTGTTCTGCAACTTTGTACCTTGGAAAAATGGAGTTGCAACCTTTGGTTTCTTCCTTTAATGGAAAGAGGGCGAACTTCCTTTTTGAGAGAGTAGACAGCGTCATAAGGCGTGGTGCATGGTTAGCAACATAATATGATTCGAATTTGTCGATAAGGTGTTTGATCCGGTGCACGGCAATATGCGGACCTTGAATCATCCTTGTAACTCCAAAGACGGCGAGCGGCTGGAAACGTTATACTGCTCAATAAAGACTCATCCTCGTTGCAATCTAAACCTCAACAAAAGAAAGGAAAACATCACTCGCGAGGTTTCATAAGACGTTTGTAGGTTGCTAGCGTAACTGTTCCCGATCTCTTAGGCATTTGGAACGAATCAGATCTCACAATATTCATCCGTTATGTGCTTGATGTTCTTGGACTGGTTGTCTATAATCTGAATGTCCACTTCACCGAACAGATCTGCAGCCCTTTCCTGCTCTCCAGCCAGCTTTGGTGCTGGCTGGAGAGCACGAAATGGCTTCCGATGCAAAGCACTGGGACGAGGTGTAAAAGGTAGCACCGGCTAACGGCTCCATGACGCGAGTGGTGCTGGAACGCATTGCGCGAAGGCAAAGAGACGGCCCCAAAGCTTCCGCCGTTTTCGACTTGCGATTTCAAATGACCACAAATTGGCTATGCAGAAGTATGAAACAAGTACCGCAGGGCACCGAAATTTCAATGCGAGCGCTGTTTTCAGTAAGAATTCCATTGGAGTCTGTTCTAAAAAGTGGCAATGCTTGCAGATTAAAACAATCATCTTCTCTGATACAACAGGGGCCGGCAGTGAAAAACAGTAACTGAATACGACTCCAATGTCTATAATCGGAATCACAGCATGTATGTGTGCTTACTAATCGGCCCAGTTTGGAGCACGGAGCAAAGACGGATGAAAACTGTTCGGCAATCGATGTGCGGAAGAAGAAGTAGAAAGAGTAAGTCACATAAAGCTTCTTCAAAAGCTTGCTAGCTTCGGTATTTGTGAGCCAATTTTAAAATGGTTATCATCCTATTTGTGTGAGCGTCACATGACCGTAAAAGTTGGAAACAGCTTTTCAAACAGACATCTTTGCCCGAGTGGTGTACCTCAAGGTGGAGTACTTTCTCCTCTGCTTTTCTCAGCGTATACAGCTGACTTGCCACAAATTCTGAAGGTGCATCCTAGTTTGGAGGTAAAAATTTTCGCAGATGATATAAGAATTTACTGTGCCTACGATTCTTCAAATCAATGTTCTGCTCAAGAATATGTTTCAAACTCCATACGAAGTATGATGGAGTGGTCCAGTAAGTGGAAGATCCCAGTAAATCTAGCAAAAACGGTACATTTACATTTAGGACCCTATCCACCACCATCCTATAGGTTTAATGACACTACAATAAGACATGAGGATCATGTGAGAGATTTGGGAATTGTTGTGGACACTTCCTTAAAGTTCCAAAAGCACTTGGAAGCTATTGCAAGAAAAGCACTAGCATCACTTTTTACCATACTCAGAAGCGTCCAATGTAGTGATCCGAAGTTTTTGATTAGGTTGTACAACACATATGTCCTTCCTCAGTTGGAGTATTGTTCGACAGTATGGAGTCCCTGTATTAAGAAACATGTACTGCTGTTAGAAAAAGTTCAGAAGACGTTCACAAAGATTGTATTTTACAGGGCTTTTCCTAACCCTAACTACCCACAATGCCTTCCATCTTATAGAGACCGCCTCCAAATACTTGGTATGAAGAGTCTCAAATATAGAAGAGTAGTCAGGGATTTGACATTTTGTTTTCGCATTTTACGCATGGAGGTTAAGCTTAGTGTCAGTAAATATTGGATTTTCAAGCCATGTCGTGGGAGAACAGCAGGGATTGCCATTCAGCATCGTAAACTGAACAGCCACTTGAACAAACCTGTATTTAACTCATTTTTCATACGAACAACAAGGTGGTTGAATCAACTTCCCTTGGACTTAATATCGAGCAGAAGCTCTAGGGAATTTAGACGCAAGCTGAAAAAGCTCGATGTTTTGGAAATGCTTCAAATCGAGGACGTCGGTTAGTTTCCTTTTTTTTTCTCTTTTCTGAACCTAGGCTCTGTGGGTGATAACCTAGTGAAACATCTCTGGGTTGTCATTTGTCGGATCTTGTCAGCCTTTGAAATGCTAGAAACCCTCACCTGGATTATTTTAGGTGTGTCAACTGCTTGTGCGCTTCGACTGAAGCATGGTTGGGTGTCGAGTATTCCACTAGAGCAAAACAGGCTGAATGTGTTTAATTTTACTTTCAATTAAGCATTTCATAGCTCTTTTTTTCAGCTCCCAGTGTATAGGTCAACGACGTTTCGTAAACACGCAGTGAGCTACACTCGGCGAGATACCTCAAAAGTTCTAACTTTGAACTTGTATCTTCATGTGTCTTAAGTTGCGGGAGCTGAATATAAGAATCACATTTCTCCGGTTGGCCGCTCATCTTCAGAAATGTTTTCTTTAACCATTTGACCAATGTTTTTGTTATATAGTGCCTGCAAGTTGTTCTTGTTCTCAGAGGTTTCGAAGCTCTTTACTGTTTTCGCCTATTGATTTCATTTTACTCCGTGTCGGCTTTCTCTTAGAAGAAGTTCTAGGTTCGCATTGCCTAAGCGTAGTCCCTATTGGTAATGTTTTTTTTAAATAATTTTTTTTGAAATCCTCTTATTTTTTTATGACCTCTTGGCCCGTATCGACATATCAAATCAAGGTGCGTGCTCCCTTCTATGCCATCGCCCGGGGTGCGTACTAGTTTAAAGAGGTCCTTGAGATACAGGACCCGCCCCGGAATCGTGCGTATAGAAGGTCGTAGGCAAAGCGCATTCTATAGTTTCAAGGGCAGGATGTCTTTATTGCAAAACGTTCTTTCTAAGCTTATAATCCTTTTTTTTAAGGCTTTTACTATTTAACAACTGCTGGACTACTCTTCGGCAGGGTGAACACTAGCCCTCACTAGATGCTGGAAAGCCTTGGCGGATCACTTCTTGCTGGTCTAAAAAACCATGTCGTAATTTCTTGCTCATTTCTTTTCTTTTTTCTTTTTTTCTTGCTGTCTTTGGAGTTTACTCATGAGTTTTTCAGTTCATTAGTTTTTTTGTCTTTGGTTGTCACACTTTCTAACGATTGCTTTTTTAAGTGCTTGGTATTGGCGCACTTTTATGTGCTTTGAATAAATAAATAAATAAATAAAATCCAAAATAGCAACAATCGTTAAATGGAGCTATCATGACTCTGTTCTGGTAAAAAGGCTTACTAAGCGTGAGGGCAGAAGGATCCGCTAGGGTATCCAGCTCCAAAATCAATTTTGTACAGCAGTTGTGCATTAATGACCTGAATAAATGTTATTCAACAATGGCTGCGCCTTCACCTTTTCATTCCATTGACACCACACTTATTCTAAGCATGGAGAACACGCTAAACGCAGGCTGTGCCCTAATTTTCTTACAAGGAGGCAAAACGCGACAGGCAGCTATCAGCCGCCTCTAGTTCGGCTTGAAGGCAGACCTCAGCAAAGGAAACAGACGGCAAGGCGGTGTGGGGCACTGGCTCCGTCTTCAGTCCTCACTCTTGTGCGGTTATTCTGATCGGTGCTCGATGTTGCGAGTGAGCGAGCAGTCGGCCAGATGCCAGCGGTGATTAATGGTCTATAAGTGCTCGACAGAGTACCTTACACTGACACCGCTGGCGCTTCGATGATGACGCCGGTGGGTGAAAAGGTTCTCTGGGCGCTTTGACCGGAGAACAATAGTTGGAGGTTTGTTGTCCTTATTATTCAATCACATCTAGCCAGGCCAATGAAATTCTCGGGGAATTATTCTAAGTGGCTTAGTTAGTCTGCTAGCTAATGCCTGGGAAGTACCGTAATGTTTATTTTTTAAAATTTCCTTTAGACATCCAAGAAGGTCGAAAACGGTGAAGAACCGTAGAATGTAGACGTAGCCTGATAAGGCTATACTAATGTCCGGAACTGCATCATTGGTTCGAAAATCATGCTGCAAAAGGTTAGGCCCTTCAGTCATAGCTGAGCCATGACAATACATTACATTATTGACATCACCGTCATTTTGTTCACATAGTTGGGTTTTTTCAATGTCCTGCTTTTAAAATATAGCACATAAGGAAATCGTACTTTAAAGATGAGTACAGCAATCAGCACCCCAAAGAATCGAAGGCGGAGTTTGGGCGAAATCGGTTATCCTGTTTCCAACCCTCCGCTAACCTATTTATATCGTAACCTCTTCTAATTTAACAAAACACCGCTAACGCCACCAAAGTGCAAAAGAGAGTGGGCGGGCAAAAATATGTAAGATACTGCCCACGTCGCGCGGTAAAAGAACGACTTACGACAGATTAATCCGTCGCAAATTAGCACCATTCGATTCGTCAATTAGTATAGAATAGCGAAAATACCCAGACTTCTCACTCGCCTGGGAATTCAGAAAACGTGCCGAACACGTCGTAAAACGTGTCTGGGGTTCAGAAGACGTGCCGAACACGTCGCCCAACGCGCCTGGGCATTCAGACGATCGTCGACGGAAGGCCTTCACGACAGGGGAGACAATCAATACCGATCGATATTATCGATTTTCCTGGGCAGCAGGGGAGGCAATCTATTTATTTGTTTATTTATTTATTTGCCAGCCATCAGAGCGACGTCTCTGGGCCGCACTGACGGCTTCTCAACGGCGTCGCCGTACTAATAACTTCTCATCATCAATTTTAGCTGCAATCTATGTCATGGTTTCCGCAGGAAGGACACTTTAACTACGCCGATTGCAGCAAGTTAGAAGGAAACAGAAAAAAATAAACGACATCAAAAAATGGATAATTAGATAAATATCGATTGATGGCAATCGATGCTTTAAAAACGTACGTCAGAATCGTGTTCAGCGACGTCGAATACCCCAGGGCTAAAGTTTCGAGTCGCCATCAATCGTTGAGTATCGCCAAGACGCAGTCCCCCACTCCATTTGTGATGGACGGACGGAAGGACGGGTAACACACACACACACACACACACACACACACACACACACACACACACACACACACACACACACACACACACACACACACACACACACACACACACACACACACACACACACACACACACACACACACACACACACACACACACACACACACACAGGGTACTCCTTTATATATAGTAGGATTTAACGTTGATTAAATTTCGATAATCAATATTGATTGATGTTAACGATTTTCTCTCAGATTTAACCGATCACTTTGAACATGAGAGAGGAGCCGTTTTGTAATTTTTTAATTTCTGGTCCACGATAAAATGTTTGGATTGATCTTATTGCTCCTCCTATGGCTCCGCATGTTCTCTCAAGTCGTTCTTAATGTTGAAGGGGAGTCTTTTTGATTTTTTTATTTCCTTTGCTGGATAAAAACTTCTGAGTGTTTTTTTTTGCTCCCGTGACTCCGCCTCATCGAGTGTCGGGTGCTGGAGTTCCGATGAAAGTGGAGGAGGAGCCGCTTTAAATTTTTTTGATTTCTGGTCCTCGATAAGAAGTTCCGATTGATCTAGTTGCTCCTCGTATGGCTCCTCTTCAGCTCTCAAGTCGCTTTGAACATGAAAGGGGAGCCTTTTTAAACGTTTTTTATTCCTTGTCCTGGCTAAGAAGTTCCAATTGATTTTTTTGTTTCCTTGACTCCGCCTCACCGAGTATCGGGTGCTGGAGCTCCGATGAAGGTGGAGGAGGAGCCTTTTTTGGAACTATTTTGATTTTCGGTAAGAAGTTCGGAAGGTGTTTTTGCTCGTCGCGCGGCTCCTCGTAATCCCTCCACAACGGGCAGCGGTAGTTCCCAATGGTTATTTCTGCAGTTTGCTGCAGCGCAAGGCCACTGTCGGGATGATACTGAAGCTGGTCAGCTCCGAGGAGGATCCGCTCCGTAGATCCATGGATACCGACTTCAGCTGTCGAAAGCATGATGCGAAGACTCTGCTAAAGCAGATCTTCGTGTATCACAACTTGGAGGTGGGATTCATGATGCCGTTGTAAGATGTCTTTATCGGTCAGCGATCCGCATGATATGTATTCAGTTCCTCAAGCTGGAAGGATGCGAGCTGACTGAACGCGATATTTTCAGATCAACTGCAAGGTGAAGTACCTCTGTTACGTTCACGAACAAGTTCACGAAACCGTGGCAACTTCTTGCGATAAGGTTCCCGCTTGTGGAGCATCTCGACATGAAAAGGAACAAGTTGGGAAGCTGTTTTCTAGCGGTTGCTTGTAGCAGTTTACTTACATTCTTCAAAGCAGGGTTCCAGTGGAGCGTACCCGGAAAAGCTATGAAGGAAATAAGCTTGAACACTGCACGAGGATCGACGTGGATGAATGGAACTATAGGTAGGATTTCATAAGCGCGAAAGGACGAAGCAAAGGAAAACATTGCAACACAGTTGAATGTTTCAGGAGCGCATATTGTCCCTCTCTGAAGTACGTTAACGGTGTCAAACTGGAGGTCATGGGAACGCAGGAAGCGGTTGCAACTTCTGGAGCTGACGATGAAGGGTGTACCTCAGTGAGAGAGATCCAAATGGATAGAAATAGTTGCCTGTTTAAAGCGACGGATAGAAGAGAATTAGCCGAAATTTAGGAGAGTGGAGAGTCGTCTAACGACGTAGATGATTGGGAGCGGTACTCCGACGACTTCTTCCTCTAACACGGCGACCCTTCGCCTGCTCTTGCACTACATAGTTGGACAGCTTTCAATTATTTATCGATTATCGCGCTGTTTTGGTTAGCGCGTTGCAGTACAAACACTTATTCGGTGCTGGTTCTGGTTTTGTCTCGTGGCATAAACGCTTATTGGGCGTAATGTTATTTATGTTGCATTTGTGTCCTTTATTATACCGATTGCCACGTGTTGTGGAGCGTATAGTAAACACCAGCTACTTATTAAGGGAAGAGCGAGATCAAAGGAGCTGATGGAGCCGCCTGCGAAACGTACGAGATACTCACTAAGGAAAAGTAGGAGTTTCGGCATTTTGTAGATTAGGGAAAACTAGCTATGGTTGTGCTTTAAAGGCAGGCTTCCTCCCGTCCCACCGCTACCTTCCGATAGGACGCCGTCAACATCGCCGGAGAAGCTTTTGCGAAACTTCCTCCTCATCGGCCAGAGTTCGGCATTCGGAGACGGAAAGGCTAGAACTGCAGTCCACCTCGTCGTCTAGCTTGCATCTGTGGGGTAGTTGTTCATATAGGCGCCTTTCATCATGCATATCGCTAAGGCATGTCTAATGATTTAGCGAGAGAGGAGAAGCTGGTGTACTATGCGAACTTCCTCTTACGTCATGGCGCCACGCGAGCGCTCCTTGCCGGGATGGAGGACTTTCCCTCTATAAGAACTGGGCGTGATGAGGGAAATACGGTAAACTCGCTTGAAAAGATATTTCGTACGGTTTAGCGAGTTACTTAACGTTATCTTTCTTAGTTGAGTGTAGAGCTGGAGAAAATGATGGGCTCAATGATGCTCAAATACGCGCTGAGGACTTTTCAGTACTGTCAAGAATGTGACAGTTACATGAAGTCGCGGACCGAAGTATGCCGCAATCCGAATTGCTCGTTTGTCAAGTAGGCTTTACGGTTTGTAGTAGAACTGCGATCGTTTCTGAAAAACCTTTTACCCTAGTGTGCCATGCAAGCTGAGCAGGACGCAATGTCGGTCAGCCATATACACTGGCAGGATTCCAAGCCAACATCTGCTGAAGGAACTGTTTTATCGGTATGGGCTTCTTTTTTGAGATGTCTTGGGCTGGAAAACTCCAAAAATGTCCATCAGATTGAAGGCAGAGTTGTGAGACCTAGGCGATCATCCTGTTCTTGTCCATGTCAAGAACGGGCAAGAATGGAAACTGAGGCCGGTACTAAGCAGTGCTGTTATGTACTTTGCGGTTTGTTAGTGTGGACCATTATTATAGTTCTTCGATAAAACTTAGGTTTTGAGGCTTCGCGAACCCTCTACGGCTGCTCGAAATAGTCGTCCGAGAAGAGCTGCCACCTATGCAAGATGAAAGACGAAAGGAGAGAAAGACGAATGATATGGTATTATCGCTTCCCGGATACCGCCGAGCGCCGAACCCGAGAGTCGATCCTGGTGGACAGGAGCGCGAACAGAAATGGATTGGCGATGGTGCGATGAAGGAGGAGAGACGTTAAGCTCCATATTGTTATTTTAGGTCCCACGCAAATGATGGAGCTTCTGACCATGGCCCTATGCCGGCCGGACTCCCTGCATGTACTGGACAAAAGAATCACCTTTGATCTGTTCCGAGGTCTGCCTTTTTATCTCATTTTTATTTCAGTTAGTTGGTTTTTTAGTTAGTTGGGTTTTTTGGTTGGATTTTTATGGTTTTACTTGCTTGGGCATGCCTCTTTATTTTAGTTAGTTGCGTACATAGCGGGCTGATGCCGCTCTGAGGTTGAAGATTGTTGGAGACACTCATAAACACACGGTTTCTGTGGGAAGGAACACCGGCATCTCGCTGATCTAACTTACCCGTTTTGAGATACCATAAACTTCTTTAAAACTTTTTATAACGATAAGCTATGGTCATAAAATGTCTTAAAGAAGTTGTCTTGAAAAAAAAATATAGCGTGACAAAAAAGAAAAGCCTCTTAAAATTTCTTTAGAACTGTTCACGACGAAGGGTCACACACCGGCCGCTTTTCGAATCAGTAAAGAAAATGTTGCCACACTATGCACGTCGCTCGATAAGCTGCAGAATTTAACGTATGCGTCGAAAATTGTTTTCGGGTTGGCTGACATGGCCACGGACATGGGTTGGATCACGACGTCGGAAAAGAGCGAGATAAGCTTTCCGTCATTAGTCTCCTCCTCTTCCACTCCCCTGGAGCGTGCCCATTTCAGATGATGAATATCGTGTCCCCCGAGCTCCCCTGATAGGAGCTGGTGGAATGTGTCCAAATCCCGTTCTCTCGTACTGGATTCTCCTCGTCACACTGCAAAGGTCGCACAAGCAGGAAGTGAACATCTCGATCTTGCCTCGCCTGGCTACGACGCTAAAACACCTCTGGTTCAAGTTGTCACCGTCGCTGTTCTCGTTAAAGCTCCATGTAAGCTGCCTTCACTCTGGGCACATGTCTATTAACTTAGCAAGCACCGTTTAGGCGCTCCTTGACCACGCCATCGGTGAAAACTTACAACGCTACGGAACTCCTAACCACTGGTCTTCGGCAAGCTTCGAGAGCAATCACATGCGGATGCAGCTAAGGATTGCGCAATCCACTACGCACTTCGGGGGATCACTCATGCGAGGGTGCGCTAGAAGGTCGCTTAATAAAAAAGTAAAAAGTTTAATAAAAAATATAGATAAGTATTAGGTCGGGGTCAGCTCAGCTTAACTAGGCCAGCTTTTTTGGTGCATAATTTCTATTGTTGAAGTATTTCTACGAATTGGAGACCATATGGAATACGTTTAGTTTCCTCCTTGAGAAAGAACTGCGCATGATGCTCTCCGACGTGGCTGATGAACACCAAAACCCGATCATGACTAGCTTGCTTAAGGAAATCAGCTCTGAGGGCGTCACTGGGTTAGTTAAAGAGGAGCGATAAAGAACAAAACCTAAACCATACGCAGGAGTTCTACGTTTCCAAAGCAAATGCAACTTCGAGAACACTGCTACATCCCCACGCAGTCCGAGCTCGACATGGACTTGCTAGCCCAGCACCACAGATTATTTCTTCATCGATATTACGGAAAGTGCCAGCTGAGGTAACATTGGCGGTGAGAAGTGGTCGAGCAGGAGCTGAAGGTATGATGTCAGCTCTCGGATTGTTGCCCATGCCGCGGGTACTCCTCCAGACAGTACTGGAGTCGGCCGTCTGATACGGTGCAGGACTGCGTGGCCATCGCGCAAGGGAGAAGTTTCGCTTACGGGCGCGTTGTCGCGTTCGTTGTGTTGCCGGACAAAGGTGATGGGCCGTGATGCCTGCTTCTCTGAGAGGAGTTCACTGTGGCGGACCCATTCGAGGACCTAGCGGAAATAATTTGCTCTTCTGACGACCCATCCCTGCTAAGAACTCGAATAGCACTTCTAACTGTCGAGGAAACGGATACTTGCTTTAAAAAAATACTAAAACCTCACTTCGTATTCAAGAAGCGTACTCGGTAGTAGGACCTGCAACTATTGTTTCTTTTAATAATCACCAGTACGTGTACCGCTTATAGCTGTTGTTGTAGTCATCGCCAAGCTACTCGGTGTTGAGTCCCCAGCTGAAAGCTAAAACAGCCCACGAAAACGCTTTCTCTTAAACTAAATCTAACTCTACTTTAAACCACTAATGCGATGTAATGATGAACTGAGTCAGGTCACTTCTGATGTAATAGAGTTTTAGGCAAGGAAGTAATTGAATCTCCCTACCCCCGAGCCACTTAGCGTTTTTACCTCGGCTTATTTTTTTGCATGTGTTTTAACAAAGATGGAAGACCTCTGTGAGGATCTCTGAACCATTTGGTAATCTCATATTAGAGTCTCTAAGCCTTATCCCTCGCCTTATCTTGCTCGCATCGCTTTTAAAATTGGAATAAATGTTCACATGAAAAGTTTCATGACTTCATTCCGGTTAACTACCCTCTTACCTCTTATTTTCGTAGTGCTTGGCTTTATATTCACTAATCTGGGTCACGTATTTGCACTCGCACAGCTTTAGCGCGCCATGTCTTTCCCTTACGAGGTCTACAGCAGCCTCGACATCGACGAGGGTTACGAGCTAATTATGGACCGGTCGCCATTTCGGGATGGAGGAACGGCGGGAAATGCGGCGGATGTGGGAGAGCCGCTCTCTCAGGTTGGAAACCAGTGCAGAGGATGCTGTTGTGAAGCCCGGCCACCTCATGGCGCGGGGAATTACGCAGGACCGCCACGAGTGATCGAAGGAGGACGCGAACTGCTGGACATCTCGACGCCTGTCTCTTCCCAACAAGGATGCCGCGAGCCGCGAGGAGTCCGACTGCCAGAGGAAAACCGGCCACGCCGTGAAGATGATTTCGCATCGCCTCGAGGCCCGGACATCCAGACATCAAGTGCAAGTCAGGTTCCTGAGCTTGCTCCTGAGCAGCCTTCGATGCCATCATCTGCGAATGCCTCCTGTGTGGACCAATGCGTGGCGAAGATGATGAGTGCTGCCCCTGTTTGTCTAAGGACGCTCGGACAAGTGATCGCAGCTATCCAAAATGGAGCTCAGTACGAGGAACAGGACGCTGGAGAACCTCTTTTACTACCAACTCTATCTGAAAACAGCAGTCTTTACAAACGATAGTGTCCGATCAACTTCGCGGCCTTCGCATCGACGTTCGCGGCACATGGGAGCATCAGCGCGCAATCCCTTCGTTGTGCAACTCGTCCAACACCATCGCTGCAGCTCGCGCATCTCGTCGTTGTCAGGGAGACATGATCTCTGGACTGGCTGGCGCTGTGATTTTTCATCTCCCTTTCCTCTCCAACTTACTTCCATTGTGAGATCTACCACACTACAGATCGACCACGTCCTCACCTCCCTCCCGCCTTTGTGAAGGGAGCTCACCGCTCTAAGGAAGAAAGCCTACGCCCGAGGTGCGCCCTCACACTGTGTCCTTCTATGTCTATTCGGCCTGCGATTGTCTTTTGCAGGCCTGCACGCCAACTGACGCCTTCAAACAATACGCCTGCCGCCAAAGTGGGACAGTGGCAAAATAAACGGAGCTAAAAGACCTCCCCGAACACTTGGTTAAAAATCTCATAGGTGCTTATTAAAATTTTATTAGTCCGCTAAGAAGAAAGACTAAGGAAAAATTGCAATAAATAATTTTCATGCTGCGTTCTCGACTCCATTGGACTCGGCCACAGCGACATCCTCAAGCCCGTTGACGACCCCAAGGCTAACTCCACCGTGTAGGTGTTAAAAACTCCGACAATCTGGGTGCTACCTTGTAATTATTATGTGTAGCTATTGGACGAGAATGGGCAGCAATGACGCGCAACGAGAGAAGGCGCTCAAGCACAAGAAGGATTGCCGCGGCCGCTGGTACCCACCGCGAATGTCTGGGAAGAGCGCTGTAAATTGACACATCTTTACCTTCTTCTCGCCACTTCTTCATCTAAGAACACATTTGCAGGACTGAAGTTCGGCAGTGGGAGATTCGCGATGGAAACTCATTACTCGACCGGTGAGTGAAAATTTTCTCCCACTTAAAATACTGTCAAAACCTACTGATTGCGTTTTATTTCAGAAACGGAAACGGCTCAGCATCAACAACGAGAGCTTCCTCACATTTTTTCCGTCTCGAATGCCTCGGTTTCTCTGACTTCACTTCGTTCCGAATTATTTGTTGTTCCATTCATTCTCTCACTTTTTAGAGTTACAGCTCGGAGCTATGCATGTATTTTGCATTTGTGACGTCCTCCTTAACCATGTTTTTTGAACTTGAGGAAAACCCGCTTAAAGCTGACGTCTTCGTTAGCTATTTTATTGAACTTGGGGAAAACCTCAAGTTAAACCGTCCCAATTCGCTGTTTATTCTGTACGTGGACCAGCGAAACAATTAAGAAATGGAATTAGACCAAAAAAAACTCAACACACAACAGCTCATTAAGAGAATTTAGTTTATACAACAAAACAAAACCTCGAAAACGACAGCAAACTATAAAGTTTCCTGGGGATACTTGTCAGCTAGTTTTTTGAATTGCCTTAGACTGCTTGGTAGGCTATTTTTCTTTGAGAGCTCCAAAAATTCAACTCCTGCTCTGTTAGTGAAAAATGAGGATCTTACATTACTTTTTGCAGTGGGAACTTGGATTTTCCATTGGCCGCCCCTTGTGTTAGAAGGAGAGACCGAATAGAACTCTTGAAGAGGAAGGCGTGCCATACCATTTAGCAACTTATAAATCATGACTAAATCATATTTTCTTCTACGATAAGCGAGAGTACGTAGGTTAAAGATCCTATTTATCTGTGATGCTGAAGGTATTCAGTTGTAATTACATCCGTGAATTCTTATCCAAAGCTTCCTTGTGAAGCGGTTTTGCACTGACTCAAGTCTAGCTACTTCTCGTTTACATTTAGGACTGAAAACAGTGCTACCATATTCTAGTATAGGCCTAACGTATGATTTGCAAGCTAACACCAAATGCACAACGGAGTTTGTTCGCAGTGATTTAAATAAGCTGTGCACTACTCGTTCAGCTTTTTTGCTACAAGATCACAGTGTCCCTTAAATGAAAGACTTGTATCTAACATAAAATCCAAATCGCGCAAACTAGCAGTGCTGCTAAGCTGAAGGGTTCCAAGATGATACTTGTTCTTGTTATCTTGTTGCCCAAGATGAAGTACTTGTGGCTTTTGCGCAGATAACGGCAATTCCCAGTTTGCTGACCAATCCACAATAGCGTTTATTGCGGATTGAAGAGCAATGTGGTCATTAGCACCAAGCACGTTCTTGTAAATCTTTATATCATCAGCAAACATTTTACATGTGACACCAAATTGAGTGACCAAGGAAGGAACTTCTGAAGTATACACAGAGAAAAGGATTGGAGATAAAACACCTCCCTGAGGAATCCACTGGTCACCGGAAGAGATTCTGAGAATGATTCATTAATCCTAACCTGTAACGACCTGCCAGTTATAAATTTTTTTATCCAATTAGTTACCCTGGGATAAACACCTAGCTCTATAAGTTTAGCAACAAGTCTTTTGGAAGGAACTTTGTTCAAAGCTTTCATGAAATCAAAATATATCACGTCGACATCAATTTCAGTCGGCTTGCGTCCAGTCATTCAGTGTTGATAACATTAACGTTTCAGTAGATCTGCCGGTTCGAAAACCATGTTGATCATTGGGGATAAACTCGTTTGACTCAAGAAAAGACATAAGAGAAGATTTGACTTCTCCTTCAAACAATCTGGAGAAAACTGAGGTGTTTCCAGCTGTAACGTTCTTTTCTATGTACTCCTCAGCACATATTCCGCTCTCACTGGTGCTATGATCTTGGTGAAGCTCTAATCAATCTCCGGTGTTTTATTCGATACGGATTTCTCATATCTGTCCATCACTTAGTGCCCACAACTAAGTGTTACAACTAGCTTGCTGTCCTCACCCATTTCCGTCCCACCTAATGCTGGCTCGCTCTTACATTGTTCTCACCGATCTTCTCACTACAAGCTCCAGCAGGTTGACTCTTCAAACTGCTAACTCCTTAACCTTAACTTTACTGATAGGACTTTGCCCTGTTTTGCTGCTAGAACAAACCAGCGTTAGGTGGTCGAAATGAGTGAAATGTATATATGTATGGGATATTATTTACTCACATTCTACTCTCCTAGTGATTCTGATCTTCTCCAAATTCGACTTAATTGCAGTGCTTTAACTGTTGCCTCATCACTTACCTCTGTCTCTGAAGATGTCACTTACTCATTTTCTCATTTTTTCTCTTAGAGTGTCTTAGAGTGTTTTATGCTGTTAAATCGCTGGATTCTCATTGATTCCATTTTTGGTAATTTTTGTCGATTTTTTCTATGTCCTTGGGACATCCTGTTAGTGTGGTACTGGAGATACGATCCTCTAACAAACTTTATAGGGCTGTAATGTCTACAATACAGGTGATATGAAGGAGGATTTAGCTGTGAACGGACACGAAATCTATTGTAGCGGACTACATCATAGAAGACATCGGGGGGATTCTGCTGCGAGCGGGCACAAATGCTATTCTAGCGCCCTACAACCGGATGGATCTCGGGGGATTTGGATTTTGGGGACAGCAAAACCGGTACCAACCCACTAAAACCTGGGAACAGCAAGGGATTGGGACACACTCTTTTCCTGTGCGCTGCCAGAGGTCTTCTTCACAACTGCTTCGATGCTCTTGAAGGCTCCCCAAGTCGCTCGTTTCCTCCTGTACAACTCTGGCGCTAGGCCGTTGGCCATGTTGACTTTGCGTCCCGGATGCACGTAGTTGGAGCATTCGGAGATGTTCGTTCCGTTGAGCGCAATGGGCCATGATGCACTTGTCCGTTCCTTATGATAACCGTCTTCGTAAGATTCAGCTGCAGTCCAACGTTCCCACATACACGATCGAAGTCAGCCAGCATTCGCTCCGCCTGGCTGATGCTCGGTGTTATGAGCACGATGTCGTCAGGGAAGCGAAGATGGTGCAGTTGCCGGCCGTCGACCTTCACTCCTTCTGTCTTCTCGTTTTAGTTCGCGCATGACGTTTTGGAGGGTGACGCTGAAAAGCTTCGAGGATATCTTATCCCCATGACGAATCCCTCGAAGGTGAGGCACAGCGGCAGTTTGTAGTCTCGCGATACCTCGATGAGCTTCGAAATGGTGTGTATGTGGTCGATCGTGCTGAATCCCCTCCAAAATCCTGCTTGTTCGCATGGCTGTCCTTCGTCCGGCGTTCTGCTAATCCTATTCAGGATCACTCGACTGAACAGCTTGTGTACTACGGACAGCAGGCAGATTGGGCGATAGTTGCCAACGTCGTGCACTTCTCTTTCTTGTATAGCAAGCCGGTATTGCTGGCCTTCCACTGAGGTGGAACCGTGCACTCCGACAAGTAGCGTGTAAAGAGCCGCGCCAGTGTGTTGATGAGCGCTGGCGGGAGTTTTTCAGGTAATCGGGTCTGATCCTGTCGCGACCGGGTGAGCGGTCATCTTGGTCTTGAAGTTGGCGAAGTTCCGGCGGACATTGCGGATGCTCAAACCTGCCTCTGTAGCTTCTGCCAACACTTCCGCCATTCCCTCTTTAAGATCTTCCTTTGTCGCCGCTCTGCATAGCTTCGCAAGCTCGGACGTCAGTTGGTAGTTGCCTGACGCTCGTGCTGCTCTACGCTGGCGTCTCAACTCGATAGTTTCAGAAAACTGACTTCCCTTGGTGGTCTTCAAGCTCTTGGTTTCCTTAGCACTATCGCGGAGATGGTGCACGAAGCGGTCGTATTCCACATCGATGTTGTCCATGACGGTATACTCTCAAAGACCTGCAAGAGAGTTGTAGATGTCCTAGTTGATAGTCATTCTGGGACTCCTCTTATTGATCCTTGCGGCCTTGTCCTCATGATGCGGGAAGCGGAACCTTGCGCGAACGAGGCGGTGGTCCGATCCCGTGTAGAGCTTGGGGACTACGGAGACGTCGATTAGGCAATACTTGCGATTGAAGATGATGTCGTCGATCTCGTTGCGGAACTGGCCACCGTGGGATTCACACATCGTGGTGCGGGAGGATTCTGGAACTGTGAGTTTCCATACATGGTTTGGTCGACATGATTAACTCACAGGAAGAGACTCCAAACTTGCGGTGACCTTTAACAATGCAATTTTTACAAGATGTAGGATCCCGTTTGGGGAGTCCCAAATCGTAGTTAATTTTTTTCGAAATGTTCTTCTGTAATTGAAAAAGGCGTGTGAAACGTGTGCGCGAAGTTCACCACGCCCTGGTGCCACCTACCGAACGTGGTCGGGTGGCGCAGTAGATAGCTATGTTGCCACCCCTCAGCCGCACCGAATGGGTTTTATTGTTCGGTCCCCGGCGTCGCCAAAGTGTTGCACACCTCGGCCTGTTACTGATATGCGCCTGCTTGATCACAGAATGCACACGATTAATGCTTTTAGGGAGCAAGTATAGGGGTCCAGTACGTAACTTCGACACGACGTCGCACGCTGGCCACATGCGACGTCGCGGCGCTGAAAAGTGGACGTGCACTCGGCGACGCATGGTTAGCCGCGTAGTACGGAATTTTGTCAGTGTCCAGCTCCTCAGTAGTCGATCAGGCCTAGGTTGTTCTTTTCAAGACGATCATTCGCATCATCGTGCGGTCAGTTAGCAGGAGGGAGCACAGATACCTTTGATCTGCAGATTGCACATCCAACAGGGCTCACAAGTGACGTTGAATGACTGCAGTAACCCATAATGCATTCACGACAGAACACATCCAAAGTTTGTAAGAACTGGAAACAGAGCGTTGTCGGAGAATATTGGAAAAGTATGAGCAGCTTTGGGCCGCTCGGTCTCCATCCATTTGGCTTCATTCACTCATCCATTTTGAACACGCGTAAATGAGTCTCGAAATCCCTGCACTTCGCAGGCCAAGTCGGGATGACTTTGAGCGAGCACAAGGTTTCTCACGAAGTAGTTCACAGCACAGGCAATAACGCTGGCTATTAATACAGTGAACAAGATGCGAGCACCGTTGCTTGATCCTTCAGCGAACGTCTCATTGTCACTAGCATTAGCACGACTTTGTAGAACAATGGTATAACAATAAGCATGTAATCTTTAGCAGATAAGCGTAGAATTCCCTACCAATAAGCATGTAATCTTTAGCAGATAAGCGTAGAATTCCCTACCAATAAGCATGTAATCTTTAGCAGATAAGCGTAGAATTCTCTACCAGGAGGCCAGGAATGGGATACAACTACTTTCCGTTTTCTACTTAAAAAACGCGTTCGATAGTCGCCCGCACACACTTCCGCGCTCTAGCGCACTCAGCAGCGAGACGCGACTATTGCGCGCGTATGACGTCACTTGTCGTCCCAGTCGGAAGCAGTCGGACCGCGACAACTGGTCCAGTTTCGTCGCGCATCGCTCGTGACACCAGAGGGGGTTCGCGCGGCGTTGAAGTTATGTCGCTCCCCCCCCCCCCTAAATATAGCCTTGTGTTGTTTGTGTGGATTTTCCTACACACAGGCGAGACAGCATCTTGAAAGTAAGTAAATAGCACCGAACACCATACAAACGGAATTCCGTTCGCACCGTTTGTTCGACTGCAGATTATAAGCCAGACCTACCAGCAGATCTGCGCTCCGATATTCCGCCCATGTCAGGAATACACGTGGGTGGCTGCTAGATATGTTGATGGTCACCCGGGACCCTTCTCTAGGTCCAATGACTATGCCTTCTACGAAACAAAAGTGGTGATGCTTTGTAATGGAGAGCAAGATTATCCGTCCCTAGCCTTTGTAAGATGCTGCCGATGTGACAAGCGCTTATGTTTTGAATGTTTCACAGTTCTATATCATCGTGATTTTCAACTGCGTTTGTCCCGCTTTGTGGAGGGGCCGCTCTTCTGGTGTGGTGGCGCTATTTCCCCCGATCAAAAGCTTGACCGGGATGGGCACCAGTTACATTTAAGTCCATATGCATCGTATCTAGCCAACGTTGCTTCGGATATCCTCTGGGCCGTTTTCAACTGGAATGCGGGACATGATGGCAGGTTTAGATCTAGTAGCTTGCCACATAAGGCTACTAGATCCAAGTTTCACCTGATTGACCTTGATTTGAGTAAATTTAAACCAAGCCGCATTCCTACGCACCCATGGCATTGAAGCACAACCCCGCTGATGTGTATGTTATCCTACTATATATAAAAGAGTAAGCGGTTGTGTCTGTCCTTCTGTCTGTCTGTCCGTCTGTCCGTCCGTCTGTCCATCCGTCCTTCCGTCGGTCCATCTGGCCTTTCATAGACGTCGAGAGACAGGCGTCGGGGTTGAGATGAGGTGCGACCCACGTCGTGTCGCGTGCGTCAGAAGACGTGTCGCCGATGTCGCGCAAAGAGTGTCTGGGTTAAGAAGACATCTCACCATCGGCGTTCAACAGGCGTCCGGCTTCAGGGGTTGTGTCATGCAGGTCGCGCAGTCGGTGTCCGGATTCAGAAGACGTGTCACCGATGTCGCGCAAAGGACGAGCGGTTTGAAAAGACGTGTTACCGACGTCGCTCGACAAGCGTCGGGGTTCAGGAGTTGTGTCACCCATGTCGCGCTGTCGGTGTCTGGGTTCAGAAGAGGTGTCGCCGATGTCGCCCAAGTGGTGTCCGGATTCAGACGACGTGTCACCGTCGTCGTCTGAATACGGACACCACTTGGGCGACATCGGCGACACCTCTTCTGAACCTAGACACCGACTGCGCGACATGCGTGACACAACCCTTAAACTCGAACGCCTGTTGAACGCCGACGGTGAGATGTCTTCTCAACCCAGACGCCCTTTGCGCGACATCGGTGACACGTCGTCTGAATCCGGATACCACTTGGGCGACATCGGCGACACCTCTTCTGAACCTAGACACCGACTGCGCGACATGCGTGACACAACCCTTGAACTCGAACGCGTCCAAGTTGCTGGCCGCTGAAGATCACGTGATCATCGATCATCGTGGCATCCATAACGACGATGAAGAGCAGTGGGGAGAGCGCAGAACCTTGATGTACTCCGACAAAGATGGGAAACTCCACCGATGTACCTACTCGGACAAGAGTGGAGTAGCCGCACCCACTCAACAAGCTCTTCGGGAACTGCCTTAAAGCACAACATATCACTTCATGCGGAACGCGATCGAATGCCTTCTCCAAGTCGAGGAAGGCTAGATGCACCGGCTTCTGTTTCTCTTGCCTTTCTATAGACTAACGGCGTGTACTGCATCGATAGTACCACCTGGTTGGTAGAAAGCTGGACGACGTCACGAATGCGTCCATCAACAATTCGCTCAAAGATCTTCATGGTGAAAGCAAACGAAATGGACGGTAGCTTGTGCAGTCTGCCCTTCTTCCAAATCGTAATCTCGTAATCGTTATCTGCCAACTATCAGGTACTTTCGTATCCGCAACCACCTGGTTGGAGAACCTCGTCAGCCACTCAGATGAGAACCAGGATTTGGGCTTCCACAAATCGGCCGCCAGATCATCAGGGCCCGTTGCCTTGCCTGGCTTTATCTCCCTTAAAGCCGTTTCTGTCTCCTCAACAGTGACTTACTAAACGGGACCGTACCCGGGAGGAACAGAGGGAGTGGTTGGATGGGCAAACTCTACCGTCGAGATTCCCTCAAAGTAGTTTCGTCATCGATTCAAGGCTATTTTGCGGTCCATCAGGAGACGACCATTGTCATCGTTGATGCCAAAGAACTTCTCAACGTCCTCGGCCTGGCGATGATGGACCTTGGCGAGTCGATAAAAAAATCGATCACCATCGCGCGACTGAAGTCTCTTGTTGACATCATCCTAGCGAATGGCTCTTGCAACTGCCACTGCCCTCTTGGCCGATTCATTCGTTCCCTGATACAAGCGCTATTTCTCGGCTACCTTGCCGCTGAGGAATGCATGGTAACTCCTTCTTCTTATGACTGCCTGTCGACCTTACGCCGTCCCGGTTTCGTAATGATAAGATAATAGCGTGCACCATCTAGCATGGCTTAGGTAGCCTCCATCCAGGTCTCCTCGACGGTCGTGATCGGCCCCAATAGGAATGTGAGATGTCACAGCTGCTTCATTCACCTTAAATCGCCACCACTTAGTTCCTACTGGACCGCAACGCTAGGTCTGCTAGTGCTCAGAGGAGCGATCTTCATAGTGCAGATCAGCGGTTGATGTTGCGTGGCGACCATCTCGTACGGCACGATCTTCGCGTCAGTGACCTTTGGTTTCGATTACTCACAAGGACGAAGTCGATTTGCGTTTTAGTGTTCCCGCCATAAAACGAGATGAGGTGAGAGTCACGTTTTCGAAATTCGTGTTCATGATGGTGAGGTCGTGTGACTCTGCAAACTCAAGTATGCGCTCACCATCGACCTTACGTGCCCCGTGAAACCAGCACGACAGCAGTAACCGTCTTTTATTGCTCCAGCGTGACCATTAAGATCACCTGCAATTACGTCCAGTGACGGAACTTCTGCTGTCTTCTCATCTAGCAGCCTCCAAAACTCATCTTTGTCTCTATCAAATCGAGGCAGCCAATCTGCGCAGCATGCGCAGAGAAGAGGTGATACACTGGTCGTTCATCAGCGACGATTTATATTTATTTATTTATTTATTTATTTATTTATTTATAGGCATAGACGGATGTCTAGCGTGAAAATAAACAAAAACAACACTTAAGGAATATATGCATACTAACCGCACCTTCCTGATAACACTTAAGCAAATAATGACTGCAAAGCGTCAACAACACTTAACATTTGGCATAACTTCTACAGGTTTGAGCAGACAACCTCTTCAAGTCCTCGTACTTACCAAGTAGCAAATGCAGATCCTTCAGAATCCGACAAGTTAGGAAATCTGGTCTGATTCGTGATCTAGCAATTGGAGAAATCTTCATCTGTCAATCGTCAAAGCGCTCGACGCTCAGTCACGAAATCGTCCGAAGACGTTTATACCAACACCGCCGGTGGTCCTGGGACTGCCACACAGAACGGCTTTAAAGCCTCGGCCTATGTCCCTTGACTTGCTACAGGAGAATCTCGTCTCTTGCAGCGCACAGAAGTCATGCTTTCTTTGCTTCAGTGCCTCTGCCAACTGAAAGGAGCGACAACATAAACACATTAAGCGTTGCAACGCGGGCGTTCCTACGTTTCGGGCCTTTTGGATTAACACAGCTTCTCCCCCCCCCCCCCCCCATCCCGATGCCGTCCTCACATCCTCGCACTTCGCCTGCATTCGAGTGTGTATTCGGCTCGGCTCGCAAAAGCAGGCAGTTTGCAGCGGCACGACGTGGAGGAACGGACATCGCCACCTAACATACCCTACTCTACATATATAATATATGGCACCAATTTTTTTGTTGCAATAAACCTAAGACCTGAAGAGGAAGTCACGGAGACGCCCTATTCAGACATTTGGCGGCCCTTAGGGCCCAAGCGTCTCGTACGATTGTTCACTATGTAGAGAACAGAAATGAAACGCGCTTCTGGATATTAAATATAACCCCTAGTCAACTCTATGAAGCTTTCTGAACTTTTGATGTATTCTAAAATGAACAATTTCTCAAAATAGGTGCGTAATTTTAATTACTACTTACCAGAGAAGGATCTCAAGCGTTAGGTCTGGACGGGGGAAAAAGATAGTACTGCGAGAATCTCCACCCTTCGCATAGTAGAAAGATATGTTTCGTTTTTGCTGACTCCTTGAACCAAAAGAGCTACGAGCCATCGAAGGAGGGGGTTCAGTATTGCACCGCCAGAGCACGCGCACGTGCATAAGTGCGCGCGCTGATGTATAGGACGTGGCGAAAGGCTGTGCGGCTGGGGTATGGGTGGCTCAGCAGGTTGAGAGGCTGCTTCCCAGATACTAGGTCAAATGTTCGACTCCCGTGCTATGCACTGTTTACATTTTTTCATGACCGCTACCTCCTTTACTAATTTGCTTACTACACATCTCCTACAGATTTATTTTAGTCTAAATTGTCAAATAAAGGCCAGATCCGTGCTCAACACGAAAACGAAATCGGTGACTATGACTTTACAATTTGTCACTCCTACCTACTGTAACTTAGCGTACTCCAGTGTAATATGGAAAAACGGGTGTCAGATTCCGTAATCAGCACCCCAAATAACCTCTCTGGTCGAGGTTTGGGCGAAATCGGTGATTATGGCCCCGACAGCCCCAGTCACCTGTGCTTGCTGTAACCCGTACCTGCTGTAAGGTCATTGTTTAACATTCGCTGGAAAACACAAAACATTGCATAATACAAAGATTGAGAAAAGGGAGTGAAGCAAGGCTCACAGTAAACCCCTATTTGACAATGTACAGTAAAATAAATGCGTAGGAGATGTGTAGGAAATAGGCTGATTTTAACTACCATTAAGGCACTATTGTACTTTCACGACTCCAGAGGTCGAGGGAGGTCGAAAAACATTTTTCGCCCAAACTCCGCCCAGGGGGTTTTTCGGAGTGCTGGTGACGAGTCTGACGTCCGTTTTTCAAATTTGGACCGAATACGGTAGATTACGGTAGGTACGGGTGACGGTGCGATACTGTAGCCTACCTTCGAGCGCCCGTAGCTATTTTGATTCAAGGACTCAGCAAAAACGAAACATGTTTTTCTTCTATGTATATAAAGGGAGGAGATTTTCGTAGTACTACCCGCTTCCCCCGATCAGACCTACGCCTGAGACTCTTCCCTGGTGAGTACAGTATAGTATATTTGGATACAGTATAGTATATATAGTAGTATACAGTATAGTAGTATATAGGAGTATACATAGGACATATATATATATACATAGTATACATAGGACATATATACATATATATATAGGAGTATACAGTATAGTATATATAGTATATTTGGACCGAATACGGTAGATTACGGTAGGTACGGGTGACGGTGCGATACTGTAGCCTACCGTACATGAAAATATGCAAGGTAAAAGGGTTCCATTAACTTAAAGGGCTTTCGCCCCTTTTTTGTCTAAGTGACCACAGCGGAGCATTTTGTATTGTTTATAACAGTCTCCAAAGATGGTGGTCACATTAAAACTGGGTGTAAGCCATGCCTCCGTCAAAGCTAGTGCATCAAAATTTGATTCGCTAAGTAAGAACATAAAAGCCGTTTTTAGAAAGAGAGCGAATATTGTTTAGAAGGCATGAGAGCCTACGGTCTGCGCTGTTTAAAGTATGGAAGTGTTTATAAGCCACATGATGCATTTCTACTAACGACCTAGAGAAAGTTTGGCCTTCACGCCGAAGATTTGTTAAGAGTTTTTCTATCACGGCGTTCTACTAGGAGAATCGAGTTGGGGAATGAGGCCCTTCCATCGCGATTCCTGCAGACACAGGACTCCTACCCTTCTGCCGTTCATCAGGTCAAGCACTTCTATGGGTCTTCCGGTGTTCCCTCATTCAAAGTCCACCGTCGAACTGGTTTCTTTGGCCGAGGTCGTTCGGCCCTCGGTAGCCCTCACATACCACAGAACTCGGGCAGGAGACTTTCTGATGGCGTTCAAGCCTTTACGCTGATTCCATTGCGACTCTTCATCATGGTCTGTTACGGGATTCCCCATCAGCCGGGCTGCCATCCACGGCTTGACGCTGAACTGTTGCCATTTTCGCAATTTCTGCAGGGCATGGCGTACCGGACATGATATGAGGTGGCATCACAGAATGGCGAACGATTGTGATGTCTACCTCCCTTGTCACTACGTGCGGAGATCGTATCGCCCTTTTCTTGCCTTCGGGGTGTAGTATGAATCAGATTTCGCTAGGCTTCCGATGAATTATCGAATTCCTTCTCAGCTTAAGAGACCCTGTGGAGATTGAAAACTTCCATTACACATTGCAACTTGACACCCGTTGCCACCACCTCGTCACTATGAGGCGTTGAACCATATGGGAAACTTCTTAAACATTTACGTGGACACGGCGAAATGGAGTTCCAGGAGATTGGGTGCCGATCAGGGGTAAATGAAATCTGAAATTTCGTAAATCGCAAATCGTAATTACGAAAAAACCGTCGTAAATCGTAAATCGTAGACCGTAAATCGTAAGAGCTACGTGACGAGTACAACTGAATTTTTATACGCTTGTCTGCTAATGTTAATACAAAATAATAATATTTGTTTATTTGGTTGTATTTTCAGCCTAAACTCTTAAGGCCCCCGCACACTTCTGCGGCGAGCGGCAGGCGGCGGACGGCGAAAACAATGAGTCATGCCGTTCAGCGGCGGCCGCCGGCTCCGCTGAACGGCATGACTCATCTGCGCTCTGCCCTTTAACCCTTTAATGATTCAAATCGTTATCACCGCTTCCGCTCCAGTGGCGCCGCTGGCGGCGAGCTCTGCATCCCTGCCCTATGGTTAAGGATAGAACAGCGGCAACGTCGCAGAAGTGTACGGGGCCCTTTACTTTTCCTTCTGGTTAGATGAGACCTCAAAGCAAACTTTACGCGCTTTAAGAAAATCGAAAAACTTGTTGATTTGGAAACTGTGCCTTAACCTAACCAAAAAACTATAAATTATGCATGTCGTTTTAACAAAAAGCTTTCGTCGCTTGATTGACCATTAAAATTCCAATCTCTTAGCAGTTCTTTAGATGCGTGTAAATCTAGGATTTAACAGAAGCAATAGTAAAAAGTCACCATCAGAACAAAGATGTAGATGGTCTCGACTTGAGTGGCTCACAATCACCGTAACTCGGGCGCTCGCCGCGATTGAGCATCGCTCAGTCTCCTTTTCCTTCTTTCGTATTCAGAACTTTCCGTTGGAACCTAGTCATGGGAGATGAGTTCAGCGTCCTCTACGTCAATCATATCCAGAAGGCCCTCAAGGAACCATCTCTGAAGCAGTTAAAGTCCGACCTCAACCAGAAGAAGGTCACGCTGTACTGTTAGTGGGAAAGAAATGCTCTAGCACGAGTTCCTTGGAGCCGGCACCAGAGTGACTGCGAATACCTACGCTATCCAGCTGCAAAATTTGAGTGAGGCCAGGAAACGGCCATGACGAAAGAATTCTCGTTTTTTTTTCACGACTATACTCGGCCATGTATTGCAAAGATGTCTCGCCAAAAGTTTCAGAAAATTTTAGTTGAACTCGAAAAGAGGGCGAGTTACGCGGTGTCATCTGTCGTGGTGCCACATCAGAACTTTAAGAAAATACGCTAAAACGAAGTGGGAATAGGCTTTAGAGGAAGTAGAGTGGGCACGCACATCTTTCTTACGTGGGCTGCGTCACGTCATTTGGACGTCATTTGCTCGTTGTTCGATAGCATTTGTGAAAAATTGACGATTTACGGCCCAAAATGCCGTAAATCGTAAATTTGCGACATTCTGGGCCGATTTTGACAATTTTTTACGATATACGAAAAAAATGTCAAAAATCGCCTTAAATCGCAAAATCGTAAATCGTAAATACGCATACCCCTGGTGCCAACGAAATGGATAATCGTTATTGGTTTGGACCAGAAAATATGGTCCAGAAACTGACTTCTAGCACGCCAAACAATACGTAGTCCTCAGATATTCAAAGGCAGAGGGTTCAGGCCACTAGTTTTAGAGATCTCCCTGGCTTTCTTAAGTGGACACGTAATTTCTGCTCGAAAATTCTGAAGCAAGAAGTCGCCAAAAAATTCTATACCAAGACTTTTATTCATTCTAAGATAAATATGCATGAGAAATTAGGTGAAGCAAGCACTTTCTTGTGAAGGTCAGGAAACGAGTTTTTAGTTTCAAGGTGGATACATGCTTATGGCATGCACTGTTCTCTAAAATACGTTGTTTCGCCATGGCAGAGCCACATCGCTATCAATCGAGTCTTAGGCCTATGTTATACTCCCGCGGGAGCATCCGCGGATGGGCGGAAATCGCGCCGGGACCCCGCACCGGGCCACTCGTCGCGGCCCGCCACGCCCGCCGTTCGCGGTGCGCCTTCAGTCCGCGGACGTTCCGCGGATGCTCCCGCGGGAGTATAACAGAGGCCTAAGACTCGATTGATAGCGATGTGGCTCTGCCATGGCGAAACAACCAGAGGGAGTCGAATGTCGGCGGCAGTCAACAAAACGGAAGAACTGAATGTGTTGGGGTTGCACAGGCGGCGAATGCCTCGCCGCTGACTGCCGTGCGTACGTGGAACGTTCCCTGCACGCATGGCATCGCCCCGAATACAAAATCGGAATCCTTCCCATGAAAGGCGAATTCGTGTTCCAATTGAGCGCTTCCGTTTGCAGCCGTGTAAGGCGTCAACGACGTGTCATACAGCGGAATGTGTCAGCAGCGGAAGCGCTTCAATCAATCCACAGAATTTCACTTTTAGCGAAGAAATGGCAAGAGATGCAGCCAAAAAATCCGAAGCTTTAAAAACAGATAGAAGGGAGGATAATAGATGCACTACTGCTTTGCTCACCAGTACTCTAAGGAACACCACTAAGCGGCACCGCTTAAAATGTCCAGTCCAGTTCTTTCTTAATCGCAGCCTTCAGATGGCGTCAGTTGCCTGGTTGTCCCACACAGCTTTTCTTGACGAGTGTTCTTCCCAATTTTTGTAACGACATCAGCCTTTCCTGCTCAGTGCTCCGCTGGTCTTCGCTCGTTTCTCCCATTTCCATCCTGTTGTACGTATGTCATAATGGAAAATCAGCATTCTAGTGTTTTCTAAAATTGCTGGGTGTTCTACAAAAAGGATAAATGATAAAGCTCGGCGTTCGTCAATCCTTTTACGGGATGCGCCACGCATCCTGCTTCGACGGGACATCGCAGAGGCAAATATAATGCGTATTTCGCCTATATAATAACTGTTTTTGCCACCCGATAAACAAGCCGATGTTTTAACAAATTTATTTAAGCCTGGATCGGCAAGTAGAGAGGCCATACGTTGTTATAGGAGTTTTTGTTGCGATCAAAATTGTTGCGCCGGCTGGGACTCAAGCCCGTATCTTCCGTTTCCAGGACAGCGATGCTACGCTTACACCACCGGTGCTGTTTGACCTCACGTAACATCCAACAAGCCAGGGTTTTATCTTTCCTAAATAGGAGGCCGGTATCAGTTCAGCGACCCTGCAGGGAAGGAAGGCTTGGTTGGACTGGGTAGGAAACCCAAACAGAGATCCCTAAGTACTAGCATGAAATCGGCCGATACACTCATTCCCTCCCTTGAACCCCTTCCATTCTGCTACGAAGAGGACCTAGCTGCAATTTTTACTGCTATTGTGAGCATGGGTTTAGGAAGGGAGAAATCCTTCTACAGTACTCCTCACTAAAAAGGTCAATTTACTTTCCTAGGAGCTTTTTCAATGTGACCTATTGAGAGTTATAGGGGAGTGTGTGAGAAGCACCGTAGCTGTTTTCAAGTTTTTGCAGGTATTTGGGCAGCTGAAGAACAAGCAACACGCGTATCACTTCACTGGGGCTGATAAGGCAAAGGTGACACCTGGAATCGCCTTTTCGTGCTCAGAAATTAACCTTAATTTTTTTGCTAAGAAACCTTAATTTTTTGTTAGTACAAGTTTGCACAAACCAACTAAAATAAGAAAAGCGTACGAGTAAAAGTCTGCATAAAATATCATACACCACAGAATGAGTTTCCTTAGCTTCAATGCAAACGTGCAATCTCTTTTGGAAATTCTTGAGGATGCGCGCGATAATTTTCGGCGAAATTTCGTCCCATGCCTTCTCCAGAGCTCTTTTCGGCGAATCCAGTAAACTTTGTATGAATGACCAGCCTTTTTGCTCCAAGATTGACCAGATGGCGAAATCCATAGGGTTGAGATCGGGCGAGTTTGAAGGCCAAACATCCTTCAATTATGCTGTTTTGACCAGCGTCGGTTGGGGCTTCGCCCGCACCCGACTTTGGCCGGGCGGGCCACGCTAGGCTAGCCGGCTTCGCCGGCGTCGTGTGTGGTGAGCCATGTGGGGTCAGAAACCCAACCCAACCTCGAGCCCGCTAGGGTCCCCACAACCCAGCGTACCCGACTCTGACCGGGTGGGCCACGCTAGGCTAGCCGGCTTCGCCGGCGTCGTGCGTGGTGACCCATGTGGGGTCAGAAACCCAACCCAACCTCGAGCCCGCTAGGGTCCCCACAACCCAGCGTCAATTGCGGGCTTCGCCCGCACCCGACTCTGGCCGGGCGGGCCACGCTAGGCTAGCCGGCTTCGCCGGCGTCGTGTGTGGTGACCCATGTGGGGTCAGAAACCCAACCCAACCTCGAGCCCGCTAGGGTCCCCACAACCCAGCGTCAATTGCGGGCTCCGCCCGCACCCGACTCTGGCCGGGCGGGCCACGCTAGGCTAGCCGGCTTCGCCGGCGTCGTGTGTGGTGAGCCATGTGGGGTCAGAAACCCAACCCAACCTCGAGCCCGCTAGGGTCCCCACAACCCAGCGTACCCGACTCTGGCCGGGCGGGCCACGCTAGGCTAGCCGGCTTCGCCGGCGTCGTGTGTGGTGAGCCATGTGGGGTCAGAAACCCAACCCAACCTCGAGCCCGCTAGGGTCCCCACAACCCAGCGTCGGTTGCGGGCTTCGCCTGCACCCGACTCTGGCCGGGCGGGCCACGCTAGGCTAGCCGGCTTCGCCGGCGTCGTGTGTGGTGAGCCATGTGGGGTCAGAAACCCAACCCAACCTCGAGCCCGCTAGGGTCCCCACAACCCAGCGTCGGTTGCGGGCTTCGCCTGCACCCGACTCTGGCCGGGCGGGCCACGCTAGGCTAGCCAGCTTCGCCGGCGTCGTGTGTGGTGAGCCATGTGGGGTCAGAAACCCAACCCAACCTCGAGCCCGCTAGGGTCCCCACAACCCAGCGTACCCGACTCTGGCCGGGCGGGCCACGCTAGGCTAGCCGGCTTCGCCGGCGTCGTGTGTGGTGAGCCATGTGGGGTCAGAAACCCAACCCAACCTCGAGCCCGCTAGGGTCCCCACAACCCAGCGTCGGTTGCGGGCTTCGCCTGCACCCGACTCTGGCCGGGCGGGCCACGCTAGGCTAGCCGGCTTCGCCGGCGTCGTGTGTGGTGAGCCATGTGGGGTCAGAAACCCAACCCAACCTCGAGCCCGCTAGGGTCCCCACAACCCAGCGTCGGTTGCGGGCTTCGCCTGCACCCGACTCTGGCCGGGCGGGCCACGCTGGGCTAGCCAGCTTCGCCGGCGTCGTGTGTGGTGACCCATGTGGGGTCAGAAACCCAACCCAACCTCGAGCCCGCTAGGGTCCCCACAACCCAGCGTCAATTGCGGGCTCCGCCCGCACCCGACTCTGGCCGGGCGGGCCACGCTAGGCTAGCCGGCTTCGCCGGCGTCGTGTGTGGTGAGCCATGTGGGGTCAGAAACCCAACCCAACCTCGAGCCCGCTAGGGTCCCCACAACCCAGCGTACCCGACTCTGACCGGGTGGGCCACGCTAGGCTAGCCGGCTTCGCCGGCGTCGTGCGTGGTGACCCATGTGGGGTCAGAAACCCAACCCAACCTCGAGCCCGCTAGGGTCCCCACAACCCAGCGTCAATTGCGGGCTTCGCCCGCACCCGACTCTGGCCGGGCGGGCCACGCTAGGCTAGCCGGCTTCGCCGGCGTCGTGTGTGGTGACCCATGTGGGGTCAGAAACCCAACCCAACCTCGAGCCCGCTAGGGTCCCCACAACCCAGCGTCAATTGCGGGCTCCGCCCGCACCCGACTCTGGCCGGGCGGGCCACGCTAGGCTAGCCGGCTTCGCCGGCGTCGTGTGTGGTGAGCCATGTGGGGTCAGAAACCCAACCCAACCTCGAGCCCGCTAGGGTCCCCACAACCCAGCGTACCCGACTCTGGCCGGGCGGGCCACGCTAGGCTAGCCGGCTTCGCCGGCGTCGTGTGTGGTGAGCCATGTGGGGTCAGAAACCCAACCCAACCTCGAGCCCGCTAGGGTCCCCACAACCCAGCGTCGGTTGCGGGCTTCGCCTGCACCCGACTCTGGCCGGGCGGGCCACGCTAGGCTAGCCGGCTTCGCCGGCGTCGTGTGTGGTGAGCCATGTGGGGTCAGAAACCCAACCCAACCTCGAGCCCGCTAGGGTCCCCACAACCCAGCGTCGGTTGCGGGCTTCGCCTGCACCCGACTCTGGCCGGGCGGGCCACGCTAGGCTAGCCAGCTTCGCCGGCGTCGTGTGTGGTGAGCCATGTGGGGTCAGAAACCCAACCCAACCTCGAGCCCGCTAGGGTCCCCACAACCCAGCGTACCCGACTCTGGCCGGGCGGGCCACGCTAGGCTAGCCGGCTTCGCCGGCGTCGTGTGTGGTGAGCCATGTGGGGTCAGAAACCCAACCCAACCTCGAGCCCGCTAGGGTCCCCACAACCCAGCGTCGGTTGCGGGCTTCGCCTGCACCCGACTCTGGCCGGGCGGGCCACGCTAGGCTAGCCGGCTTCGCCGGCGTCGTGTGTGGTGAGCCATGTGGGGTCAGAAACCCAACCCAACCTCGAGCCCGCTAGGGTCCCCACAACCCAGCGTCGGTTGCGGGCTTCGCCTGCACCCGACTCTGGCCGGGCGGGCCACGCTGGGCTAGCCAGCTTCGCCGGCGTCGTGTGTGGTGAGCCATGTGGGGTCAGAAACCCAACCCAACCTCGAGCCCGCTAGGGTCCCCACAACCCAGCGTCGGTTGCGGGCTTCGCCTGCACCCGACTCTGGTCGGGCGGGCCACGCTAGGCTAGCCGGCTTCGCCGGCGTCGTGTGTGGTGAGCCATGTGGGGTCAGAAACCCAACCCAACCTCGAGCCCGCTAGGGTCCCCACAACCCAGCGTCGGTTGCGGGCTTCGCCTGCACCCGACTCTGGCCGGGCGGGCCACGCTAGGCTAGCCGGCTTCGCCGGCGTCGTGTGTGGTGAGCCATGTGGGGTCAGAAACCCAACCCAACCTCGAGCCCGCTAGGGTCCCCACAACCCAGCGTCGGTTGCGGGCTTCGCCCGCACCCGACTCTGGCCGTGCGGGCCACGCTAGGCTAGCCGGCTTCGCCGGCGTCGTGTGTGGTGAGCCATGTGGGGTAAGAACCCCAACCCAACCTCGAGCCCGCTAGGGTCCCCACAACCCAGCGTCGGTTGCGGGCTTCGCCCGCACCCGACTCTGGCCGTGCGGGCCACGCTAGGCTAGCCGGCTTCGCCGGCGTCGTGTGTGGTGAGCCATGTGGGGTAAGAACCCCAACCCAACCTCGAGCCCGCTAGGAATGCTTCCTAGCGTTGATAGCGAAAAAGTGCAGAAAAGAGTAACCGGCCGTCATTGTGCACAATGGAGAGAGATTCGATATTTGAGGACAGATTCGTCAACAGAGTGGGGTAATGGTCAAGGTAGGACTGTAGACATAGAGGAAAATTGAACTGAAGAAATGCCATCTGCGATGCAAAATAATAGTAAAAATGTGCAAAAAAGAGCAGCCGGTTGTCATACTGCACAGTGGAAAAGGATTCAATTTATTACGGAGTCGTAGCTTCCCTGGTAGTGGGGTAGTGGTAAAAGAATGGCGGCAAACATAGAGGTAAATTGAAACAAAAAACGGCTTATGTGAGGCAAAATAGCAAAAAAACAATACAGAACGGAGCAACCCGTTGTCATACTGAACAGTGGAAGAGGATTCAATTTCTGTTGTAGCAGCAACGCTGGTAGTGGGGTAGTGGTAAAAGTATGGCAGCAAAAATAGTGGAAGGTTGCACCACACAGGAGAGCTGGGAAGGAACACTGAGGTGTGACCACTAGACACGTATTGGGAAGAGACCTCTTTCGAAATCACCCTACGTCAGGCAGTCGATGGCAGTCGATGGTAAACAACATTGGTGGACAACTGTCAAGCGTCCTCGCTTGGACAACTGGCAACCGCACCGCAAACTTGGGTGATTAAACCGGCTAGCTTGCCAGTGTACGAATTGCGGGTGGCTAACATCGGACAAAAAACCCTTCCTCTTTTATATATGGGGGGATCTTAGTGTTGCTGTATGCTCAGCTTAACGAAAAATAAATAGCAGCTACTTTGTGTCTTCCAAATGTTTGGACCATTGATCAATGTAATGTACTCAGGAGTCAGAAAAAATATTACAAGCAACACATTGAGGTGCACAACAGTGAGCTGCCTTTTCAAACGACAGAATATTTTGTTTAGAGTGCAATTTCGGCCATCTGGGTGCGATTGAGGAACCTCTGCGCCTTACCTAACCCGCTGTACTTATGGAGGGAATGAGTCTTAATTCCAGGCGCCCCTAAAACCGGGAATCCTATTTTTGGTCTCAAACCGAGGACATTCATTGACCCCTTACACACTCTCGAAATCTGCAAACATTTCGTAGTCAGCGAGTAAGGTAATATCCGGCAAAATAATCGCATACATTTCGCTAATAAGTCGTTCTTTCAATTCTATGATCTCACATTCCACTGCACACTGATGATCCCTACGGTGACGGATATGCTTCATCACATAGTACAGGTCCTACACAATGTCGGCGGAAGTGCGAAGAGAGTTATGCCGTAAAGTATAAAGGACAAGGGATGGCGTTATTCAATCCTTTTTGGGATGCGCGACGCATTCTACTTCTACGGGATGCCGTGGGAGGCGTCTTGAATGAATATTTGGTTATACAGTGACTTGCGGTGGCCAACCGATGAACAAGTCAGTGCTTATCTTTAACAGAAAGGTTTTGGTACTAATTCCCCCCCCCCCTTTCCCGTTTGGTACCTCACATTGTCCTGAACAATTGTGCTGCAGCGCGTCGACGCAAAATTAATAACAGCATCAAAAAAAGAATTTCGATTTCCACTTTTATTTCCTTTTGGAAAATCGGAGGCGGTATTCTTGAATGCGACAGTCTCGTCATCTCACTGCTAACATAGAATGTCGTAAACCCGCGTTGCAGAAGGGGACTGCCGTACAATCTCTTGCCGTCCCTGCACAATCACGAGACAGACGACGAAAATAGACGGTGGCAGTGATCTATGAGTCCTTATCCTGCGCCTCTACGGCGTCGGCATCCCTGGCCGGACAAGCCACTTTCGCGGGGCGGTCGGCGGAGTTTCACGTGCTCGCGCCGTCTTGCATGCAACCCTGGCAGCTGACGCTCTCTCTCCGGCCACGAGGCTCTGCAACGCGGGGAGGGGCACGTGGTCTGCCCAGAGCGTAAACATGTTGACTGACCAAAGTGCGCCCTATAAAAAGCCACGGCACGGCATCGGTTGTGGTTCATCCGTCTGCTGAATTCGACAGAAAACCAAGGAATGGGAGTGAGTTCTAATTCTACGAAATTAGCATTTTCCTGTCGTAGTTTGGCCATAGACTCTGGATCTTAGATGATCGAGGAGGAACTAGTTCGAGCTGAAGTTCATCTTCAGGATATTAAAAACCAGGATCCCGCCGCTGCGTCGTCCGGTGTCAGTGGTGGAATTATTGGAGCGATTCGAAAAACTTCAGTAAGTGTTATTCCTTCAGCAACTTCACATTGGATTAGACGTTTAGTATGGCCCGTTGCCCGTAGCGACTGATGAAAGGAAGGGCCATTCTGTATGATTTTCGTCGCCCACTGGCCAGCTATGTCACGAGAAACGTCCACCCTTTCGGCGGAAATCGGCTGCTGGTTTCCTTGACATCCGTTCAATTGCTAGAACGTACTGCTCGTGTTCTGAAGAAGCTTTTTGACTCCTGAACGTGAGGTGCTTACTGTTTAGGACGCCTTCCTGCACTCTATCCATCTGATCCCTGCAGCTCCGCAACAAGAGCAGGCACAGGTAGTTCCGCGTTTCCCTAGTCGTACCACAGAGCTTCCGGTGTGATAGAATGAGTTATTTACAGACTAATATGCCTTCAATGCCAGCTACGGAGGAATCAGCCGCTCAGGTGAATTCATCCTATAGGTACATCCGTACTGTTCAGCCCATCGGCTGCTGTTAGATAAGACGAATGATTCCATCTACTTTCAGAAAGAGCGAAGAATGTCAGACATTGAGCACCTCTGGGAAAGTTCTCGGAAGATTCACGGATTCTAAGCTCTGGGAAGAGCACCTGCAGAACCTGTATCTGTTGTACGTAGAACTTGCAGCGCTCCAGTCTCCAGTCAACGCGTAGCCGCCTGCTTGTCGTCACAATTACATGTATTTATTTCTCGTAATATTTGATGTCGGCTCGAGCTCGTTCTGTCCTCAATGAGAGATTCGAGAGAGACTGCGTGGTGCCAACCCCCTTCTCTGCTGTTCTTTGTAAATATTTGGTGTGTATCTAGTTTTGATGCTGTGCATCATATAAACAGTTCTATTCATGGCTCTGCGAGCGATGGTGTTTTCATGTGAGGCCACAACGGACAGTATTGTCATACGATAGGGAACGGTCGCAGGCGTGCGAAAAGTAGAAGAGAACGCGAACACGGGCATGTGTCTGCGGGTTTTCTCAGTATCGTTTCCAGCGTCCTTTCGAAAGAGGCAGCCACCTGCAGTGCATGGTTGACCTTATCAAAAAGTTCCTACAGGGTTTCTCATTAGTGTGTTCACCCCGCTCACGTATGTGCAGTATACGAAAATATCGAAGACAGATGAGGGTGAGATGAGGTGATAAGACTGAAGACTGATTTCAAGCGATGGCTTAACCATGTCATTGCTCTATTTGTTGTCTTATCTTTAGTGTTTCCGTCGAAATCATTCCACAGAACCATTTTTCATCCCATAAAAACTTTACCAGTATCCTCTTTCGGGACTTGTTACTATCAACTTCCTCGAAAAGTTGGTCTTGGACGAGCATGGGTTATTGAGGGTGAGGCGCTGCTGTATGGGCTTTCTCGAGTTAATTGTAGATGCTTGGACTCTTCGCACCTGAAGTTCTGCAGTGTTCAAATAGACCCATTCATAACTCTTGTACTCCATGAACGATAAGCGCCGTGTCTTGGGTTTTCAGATGGTACGAAAGCTACTGTCTAGTTAGCTTACCTGCGGTCAAGTGCACTGGAATAACCAAATACATAGAAGGTTCGTTAGAGCGGCCATTACAGCTGCAGACTGATTGCGGCACTTTCGCTTCAGGATTGTGCGCTTGAGCACAGTCCGAACAAGGGTCGAGATTTAACTCCAATCCTATTGAGACGGCGGTGACCCATAATGTGTCTAAAAAGGCAAGAGTATTATAAAAATCCGACTCCTGACTTTGACACCGTAACCCGGCGTTCGACTGGGGCGCGGTAAGTCCCCTAAACTCGTAACGTCATCGCACAGTTCGGAGCTGGTGTCGACCGCGCTTCGAACATCCTACCTGTCACGGTGTTTTGAAGGATCCGCGCAGTGGTGCAAGGTACATATTAGGACTAGTCGAACGGATCTCGAATACCTTGTCTCCCTAGCCGAAGTTTCTGGACCTCGTTCTGATGGTCAATTGTGACGTAACATTGGGCCTCAATTTAGCATGCTTGCAAGAGCACTGGTGCGAAGGATGTTTTGTAGATTTTCAAGTGGAGCTCGTTCAAGGAATTGATAGCCGCCCCTCCAGATGAGTTTCTTAGATGGTAGACGATGGGACAAGTCTAGTGTTTCAGTGTCGTCGTAGTAATCCTTCCGATCACTGTGGATGGAATCGGGTCCGATATCAAGCGCTACTATGGTTCCGAAGCACGGAGAACAAGCAAGGGATACAACTTATTTCAGGCAAAATCGGAAGGTTGCAATTAAATCTAGGACAATGAGCAAAGAAGAGACTATGTGAGAGCTAAGCCAAGACCGATCCTAGTTGTTAGATCTGCAGGCTTTTATGGACTCTCCTGGAGGAGTGCCTACCAGGGATGAGCGGAAATTTTTAAAAATTTCCAAGAAAAAGAAAACCGAAAATCGTCTTTATCAGAAAACAGAAAATTTCGAAATAATCAGATGGCCTAATTATTCTACACAAAGAGCCATGTTTCCAGTAGCACATGCTTTTGTATGACTAGAAATGTGGTCGAATACAAGCATTTTAAGTTGTAGGCGCTTATAAAAATTTCTAATACACTCAAAATTTAATTCAATCAGCGAATTGTAAAGCTTGAGTCAAAGATCCTGGATTCTCGTCATTTGAAGTTGCAGCATTACTCGTCAGCTCCATTTCACAGCTATGGCCCTAACGATTACATCAATATTCGCAATACTACGAGTGTTTCAGTGAAAAATAAATTCTTTGGTTATTCCAGGTTAGGGCTAGAGAGGAGACGTACAAAAAAGAGTGTCTTATAGAGGACGAATTTTACCTATCACATTCTTTTTAAAATATTGGCGTTTAATGCTCACAGTC